>JARBWK010000012.1:21059878-21183820 GCA_030556195.1 Anolis apletophallus
CTAATCAAGCTGGCCAGTTGCAAAATTCACACTTGCCTCAAGCAGACACAGTACTGTCTCCCACCCTGGACATTATTCCGCAGATGTATAAACCTCACTTGCCTAGTTTCCAACAGACCCTTCAATCTCTAAGGAAGTCTGACTTGGCCACGGTGGTCCATGCACTGGTTACATCCCGAATAGACTACTGCAACGCTCTCTACGTGGAGTTGCCTCTGAAAACTGCCCGGAAGCTACAGTTAGTCCAATGTTCGGCAGCCAGGTTACTAATGGGAGCGGGGTACAGGGAGCGTACAACTCCTCTGTTGCGCCAGCTCCACTGACTGCCAATTAGCTTCCGAGTATAATTCAAAGTGCTGGTATTGACCTACAAAACCCTATACGGTTCCGGCCCAGTTTACCTGTCCGAACGTATTCTCCCCTACAAACCAACAAGGCTGTTAAGATCTTCTGGAGGGGTCCTGCTCTCGGTCCCACCACATTCGCAATCGCGGCTGGTGGGGACGAGAGACAGGTCCTTTTCTGTGGTGGCCCCTCGGCTGTGGAACTCCCTCCCAACTGAGATTAGATCTGCCCCCTCACTCCTGACCTTCAGGAAGCTATTGAAATCCTGGAGCTGGAAAGAAGCATTCCTGGAATAATGGTTGAGTTTAATAATAGATTAAGTATCGATGATGTATGCGGACTGAAATTGGACACGGTTTTTTATCTTGGCGACCTGGTTTATATGTATTTATTTTACTTGTATGTTAATCTTTTATTGTTTTTATAATGTTTAAAATTGTAATTTGGCATTGAATCCTTGCTGTTAACCGGCCTGAGTCCCTCTGCGGAGGTGGAGAACATTGATATATAAATGTTTTAAATAAATCTATATATATAAAGGAAGAGTCGTCATGGAAAGACCGTCCCAAACAGAGAAAACTTACAACGCAGAGACACCAAACTTGCCAACAGAAATAGGCCTCAGACAAGGTCTGTTTGTCGCAAAGAAACTTCCCAAAACCTAAAGGCCCCCAAAATAACGGAATTAAAAACCCTACATTTCCCAGCATCCGCCGGGGCTGCCAACGACTCTCCCAGCCTCTACCTTCTGAGAACATGGTTGGCTGCCAGTAAGGGCGGATTTGCATAACTCCTGTACTGGCCAGCCAACATGAACATTCCGACCCATAATAAACTGTCAGAGGAGGATAAGGCAAAGGGCTGAGGCACAAACACAAACACCCAATTCACTTCCCACAGAAAATGTACACCCCTACAAATCACAGACCATGTCCAAAATTGACAGTAAGGCTTCATTAACTTAATTTCCCTGACTAGGCCTCACTGTTAGTGGAATGCTGTTTACGCTCTGAATTGACAGTAAGGCTTCATTAACTTGATTCTTCCGACTAGCCCTCAGCTCATTGGACATTGTGTATGGCCTGAATTGACAGTAAGGCTTCATTAACTTGCTGTTCTTGACTAGGCCTCAGCTCATGGGACATTGTGTATGGCCTGAATTTACAGTAACCTACCTTGGCACACAGAGCCCCTATGACCCACGCTACATTCTACTACAGTTTGGAGGAGGGTGGACCATGGATTATGGGACTTGAAGTACCTCCATGGATAATGGGATTTGTACTACTTCAAAACCCATCATTCCCCACAGACCACTGTGGCCCAGAACCAAGACCGATAAAGACCAAACTTGGCACACAATGCCCCCCATGACCCACACTCCATCCGACTGCAGTTCAGAGGAGGACACACCATGGATAATGGGATGTCAAGTACCTCCACTCACTTCCAAAGTACCCCAACCACACACGCATCAACCTCTACATCAACACAGCAGACGGAAAGACAAAAAACATTGTATATCCACAAGCTATGCAGAACACCAGCAACACCACACACCGACAACTCCACAGGACTTCAACATCCCACCCACCAAAACAACCCACAACAATACAGCCATGACCCCAACAACACCATAACTAAGAACAACTCCAACCCTTACATACTCAGACTTCCTCGCATCTCCAAAATAGGACACAGCAACGCGTGCCAGGTACAGCTAGTAAATAATAAATAGATGTGGGTGAAATGTCAGGACAGAATGCTTCTGGAACATGGCCATACAGCCTGGGAAACGCACAGCAATCCAATATATTTTTTCCCATTGCACAACTTTATCTGATGAGAAGATACAAGGGCGGGTCAACAAGTCAGTGACTTTTTGAATTTCCCGCCTCTTAACTAAAAGGGCAACACTGCTCCTGTTAACAGGCACCTGTCAGCTGACTCCTGTCAAAATTTGAACAAGCTGCATCATTAAATTTTTGTTTGACAGCCATTGATAGGAGACTACCGTGTCATTTGAGGAGAAAATGGAAAAAAGTGAATTTCGTGTGCTCATTAAGCATTATTTTTTGCGGGGGAAAAAACATCACACAAACCAAGGCTAAGCTTGATAAATACTATGGGGACTCTGCACCATCAATTTCAATGGTAAAAAAGTAGTTTACTGAATTTCGTTGTGGCCGTACAAACACAGAAGATGCCGAACGTTCTGGACGCCCAGTTGAGGTCTCTACACCCCCCAAATTTGAAAAAAAATCACAATACGGTGTTGGCCGATCGGAGATTGAAAGTATGAGAGATTGTGGAAGCCATGGCTCAGTGGTTTCAATTTTAAATGATCACTTGAGTATGAGAAAGCTTTCCGCAAGATGGGTGCCGCGTTTGCTCACATTCAACCACAAACGCAATCGTGTGACAATTTCACAGGAGTGTTTGCCGTTGTTCAACCGCAATATGGACGGGTTTTTGTGCCATTTCGTAACCGTGGACGAAACCTGGATCCACCACAACACACCAGAGACCAAACAGCAGCCAAAACAGTGGGTTTCTCGGGGTAAATCGGTGCCAAAGAAGGCCAAGATGGGTTTGTCAGCCAATAAAGTCATGGCGACCGTTTTTTGGGATGCACACGGTATAATCCACATTGACTACCTTCAAAAGGGTAAAAGAATCAATGGCGAATATTATGCCAACTTATTGGGTCGAATTAATGAGGATTTGAAGAAGAAAAAAGACCACATTTGGCCAAGAAAAAAGTTATTTTGCACCAGGACAATGCAAGGGTGCACACATGTTGTGTTGCCATGGCAACAATCAATGAATTGGGATACAAATTGCTCCCTCATCCGCCCTATTCTCCAGATTTAGCCCGAGTGACTATTTCTTGTTTCCAAACCTGAAGAAATGGCTCGGCGGAAAGAGATTTGACTCCAACGATGAAATCATCTCACAAACAAATACTTATTTTGATGACCTCGAAAAATCTTATTTTTTGGAAGGGATAAAAAAATTGGAGAAACATTGGACAAAGTGTATAGAGCTTAAAGGAGACTATGTTGAAAAATAAAGTGTTTTTTAATCCAAAAATCTGTGTCTCATTCAAAAAGTCACGGACTTATTGACCCGCCCTCGTAATTAATTAATTTCAAATCATAATCTAATACTAAGTCTTGGTGTCAAAAGCTAGAGCGAATAGGGGAAAACTGGTGCCATTTTCTCAACTGAAATCATCTTGTGCTTTCATCACATTTTAGGAAAATAAAAATGACCCCCAAATTCTCACTTGTAGTCTATCATACTTACTAGGCATGAGAAAAAAGTTATGAAAATGAAATGATTCGTAAGAAATTCGTAAGAAATGCTACTTTCGAGTATTTCCGCACCTGGAACGCCAACCAGGAAGTGGACTTTCTTTATAGAACTTCGGGGCCAGGATTTTCTTAAGTGTCGTTATTAGGTCGTAAGG
The DNA here is from genome assembly GCA_030556195.1 of Anolis apletophallus. Taxonomy (NCBI): domain Eukaryota; kingdom Metazoa; phylum Chordata; class Lepidosauria; order Squamata; family Anolidae; genus Anolis; species Anolis apletophallus. Next base: position 21,063,696 of record JARBWK010000012.1, read on the forward strand.
GGGGCACCCTCCTTCTCTCTCACCACCCTCCCGCCTCCCTTGCCAATAAGTATTATGGCAAGGCAAGCCCTAAACTCGCTCCTTCTTTATTTTGGAAGCCGGAAAAATGTAAACAGAGGATTACTCAGAAGTAAATCTGCAAAGGAGGGCACTTTGGATGAAGGGCCCTCCTTTGCAGATTTACTTCTGAGTAATCCTCTCTGTTTACATTTTTTCCAGGCTTCCAGCCTCTCCTGCCCTGCCAGGATCTAAAGCATCAAAGTGTATTGGGGTGAGAAACCAACCTAATGTATAATAGAATGAATGCTACTGTAAGTGCCTAATATTATAAGTAATCCAACTGGTCATACCTACCATGCACATGCAATAATACAGCAGTAATAACAATAACAAGAGGTAAAATTCAAACCGAAGTATTCTGACTGGTCTCCTCATGCGGTGCAAGCGGCTCTTCTCTTATTAGCCGGAAAAAGCCAGCGTTTTCTGTTGGGTGCACACACATACATATTCTTGGGGGATTTGCTGCAGAATCCTGGCTCATAGAGAAGATTCTGCAGCAAATCCCCCAAAGAATATGTATGTGTGTGCACCCAAGCAGAAAACGCTGGCTTTTCCCGTTTGCACCGCATGAGGAGGGACAAGTCAGAATACTTCGGTTTGAATTTTACCTCTTCTTATACCCATTGTTATTACTGCTGTATTATTGCATGTGCATGGAATGTAGGTATATGACCAGCCTGGGCAAACTTGGGCCCTCGCTCCCTCGGGATCGGGGTGAGAGAGGAGAAGGCGAGGAGCGAGGGGGCTCCTCCTCCTTTTCTTTTGCTGCTTCCAAGAATAGAATACCCGCTCCCTCCCTCCCTCCCTCCTTCCCTCCCTCCTTCCTATTTGGAGAGTCCCATCTAGAATTCAGTGTGATTTATTCAAGTTTTGGCCTACAACTCCCAGAAATCCCAGCCAATTTACCAGCTGTTAGGATTTCTGGGAGTTGTAAAACAAACTCATCTGGAATGCGCATGCACTGGCATACGAACTACTAACAAATTTCGTTAGTAATTAAGTTACATTTTAGAAATTTTTGGAAATTTTTTTGTAAGTCTTTCTTTTACTAGTCAACCCCCCATTTGATTTTAGAATCGCCATTTTTGGGTTCGAAACCATGCCTAATACTTACAATCAAATTGATGACTGCCAAAACAAAAAGGAGGACAATCACACAAATAGCCAAGTTCCCCTTCCTGCCTCGCAAACCAGTTTTGTGCAGACGATCCTCGTCGATTGGAATATATCCAGCCTTGAAGTTGCTGTTGTGTTCTTTGTTAATATTCCTCCGCTCCACAGCCTTCTCGCGCATTGACTTCTTCACAGGACCATTAGAGCTCTGCTAAAAAAAAAAATCACAAAAAATACACATTAAGTTCAACAACCTGTATTTCAAATAAAATTAAGATATTTCTTTTATCTGTTTTTCATTGTTTGTTTAATTGAAAACTCACATAGCAAATCTCAATCAGAGTTTGGCAATTATTTTTTAAAAAACAACAGTGGGCACTACCTTCCCACCCCCCCACCCCCAAAGTGACATCAGTTATTACATTCGTCTCTCCATATCCATGGATTGTTAGTCCATGGATTCAATCATCCATAGCTTGAAAATATTCCAAAAACCACAAAAGAAAAAAATGTGATTTTGTCATTTTACATACATCATCTATCAATTGATCGATCTATCTATCTAAATAACTGGTGCGGAGTTATGGGCTTGAGTGTCACCAGTACGCTGATGACACCCAGCTCATTCTGAGGGTGGAGGACAGGTCCGTCCCCGTCCCCGATAATTTCCAACGCTGCCTCAAAGCCGTTACTGGATGGCTGCGAGCCAGTAGGTTGAGGGTGAATCCGGCGAAGACGGAGATCTTGTGGCCGGGTCGCCCGGGCGGTAGGGATGTCCAGCTTCCGACCCTGGACGGTGCGGCGTTATGCCCATCGTCTTCCGTGAAGAGCTTGGGTGTCCACCTGGACTCCCAGCTGACCATGGAGACCCAGGTCTCTATGGTCAGCAAGATCGCCTTCTTTCATCTCCGACAGGCAAGGAGGCTGGCCCCCTACTTGTCCCGGACTGACTTGGCCACGGTGATCCAAGCCACGGTCATCTCGAGGCTAGATTACTGTAACGCTCTTTACGTTGGCCTTCCTCTGTCGGTGAGCCGGAAGCTCAGGCTGGTGCAGAACACTGCCGCCCGGCTCCTGTCTGGTTCCCCAGCAGGATGCCACATAACACATATTTTGCAGGATCTGCACTGGCTGCCTATTGAGCACCGGATCACCTTCAAAGTGTTGGTCCTTACCTTCAAGGCCTTACACGGTCTGGGGCCAGCGTATCTGAGGGACCGTCTCACCCCATACTACCCTCCGAGATCACTCCGCTCAGAGGATTCCAATCTCCTAGCTGTCCCCTCTGCCAAAGTGGCAAAAAGGACTGCCACTCGCCAAAGGGCTTTTTCGGTTATAGCACCGATATTGTGGAACGCCCTTCCGGCAGCTACACGGGCCATTCACTAGTTACTCCCGTTTAGGCGGGCGTGTAAGACCCACCTCTTCCGACTTGCTTTTCAGGGGCAGGCCTAATGGGACCCCTTGGTTGGGACTCCCCCAAGCTGTGCAAATGAGCCCAGACTGCCCTCAATTTTTAAATCTGTACATTGTGGTTTTAATGATGTTTTTATCTTGCATTTTTAACCTTGTATTTTTATGCTGTGTTTTAGATTGTCTGTGCGTTTTGTGTATTGTTTGCTCTCTGGCTGTGAGCCGCCCCGAGCCTCTTTGGGAGTGGCGACATAGAAGCCGAACAAACAAACAAACAAACAAACAAATAAACAAACAAACAAACAAATAAATGCTCTGTGCATTTTGAGTGCCTTCAAAACTTAAAATCTGTTGGATGAATTGACACCAAATTTGGCCACAAGACCCCTACTACCCCAAGGAGTGATCATCACTAAAAAAAATTGATTTTGTCATTTGGGAGCTGCTGGGATTTATAGTTAAATTATAATCAGAGAGCACTCTGAACTCCACCAACGATTAAATTGAACCAAACTTGGAACACAGAACTCCCAGTTTGGTAGGTATTGACCTTGAGTTTTGAAGTTTTAGTTCACCTACGTCCAGAAAGAACTGTGGATTCAACTGTAGACCAAACTTGACACGAATGCTCAATATGCCCAAATGTGAACACTGGTGGGGTTTGGGGGAAATAGACCCTGACATTTGGGAGTTGTAGTTGCTGGGATTTATAGTTCACCTACAATCAAATTATTGTTATTATTATTATTATTAGTAGTAGTAGTAACCCAAATATTATTTATAGCCCAAAATAATACAACATGATTAAACACAGAATAACAAAATTACATCAAATAAATATGAAATAACAAATAAGATAAAAGAATATAAAATAACATAATAAAATTGAACACAAAGAGCATTCTGAATCACACCAATGATAGAATTGGGCCAAAAACTTCCCATACAGGACCCACATGACCAACAGAAAATACTGTGTTTTCTGATGGTCTTTGGCAACCCTCTGACACCCCTCGCGACACCCCCCGCCCGGGTTCCAACCCTCAGGGTGAGAAACACTAATCTACATATGCCCTAAAATTGCTAAGTAGATCAATCCCCCTTTAGAGCCCAATCGGCTCTTGTGTTCTCTTCTCAAATGCCCATGACATTCCTTGGCACTCCCTATAGGCTTGGCCCTTGAGTAAACTGGGCATGGCAGGCCCATCAGACTCTATATTGGGACACTGATACAGTGTTCCCTCGCTACTTCGCGGTTCGCTTATTACGGACTCGCTGTTTTTGTGGATTTCAAAAATATATATCATAGTATTTTTATTGTTTTGTTTTGTTTGCCGCTCTCCGAGGGGCCTTTCCTTCCTTTCCTTTCCTTCACTTTATTTTAAGTGTATAAAGACTTAAAATAGTATATAACTACTAAAATAATGTATAAATATTAAAATAAATAGAGCATCATTACATCACGGTTTTTCACTTATTGCGGGAGGTCCTGGAACATAACCTGAGCAATACATGAGGGAACACTGTATATCCCATTGGGGTTTGACTTCTATGGATCCCCAGGTCAATGGCTGCTTCAGTACCAATAATAATAATAATAATAATAATAATAATGTGCCTAGCGCATTGCCTAGCGAGATTAGGTTAGCCCCCACCCTGGGGCTCAATTTATTTATTTATTCATTTGTTTGTTTGTTTATTTATTTATATCATTTATATTCTGCCCTTTTCAGCCAGCAGGGGACTTGGGGCGGATCACAATGCACATATACAGGCAAACATTCAATGCCATAGACATACAACATATATAGACAGACAACGAGCTACACAATTGGTCGAGAGCTCACCCCGACCCGTGCAGGCCTCGAACTCATGACCTTCTGGTCAGTAGAGATCTTATGCAGCTGACTCCCAGCCAGCTGCACCACATTCCCGGTGCAAGATGTGGCTTTTCCATTGCGCTTTTGGAGAATGATCTCACATCTCCCTTGTCATTCTCCCCAAAAATGGGCGTCCTCCCATTGCATTGCCTTTGAACCTCCCCTATAAATATATATGACAACGCAGAAAGAACCGCAACTTGGAAACAACATGACCCAAGGAGACTTTCTGCTGTGCTTTCTGCAACCAAACTTGCCTATCTCGGATTGGCCTTTTTAGTCATCAACGAGCTTGTAAAAAGCGTGGGATGAGTCCTTCCTAAGAATCTTCGTTCACGAAGTAATGGCGAGAGAATAAATATATATGTTTATAATCTTATCTCATCCTTCGTTTTTAATCACTGTATTTTGCACATGTGGCTCGCTCCTTTTATTTTATTGTTTTATTTTACTTGAAATGTTGTTTTATGTTTTTATGTTATTGTATTGATATGTATTTCTGAGCTTGGCCTCATGTAAGCCGCCCCGAATACCTTTCGGGGAGATGATGGCAGGGTACAAATAAAGTTTATTATTATATAATAATAATAATAAAAGAATAATATATAATAATTATACATTATATAATAATTAAATAATAATTAAAAAAATAATAATATATAATAATAATGATACATTGTATAATTATTATATAGTAAATAATATTATATAATAATTATATAATAATTTATTTATTTTATTATTTCAATTTATATACCACCCTTCCCAAAAGGCTCAGGGTGGTTCACAGCAACAAACAACACAATCACAACATACTTTAAAACATAATAAAAACAGATTAAGACCAGAGTCGAAATTACAGCCTTAGAGATTGAACGCCTGTCGGAAGAGGTTGGTCTTACAGGCCCTCCGAAAGGCCTGTAGATCAGTTATTGCTCGTGCCTCCTCTCGGAGGGCGCTCCAAAGGGTAGGCGCTACTACAGAAAAAGTGCACTGCTGCGTCGATGACAAGCGACATCTTAAGTGATGGAACCTCCAGTAGGTTTTGATCCATGGACCGTAGTGGTCTCTGGGGAATGTGCAAGGAGAGGCGGTCCTTCAGGTACACTGGCCCCAGACCATGCAAGGCCTTAAAGGTTAGCACCAACACTTTGAAGGCAATCCTGTACTCGATGGGGAGCCAGTGCAAGCACTGTAGGACTGGTGTGATGTGGCACAATATTGTCACTCCAGCCAGCAGTCGAGCCGCAGCGTTTTGCACCAGCTTCAGTTTCCGGATTACTGACAGAGGAAGGCCAATGTAAAGGGCGTTACAGTAGACCAGTCTCGAGATGACCGTGGCCTGGATTAGGTCGCCACCGGAAAGGTAGGGCGCCAGCCGCCTCGCCTGGCGCAGATGGAAAAAAGCTGCTCTGCTCACGGTGGAGACTTGAGCCTCCATCGTCAGCAGAGGGCCCAGTTGGACCCCCCGGCTTTTAACCAGGGGGGACGGGCTAACAGGGGCGGTCCTACAAAGTAGGCCAAGTAGGCAGCCGCCTAGGGCGCCATCTGGGAAGGGGGTGCCATCCTGGCTGCATGGGGCACCATCCTGGCCCTGCCGATGTTCCTCAGGCAGCGCCGCAGCTGCCTGCTTTTGGGCCCCGGCCTTGTGCGCTCCGATGCCGCTTCTGGGCATGCGCGGAGGTTTTCGCGCAGGCGCAGTTGCTCCAGAGCTGAAGTTGAGCGCAGGAGCAACTGCACATCCGCGAAAACCTCCGCGCATGCCCAGTAGCTCCCTTGCGCAGAAGCCTGTAAGCAAAGCACTCCATATCGGGAAGGCAGGGAGTGCTTCTCCTCTCCTTTTGTCTCCGCCGCGCACGCGTTTGCGGGGAAGGAGAAAAGAATCAATGAAGGAAGTGTAAGTGAAGGAATGAAAGAAGGGCTTTCCTCCTCCATATCTGTGAACTCTTATCTCACTCCTTCCTTTCTTAGGATCTATTTATGTCTAGACCTGAGGGGCCTGAGGCTATGAGGAGTTGTGGGAGTTGGAGTCCAAAACACCTAGGGGGAGGGAGGGCCCAAGTTTGCCCAGGCTGCGCTGCCTGTATTCGTCCTCATTTGAGCATTTTGGCTGTTTTTCTATTTACATTTACATTGGGATCCTAATTTTGGACTTATGGGAGACTCCTATGAATTATGAGACGGGTGGTAGGTAATATATTCTGATTTTGATGCATTTACATTGCATTTCTTGTTGCTTATTATACAGTTCTGCTTAATATTGTCATACAATATAATACAAATACAATATAACAATAGAATAATGATATATTTTATATTACATGTAATATTACAAACAACATTGCAGTATAGTGGTATTGTACAAAATAGTGATATATACAATATTTTATTTTACTTTATTTTGGGTTATTTGAGTTTTATAGGAGTAATGAAAATATTTAGTAGAGGATAATTTCATTTAAATTAATAATTTTATTTATTATTTTATAATAATAATATAATATAATGTTATATTGTATTATAATGTCAATATATTATAATATAATTACATTGTAATGTAGTATAATATAATTATGATATAATATAGTATGAGTATGGTATAATATATTGTATATACAGTACATTGATACAATATAATACTACTAATGGTATTGTGATATTATAATTGCATATTTGTTTTACATGGGGGGGCAAAATAATGTTTTTTGGGGGGGCACCAAAATAATGTTCGCCTACCATTTAAAATTACCTTAGACCGCCCCTGCGGGCTAACCACCTCACTGTCCATTATTGGCAACCAGAGCTCACCTCCCCCCCAGTGACCCACCCACAGGATCTCCGTCTTTGACGGGTTCACCTTCAACCTGCTGGCCCGTAGCGACCCAGTTATGGCTTCCAGGCACTGATGGAAATAATCGGGTACAGAGTCCGGCTAGCCTTCCACCCTCAGCACCAGCTGGGTGTCATCAGCGTACTGATGACACTCCAGACCAAAGGTACGCACCAGTTGGGCCAGTGGACACATGTAGATGTTAAATAATAGAGGAGAGAGGATAGCCCCTTGGGGGACCCCACAGTTAAAGGGTCCCTTTCCGAGACCATCCCTCTCCTCTCCACCCGTTGTCCCCAATCTTGGAGAAAGGAGGCCACCCTGTCAATAGAGAATGGTCGACTCTATCAAATGCTGCCGTGAGGTCCAATAACACGAGCAGCGCAGACCCGCCTTGGCCCAACTGGCAGCGCAGCTGGTCTGTGATAGAGACCAGCACAGTCTCCGTCCCTTGCCCCAAGCGGAAGCCAGACTGGAAGGGATCTAATCTGGCTGTATCGTCCAAGATAACACAATAATAATAATAATAATAATAATAATCTTTATTTAGACCCTGCTACTTTCTCCCCAATGGGGACTCGGGGCGGCTAACATGAGGCCAAGCCCTTCTAAAAAATACAATCCAACACAGTAAAATACAAAACAAAATGTATCAAAAATAAATAAATAAATAAAACAGGAATAAATTACAATGAAACAAAATGAAGTAGTAAAAAAATCCACATAATATTATTTATTTATTATTGTTGTTTATTTAAAATAAATAAATAATATAAATAAAATAATATTACATACAAATGGCATAGTAAAAACGATACCCTGGGATTATATATATATATATATTATACAGAGAGAGAGAGAGAGAGAGAGAGAGAGAGAGAGAGAGAGAGAGAGAGAGAGTGTCACGCTGTGGATGGCGAAACCCATAGACATAAAACCCGCGGATACAGAGACCCGGCTGTCTTCTGTAGACCAGTGTTTCCCAACCAGTGTGCCGTGAGCAATCATCAGGTGTGCTGTGGGAAATTGGAACCTCCAATACCCTTTCTTCCCCCAAACTTGGGCAAACTTGGACCTTCCAGGTGTTTTGGACTCCAACTCCCACCATTCCTAGCAGCCTCAGGCCCTTTTCCTTTCCCCCCTCAGCCACTTAAGCAGGAAAGGGCCTCAGGCTGTTAGGAATGGTGGGAGTTGAAGTCCAAAGCACCCAGAGGGCCAAAGTTTTCCCATGCCTGTTTTAGGGACCTTAAAGTGGTGAGCCTCCTTCTAACATTGTGATTCTGGATAGAAAACAAACAACAACATAACATAACATTGTTTGAGTCCACAGTGCTCTCTGGGTGTAGGTGAACTACAACTTCCAAACTCAAGGTCAATTCCCGAGCAAACCCTTTCAGTACTTTCTTTTAGTTATGAGAGTCCAATATGCCATGTTTGGTTCAATTCCATTGTTGCAAGAGTTCAGGGTGCTCTTTGATTGTGTGTTAATTATAAATCCCAGAAACTGTAACTCCCAAATGTCAAGGTCTATTTCCCCCAAACTCCATCTGTGTTGACATTTGGGCATATTGAGTATCCATGCCAAGTTTGGTCCTGATCCAACATTGTTTGAGTCCATAGTGCTCTCTGGATAGAGGTGAACTACAACTCCAAAACTCAAGGTCAATGCCCACCAAACTCTTATAGCATTTTCTCTTGGTTATGGGAGTTCTGTGTGGGAAGTTTGTGTCTTTCTGCCATTCCTGCCAGGATATCAATGTTGTGTTCATCGAAACAAGTCCAGGTTTCACACTGAGTGTATAAATATATTTAAAAACATATTAACTATATGTAGTACTGTGTTAGAGTGTCATTTTGTGTCATTTTGGTTGGTGGTGTGCCCCAGGATTTTGCAAATGTAAAAAGTGTGCCGTGGCTCAAAAAAGGTTGGGAAACACTGCCATACAGAACCCACATGACCAACAGAAAATACTGTGTTTTCTGATGGTCTTTGGCAACTCCTCTGACACTAATTTATAATAATAATGATACATTATCCATGGTGTGTCCTCCTCTAATCTGCAGTCGGATGGAGTGTGGGTCATGGGGGGCATTGTTTGCCAAGTTTGGTCTTTATCGGTCTTGGTTCTGGGCCACAGTGGTCTGTGGGGAATGATGGGTTTTGAAGTACTACAACTCCCATTATCCAGGGAGGAACTTCAAGTCCCATAATCCATGGTCCACCCTCCTCCAAACTGTAGTAGAATGTAGCGTGGCCATACACAATGTCCCATGAGCTGAGGCCTAGTCAGGAACAGCAAGTTAATGAAGCCTTGCTGTCAATTCAGGCCATACACAATGTCCAATGAGCTGAGGCCTAGTCGGGAGAATCAAGTTAATCGAAGCCTTACTGTCAATTCAGAGCGTAAACAGCTTCCCAGTAAGTGAGGCCTAGTCAGGGAAATCAAGTTAATGAAGCCTTACTGTCAATTTTGGGCGTGGTCTGTGATTTGTAGGGGTGTAAATTTTCTGTGGGAAGTGATTTGGGTGTTTGTGTTTGTGCCTCAGCCCTTTGCCTTATCCTCCTCTGACAGTTTATTATGGGTCGGAATGTTCATGTTGGCTGGCCAGTACAGGAGTTATGCCGTGCCCGGCTCTTCCGCCCCCTTCTCGCTCTCCTCCGCCCCCTCTCTTCCGCTGGCCGGGGAGGAGGCCGCAGGGAAAGAGATAGCCCGGTTCCCCTTCGACCTCCTCTTTGGCCACCGGAAGAGAGGCAGCAGAGGCCTCTCCGCCGCCGCCCACCGCCTCCCTTCCGCTGCCCGGTAACGAGGCCGGGGGGGGGGGCGCCGTCTCTCTCCATATGGCCTCCTCTTCGGACAGCGGAAGGGAGGCAGCGGCCGCCGTAGGACAGCCCTCAACCGCCTCTCCTCCACTGCCCGAGGAGAGGGCCGCGGGGGAAGGAGATCGAGCGGCTTCCCTTCGCCCTCCTCTTCGGCCTCCTCCTCAACACAAATACACACACACATAAATACACCACAACATAAACACACAAACATAAAAACACATATAAATACACAACCACATACAAAAAAACCATATATCAACACACCAATACATACACATCCACACTAATACATACACATATATACACACACATATCATCACATTTCCATATATACACATACATACATATACATACACAAACACACAAATATACACACACAATCAAACACAAACAACCCACAGATAAATACACACACATATATACCCACATACCAATAACTACATACACACACACACAAATACACACACACACATATATACACAAAAACAACCAAAAAACATGAACACACATACACACATACACCCCCCCAAAAAACAACACATACAACTACCAACTCACACACACACACATATCAACACACAACAAACATGCTCACATCATTTCCACAACTTACATACCCAGACTTCCTCACATCACCAACATAGGGCACAGCAGCGCGTGCCGGGTTCAGCTAGTGTGTATGTGTGTGTGTGTGTGTGTGTGTGTATATATACACACACACAGAGAGACAGAGAGAGAGAGAGTGAAGCCGCGGATAGCGAAACCCATAGACACAAAACCCGCGGATACGGAGACCCGGCTGTCTTCTGTAGACCTAACGGGATTCGATTCGCGCATGCGCCCGGGAGGCTCCCCATGCATTCTTCAGCGAGCTGCTGCTTAGAGTAGCGCATGTAGGCTATTTAGGGCGGCTATTTATTTGGGAAGGAATCCCAGTGAGCTCAGTTGGGGGAAGGGGGGGGGGGGTCAGTCGGGGGAGACGCAGAAGGAGGGGGCACGTCCAAGGGATCCCCTATTTGTCCGTAGGGGAGAAATAGGGGATCCCTTGAACGTGCCCCCTCCTTCTGCGCCTGGGCGCCACCACCCCAAAAAGAGCCTTGCTGGCGCAAGAATGCCCGGGGAGCCAGGAAAGGGAGAAGCAGGCCGGCCTTCCCATGCAATGCGTCCATGCACTGACCTGTTCGGAGCCCGTGGCTGCCGCTCCGGACGCCGCCACTGCCATCTTCGGGGCCCCCTTCCCTCCGCTCTCCTCCCCGGGCCCAGCAGCGCTTCTGGCACGAAGAGAGGCGCCTCCCTCTCTTCCTCGGAGCCTCGCCCCTCGTGCCCATTCCTAGGGGCGGGCGAAGGAGGATTTAAGGAGGAGAGAGAAAGAGGGAGAAGCAGGAGGAGAAGGCTGAGGCTAGGGAAGGGATAGGCTCATTTGGTTCTTCCTCCTCCTTTTTCTTCCTTCTCTTCCTTCCTTACGCCTTCATTTCTGGGACTGTCCCTTCTTTTTCGGCTCCCTTCCCTTCCTCTCCCTTCTCATATACAGGCCACCTTTCTTTCCTGGCGACATCAAGGCCACTTCACCTAGCAACAGCTAATCCCTCACCTAACACCAGCCAATGCAGTCACATCACAGAAGGCCACTTTGCCTAGCAACAGCTAATCCCTCACCTAACACCAGCCAATGCAGTCACATCACAGAAGGCCACTTTGCCTAGCAACAGCTAATCCCTCACCTAACACCAGCCAATGCAGTCACATCACAGAAGGCCACTTCACCTAGCAACAGCTAATCCCTCACCTAACACCAGCCAATGCAGTCACATCACAGAAGGCCACTTCACCTAGCAACAGCTAATCCCTCACCTAACACCAGCCAATGCAGTGACACCACAGAAGGCCACTTCACCTAGCAACAGCTAATCCCTCACCTAACACCAGCCAATGCAGTCACATCACAGAAGGCCACTTCACCTAGCAACAGCTAATCCCTCACCTAACACCAGCCAATGCAGCCACATCACAGAAGGCCACTTCACCTAGCAACAGCTAATCCCTCACCTAGCACCAGCCAATGCAGTCACATCACAGAAGGCCACTTCACCTAGCAACAGCTAATCCCTCACCTAACACCAGCCAATGCAGTCACATCACAGAAGGCCACTTCACCTAGCAACAGCTAATCCCTCACCTAACACCAGCCAATGCAGTCACATCACAGAAGGCCACTTCACCTAGCAACAGCTAATCCCTCACCTAACACCAGCCAATGCAGTCACATCACAGAAGGCCACTTCACCTAGCAACAGCTAATCCCTCACCTAACACCAGCCAATGCAGTCACATCACAGAAGGCCACTTCACCTAGCAACAGCTAATCCCTCACCTAGCACCAGCCAATGCAGTCACATCACAGAAGGCCACTTCACCTAGCAACAGCTAATCCCTCACCTAACACCAGCCAGTGCAGTCACATCACAGAGGGCCACTTCACCTAGCAACAGCTAATCCCTTACCTAGCATCAGCCAATGCAGTCACATCACAGAGGGCCACCTTGGCTGCACCTAGCTAACAGCAGTAAGGCCACTTTGCCAGCAACAGCTAATCCCTCACCTATCATTAGCCAATGCAGTCGCATCACAGAAGGCCACTTCACCTAGCAACAGCAAAACCTTCACCTAGCAACAGCCAATGCAGTGACATCACAGAAGGCCACTTCACCTAGCAACAGCTAATCCCTCACCTAACACCAGCCACTGAAGTCACATCACAGAAGGCCACTTCGGCTAGCAACAGCCAGTCTTTTCACCTAGCATGAGCCAATCCAGTGACACCACAGAAGGCCACTTCACCTAGCCAACAGCTAACCCCTCACCTAGCATCAGCCAATGCAGTCACATCACAGAGGGCCACTTCACCTAGCAACAGCTAATCCCTCACCTAACACCAGCCACTGCAGTCACATCACAGAAGGCCACTTTGCCTAGCAACAGCTAATCCCTCACCTAACTCCAGCCACTGCAGTCACATCACAGAAGGCCACTTTGCCTAGCAACAGCTAATCCCTCACCTAGCATGAGCCAATCCAGTGACACCACAGAAAGCCACAGAAAGCCACTTCACCTAGCAACAGCTAATTCCTCACCTAACACCCAATCCAGTGCAGTAGCAACAGCTAACATCACTGAAGGCCACTTCACCTAGCAACAGCTAATCCCTCACCTAACACCAGCCAATGCAGTGCACATCACAGGCCACCAATGATTCAGGCTAGCAACAGAATCCCTCACCTAACACCAGCCAATTTCACCTAGCCACTTCAACCTAGCAACAGCTAATCCCTCACCTAACACCAGCCAATGCAGTCACATCACAGAAGGCCACTTCACCTAGCAACAGCGAATCCCTCACCTAACACCAGCCAATGCAGTCACATCACAGAAGGCCATAGCTAATCAAGCCACTGCAGTCACATCACAGAAGGCCACTTCACCTAGCAACAGCTAATCCCTCACCTAACACCAGCCAATGCAGTCACATCACTGAGGCCACTTCAGGGCCACTTCACCTAGCAACAGCTAATCCCTCACCTAACACCAGCCAATGCAGTCACATCACAGAAGGCCACTTCACCTAGCAACAGCTCATCAAGCCACTGCAGTCACATCACAGAAGGCCACTTCACCTAGCAACAGCTAATCCCTCACCTAACACCAGCCAATGCAGTCACATCACAGAAGGCCACTTCACCTAGCAACAGCTAATCCCTCACCTAACACCAGCCAATGCAGTCACATCACAGAGAAGGCCACATTAGCCAATGCAGTTCACCTAGCAACAGCGAATCCCTCACCTAACACCAGCCAATGCAGTCACATCACAGAAGGCCATAGCTAATCAAGCCACTGCAGTCACATCACAGAGGGCCACTTCACCTAGCAACATCTAATTTGTCACCTAGCATCAGCCAGTGCAGTGACATCACAGAGGGCCATTTCACCTAGCAACATCTAGTCATTCACTTAGCTTTAGTCAATTTGGTGACATCACAGAAGGCCACTTTGCCTAACAACAGCCAACCTTTCACCTACGGTAGCAACAGCTAATCATTTGCCTAGTATCAGTCAATGCCGTGACATCACAGAGATCCACTTCACTTAGCAACAGCCACCTAGCATCAGCCAGATACATGGTTATTATTATTATTATTATTAGTATTATTATTATTTTTACAACTCCCTAAAAATAATCCTTCACTTTGTGTAGTCCTGTCTTTTTTGTTATTGATACTGGACTTTGCTCAACATGGTGTGTGTCGTTTTAGCATCAATCTTTTTGGAAAGCCAGTGTGGTGTTGGAACGAGCACTTTAGGCATCGATGACCTTGGGCAAGTCACACTCTCTCAGCTTCGGAGGAAGGCAATGCAAATCTGCTCTGAAGAAATCCTGCCAAGAAAATCCTGACATAGAGAAGGAAGGAAGGATGGAAGGAAAGAGGATGGAGACGCAAAGGCAATGAGCAGGAATGGAACCTTTTGGGATCAAAAATGTCAAGTTAATATATTATAATACAAATATCTTTATCTGTATATAATAAAGCGGAATGTTTGTATGTATGTGTGCGGAGGGGGAGGGTGGGAGGCGGGAGGGCGGAAGGGCGGATATGTGGCAGCCACTTTCACAGGCCACAGCGACCACCGCGGGTGATGGACCTGCACCAAACTTGGTACACATAACCCCCCTAATCCCCTTTACGTCCTGGTGCGGTTCAGGGGACATGACCCATGGATTATGGGATTTGTAGTACTTTCAACACTTTGGTTCCCACGGACCACTGAGGCCACCAAAAAGGACCAATACAGACCACACTTGGCACACAGCCCCCATGACCCACTCTACATCCTGCTGCAGTTTGGAGGAGGGCAGACCATGGATGATAGGACTTGAAGTACCTCTACTCACTTCCCAAGTCCCTGCGACCCTTATCAATTACTGATCGAGACCAAACTTGGCACACATAACTCCCATGACTGCCTTCACGTCCTGGTGAGGTTCGGGGGAGGACTGACAATGGATGATGGGATTTGTAGTACTTTCACACCTCTCTGTTCCCACAGACCACTGCGGCCCCCACAAACACCGAGAAAGACCACACTTGGCACACAGAGCCCCAGTGACCCACTCTACATCCTGCTGAAGTTTGGAGGAGGGCAGACCATGGATGATGGGACTTGCAGTACCTTCCCTCACTTTCCAAGACTGCTGCAAACCTTATCCAATGACTGACCAACACCAAACCTGGCCCACAGAGCCCTCATTACCCACTCTACATCCTGGTGCAGTTTTGTGTGAAACGGACCATGGATGATGGGACTTGAAGTACTTTCACTCCCTAAAAACAATACAACCCTCATCCATTCACCAATACAGACCAAACTTAGCACACAGAGCCCCCATGAACCAATCTACATCCTACTGCAATTTGGGGGAGGCTGGACCACAGATGATGGGACTTCCAGTACCTTCAGTACTTTCATGATACCACTGCAACTCCCAAGAATGATGGATCAAGACCAAACTTGGCACACAGAGCCCCCATGACCCACTCTACATCCTGCTGCACTTCTCAAATGACCCGGGCACCGCCGGGTCCCCAAGCTAGTATATAATAAAGCGGAATGTTTGTATGTGTGTTTGTATGTATGTATGTATGTGGCAGCATTCTGATTGGCTTCCAGCCTCTACATTCTGACATGATTGGTTGCCAGTGAGGGAGTATTTGCATAACGCCTCTAATTGGCCTGCCAACACGAACATTCCGACACTCTAAACTGCCAGAGGGGGATAAGGCAAAGGCCTGAGGCAGTCGCCAACACGAACATTCCGACACTCTAAAGTGGCAGAGGGGGTAAGGAAAAGGCCTGAGGCAGTCAGGCATGGTGGGAGTTTAAGGCCAAAACACTTTGCAACCCCTTTGCAACCCCAAACAATGAGAGAACAAGACCAAACTTGGCAGACAGAACCCTCAAGACCCACTCTACATCCTGGTGCAGTTTGAGGGAGGAAGGACCATGGATGACGGGACTTGCAGTACTTTAACTCACTTCCTTAGAGCACTGTGGCCCACACCATAGAAGGATCAGGACCACACTTGGCACACAGATGCCCACTGGCCCACTTTACAACCTGGTGCGGTGTAGGGCAGGATGGGCCACAAATGATGGGGTTTGCAGTATCTTCACCCGATTCATTTCCCACAGAACATTGAAGCCCCTAAAAATCACAGACCAGGCCCAAACTTGGCACACAGAGTACCCATGACCCACTCTACATCCTACTGCATTTTGGAGGAGGGCAGACCATGGATGATGGGACTTGAAGTACCTCCAATCACTTTCCGAGACCGCTGCAACCCTCATCCACTGACTGATCAAGACCAAACTTGGCACACAGAGCCCCCATGACCCACACCACATCCTACTTCAGTTTGGAAGACATTGGACCACAGATGATGGGACTTGAATTACCTTCACTCACTTCCTGAGACCACTGCGAGCCAAATAAACAACTGATAAGGACCAACCTTGGCACACAATGCCTTTCTCAATTAACCCGGGCAGGGCCGGGTCCCCAAGCTAGTAAACAAATAAAGAAAAGAAGAACCGGGCTGTATTTTAAATATCATTTTATCACATCATGAGTTCCATGGGTCAGAGGTCATTTCATCAGGACGCATTTAAGATGCGAAATGTACTATCAGTTGCTCTTTCTTCAAGCTAGACACCTGTAATAACTGCTTCTAGATATTGTCGTCCTAGGACTCCTTTCCAGACGTTTAAAGCAAGGAATTCGAGATGGGGGCGTCTGACCGGAGGCTTCTTTTCTGCTTCCAATAACATTTAGATCTCAACTTGTTCACTGGAGATTAATGATTATTTTTAGAAAGCCGGCTGAAATCCTTTGGCTTAGGATGGGCTTGAGGCGAGCTAAGAAAGGCCTTAGCAGCTCTAGGCACTTCCCCAGCTTGTACACTTGGGAATGGAAAGACCCATGCCCTCCAGGAACATTGCTGAACTACTACTTCGGTCATAGCATACTGCTGACCAGGTTGCGTGAACCTATGGTAACAGCTGTTGAACAACTTCTGTAGGGCCATGAGTCCTTATATATAGTAGGTCCAAAGTTTAGGCCACACTGGACATATGGCCTAAACATAGCACCGGGAATGTGGCGCAGCTGGCTAAGTGTCAGCTGCATAAGATCTCTCTGACCAGTATGTCATGAGTTCGAGGCCTGCCCGGGTCGAGGTGGGTGCTTGGCTTTAAGTGTAGCCTGCTGTCGACCTTTGCAGCCCGAAAGACAGTTGCATCTGTCAAGTAGGAGATTAAGGTACCACATTAAGGGGAGGCAAATTTTGACTGAATTATGAGGCCATTAAAGAACTCCAGGAACGCTGAGGAATGCGGAAGGAACAACAAGGGACGCTGAGAGATGAGGAGTGCATCAGCTCCCCCTGGTGGCCGGAGTTTGCCTCTGTACGTAAAAAGTAAAAAGTCTGGGGGTCCGGCTGGACGCCCACCTGTCCATGGAGGAGCAGATTGGCTGCACCTGCAGGACAGCATTCTACCACCTACGGTTGGCTAAGCGCCTGGCTCCCTACCTCTCCCAACGCGACCTTGCTACGGTGATCCAAGCCACGGTCATCTCGAGGCTCGATTACTGTAATGCGCTCTACATTGGCCTTCCTTGTCGATGATCCGGAAGCTTAAGCTAGTGCAGCACGCCGCAGCACCCCACCGCCTGGGTGCGGCAAGAACGGACAGCGCGACCCCACTCTTGCGCGAGCTGCACTGGCCCCCGATTGAATTCCGGGTCCTCTTCAAGGTGTTAGTTCTCACCTTTAAGGCCATCTATGGTTTGGGGCCAGTGTACCTGAGGGAGCGACTTACCCCTTATGTGCCGCGAGATCACTGCGCTCTGAGGAGCTTAACCTCCTTGAGGTGCCTTCCCTTGGAACCTGCAGACTGGCCACTACACGGCGGAGGGCATTCTCTGTAGCTGCCCCAAGTCTCTGGAACGGCCTCCCGGAGGAGATCCGCGCCATCCGCGCTCTTCTGCCCTTCCGCAAGGCCTTGAAGACTTGGCTCTTTAGGAAGGCGTTCGGCCCTTAACTCAACCACACTGTGTGCCATGCCGCCTATGGCCCCCAGATTCTTATCTTGTCCCCCAGCCTTTGCTGAGGGCTAGTGTTTTTAATATGTTTTAACTGCTTTGATGTTTAATGTGTTTTAACTGTTTAATCTGTTTTATTACTCACGGTGTTTATGCTTCTTCTGTAAACCGCTCTGAGCTCCGGAGTGAGCGGTATACTAAATCGAAGTTAATAAATAAATAAATAATAAATAAATACGTCTATATGTTGTGTATGTGGAAAACAGCAGGAATTGTCTGCTAGTATGTGTACCCGTAATCCGCTCTGAGTCCCCATCGAGGTGAGAAGAGCGGAATATAAGTAAAGTAAATAAATAATAAATAATAAATAATAAATAATAAATAATAATTCCTAGCCTTGGGTCAGCAGATTTGTTCAACTATCCGCCCTTTTGCTGATTTGATTATTCAGATTTTGATTAAATTATTCTCACTGGGAATCTCAAGGTCCTTCAGTGCAACTCTTCAGTAGGGTTGCCACCTGTCCCGTATTATATGAGAAGTCCTGTATTTTGGCTCTGAATTTTGTGTCCCGTATTTTCAGCTCCTGTCCCGTATTCACAGGACAGGACAGGTGGCACCAGGAGGCCTTCTCTCCCTCCCTCCCTCTCACCCATAATACTGGCTGTCAGGAATTGTGGGAGCTGGGAATCCGAAACACCTGGAGGGAAGGCCTAAGAACTGGGTTGTGTGGCTTTGTGTGTCTCTCTCTGAGGGGAGGGCGGCCATTTTGGGAGCGGGGCAGGGCACTTCCGGGAAAGGGAAGATTTTGCGCATGCGCAGGTGTGGGGCTTCCATCCACCCATCCATCCCATCCATGCTGCCTTCCTTCCTTCTTTGGCCAGGCCTCTCCACCATCCCCACATGCCCCGCTTCTCTCTTGTGACGTCACCGCCCGCTCTCCTTCCCGCCCTCCCTCTGTCCTTGCGTGTGTGCAGTGAGCTTCCAGTGGGGCGGTGGTTGTGGCCTGTGAGGCAGAAGGAAAGCAAAGCTCTAAGTATGTATCCTCTGTAGAATTATTAATTACCATGGCTCAGTGCTATGGAATCTTGGGAGTTGTAGTTGGGCAAGGAAGACTACAACTCCCATTATGCCATAATATGAGGGCGGGTCAATAAGTCAGTGACTTTTTGAATTTCCCGCCTCTTAACTGAAAGGGCAACACTGCTCCTGTCAACAGGCACCTGTCAGTTGACTCCTGTCAAAATTTGAACAAGCTGCGACATTTAGTTTGTGTTTGACAGCCATTGATAGCAGACCACCGCGTGATTTGAGGAGAAAATAGAAAAAAAATAATTTCGTGTGCTCATTAAGCATTATTTTTTGCGGAAAAAAACCATCACTCAAACCAAGGCTAAGCTTGATAAATACTATGGGGACTCTGCACCATCAATTTCAATGGTGAAAAAGTGGTTTACTGAATTTCGTTGTGGCTGTACAAGCACGGAAGATGCCAAACGTTCTGGATGCCCAGTTGAGGTCTCTACACCCGAAACAATTGAAAAAGTTAACAATATAGTGTTGGCCGATTGGAGATTGAAAGTGCGAGAGATTGTGGAAGCCATAGGCATCTCACGTGGCTCAGTGGTTTCAATCTTAAATGATCACTTGGGTATGAGAAAGCTTTCCGCAAGATGGGTGCCGCGTTTGCTCACAATCGACCACAAACGCAATCATGTGACAATTTCACAGGAGTGTTTGGTGTTGTTCAACCGCAACATGGACGAGTTTTTGCACCGTTTCGTAACCGTGGATCCACCACAACACACCAGAGCCCAAACAGCAGCCAAAACAGTGGGTTTCCCAAGGTGAATCGGCGCCAAAGAAGGCCAAGGTGGGTTTGTCAGCCAATAAAGTCATGGCGACCGTTTTTTGGGATGCACGCGGTATAATCCACATTGGCTACCTTCAAAAGGGTAAAACAATCAATGGCGAATATTATGCCAACTTATTGGGTCGATTTAATGAGGATTTGAAAAAAAAACATGACCACATTTGGCCAAGAAAAAATTTCTTTTGCACCAGGACAATGCAAGGGCGCACACATGTGTAGTTGCCATGGCAACAATCCATGAACTGGAATACAAATTGCTCCCTCATCCACCCTATTCTCCGGATTAGCCCTGAATGACTATTTCTTGTTCCCAAACCTGAAGAAATTGCTCGGCGAAAAGAGATTTGACTCCAACAATGAAATCATCTCACAAACAAATACCTATTTTGATGACATTGAGAAATCTTATTTTTTGGAAGGGATAAAAAAATTGGAGAAATGTTGGACAAAGCTCAAAGGAGACTACGTTGAAAAATAAAATGATTTTTTATCCAAAAAGTCACAGACTTATTGACCCGCCCTCGTATCAAGCCATGGCAGTTAAAATGTTGTTTAGCTGCATTAATTCTACACTGTACATGCAGTCTATTATATTTCTGAGGAACCTTTCTAAGAAAACCTTATGAATTACATGGATGGGGCTGTCATAAATGGACAGGGATTTGAAGGTGCATATACACATATACACACACATATTATCGTGCTCCTTGGAGGTGCAGGAGGATCCAAACACAATAAATGGGAATCCAAATAAAAGAAATGACTACCAGGTGCTGTAGATCAGGGGTGTCAGATTCATCTTCACTGAGGGGCTACATTAGCCTTATGGTTGCATTAAAGAGCTCTTGAATCTATAGACCACTGATTCTCAAAGTGGGCGGTACTGCCCCATAGTGGGTGGTGAGGCGATCCAAGGGGGCGGTGGGAGTCTCAGGGGAATTTGGGGGCGGTGAACCCCTTAAGGGGCGGTGAACGCGCTTAGGGTTCTGTGTGCCAAGTTTGGCTCAATTCCATTGTTGGTGGAGTTCAAAATGCTCTTTGATTGTAGGTGAACTATAAATCCCAGCAACCACAACTCCCAAATGAAAATGGCTCTTTTCTCAAAACTCCACCAGTGTTCACATTTGGGCATATTGAGTATCTGTGCCAAATTTCATCCAAATCCATAGTTGTTTGGGTTTATAGTGCTCTCCAAATATCGGTGGACTACATCCAGGGGCGGTCTAAGGTAATTTTAAATGGTAAGCGAACATTATTTTCGCGCCCCCAACATTATTTTGCCCCCTGTAAAACAAATATACAATTATAATATCACAATACCATTAGTATTATATTGTATCAATGTATATACAATATATTATACCATACTCATACTATATTATATCATAATTATATTATACTACATTACAATATAATGATATTATAATATATTGACATACCGGTAATATAATATAACATTCTATATTATTATTATTATTATAAAATAATAAATAAAATTATTTATTTAAATAAAATTATCCTCTACTAAATATTTTCATTACTCCTATAAAACTCAATTAACCCAAAATAAGGTAAAATAAAATATTATATATTACTATTTTGTGCAATACCACTATACTGCAATATTGTTTGTAATATTACATGTAATATAAAATATATCATTATTCTATTGTTATATTGTATTTTTATTATATTGTATGACAATATTAAGCAGAACTGTATAATAATCAACAAGAAATGCAATGTAAATGCATCAAAATCAGAATATATTACCTACCACCCGTCTCATAATTCATAGGAGTCTCCCATAAGTCCAAAATTAGGATCCCAATGTAAATGTAAATAGAAAAACAGCCAAAATGTTCAAATGAGGTCGAATACGGGCAGCGCGGCCTGGGCAAACTTGGGCCCTCCCTCTAGGTGTTTTGGACTCCAACTCCCACAACTCCTCATAGCCTCAGGCTCCTCAGGTCTAGACAGAAATAGAGCCGAAGAAAGGAAGGAGGGAGAGAAGAGGTCACAGAGGAGGAGGAGGAAAGACCTTCATTCATTCCTTCACTTACACTTCCTTCACTGATTCTTTTCTCCTTCCCTGCAAAACTGGTGGGAGAAAGGGAGAGGAGGAGCACTCCCTGCCTGCCCGATAGGGAGTGCTTTGCTTACAGGCTTCTGCGCAAGGGAGCTACTGGGCATGCGCGGAGGTTTTCGCACATGTGCAGTTGCTCCTGCGCTCATCTTCAGCTCCGGAGCAACTGCGCCTGCGTGAAAACCTCCGCGCGTGCCCAGAAGTGGCGTCGGAGCGCACAAGGCCGGGGCCCAAAAGCAGGCAGCTGCAGCACTGCCTGAGGAACATCGGCAGGGCCAGGATGGCGCCCCATGCGGCCAGGATGGCGCCCCCTTCCCAGATGGCACCCTATGCGGCCGCTTACTTGTCCTACCTGTAGGACCGCCCCTGGGTACATCTCCCCTAAACCACTGCCAATTCCTCCCAAACCCCTCCAGTATTTTCTGTTGGTCAGGTGGGTTCTCTGTGCCAAGTTTGGTCCAGTTCTGTAATTTGTGGGGGTCTCAGTGGTCTGTGGAAGTCAGAGCTGAATCGATTGAAGGTACTGCAAATCCCATCATCCGTTGTCCATACTCCCCCAAACATATTGTTTATGTGATTAATCACTATGCTTTAATTATGTTCAATTTGTAACTATGAAAATACATCCTGCATGTTAGATATTTGCATTAGAATTTGTACAAGTAGCAAAATTATTTATGAAGAAGCAACGAAAATATGGTTGGGGGTCACCACAACATGAGGAACCTTATTTAGGGGTCACGGCATTAGAAAGGTTGAGAACCACTGCAATGATACATATATCTTTCTGTTTAATTGCTATTAAAAAATTTGAAAAATAATTTCTTGGGGGGCGCTGAGTAAATTTTTGCTGGAAAGGGGGCGGTAGGCCAAAAAGGTTTGGGAGCCACTGCTATAGACAGAGAATCTGTAGATACAGGGGGCTAACTATAATTTTTTACATAGTGGTTAGCTCTTTAGTTTTCACCCAGTTTGGATCCCTGGATGCCACTGAATGATCATTCCAAACATTCCCTGGGGATAATGGGAATTGTAAACCAAGGACACTTGTGGCTCTGAGGTTGAGGAAAAGGTTAAAGAGCATTGCAAAGCCAGACATCATTTTCACAAGCCATCTATCTATCTATCTATCTATCTATCTATCTATCTATCTATCATCTATTGTTCACTTTTATATACTGCTCCTCCCAGCAGGCCCGGGGCGGTTTACATAAAAACAACATAAAATACACATAAAACATTTGATTAAATAAAACCCAAGTAATGGATAGAGTTATCAGGAGGCACTTAGATTGAAGGCCTGCTTAAAAAGGGTAGTCTTGCAGGCCCTCCGGAAGGGGGCTAACTCCGTGATAACGTGCACTCTGTCTGGTAACTTGTCCCATAATGTTGGTGCCACCACGGAGAAGGCTCTTTGTCTTGTTACTGAGAGGCGGCAGGAACGGATTGATGGAATCACCAGAAGATTTTGTTCTTCTGAGCGCAACGATCTCGGGGGAACGTATGGGGTGAGGCGGTCCCTCAGGTACACCGGCCCTAGACCATACAAGGCCTTAAAGGTCAGAACCAGCACCTTGAAAACAATCCGGTACTCTATTGGTAGACAGTGCAATTGCTGTAAAATTGGTGTAATGTGCTCTCTTGCTAATGCTCCCACCAGCAATCGAGCGGCAGCATTTTGCACTAGCTTAAGCTTCCGGACTGTCGACAAGGGAAGGCCAATGTAAAGGGCGTTACACTAGTCTAGCCTCGAGATGACAGTCGCCTGGATCACCGTAGCTAGGTCATTCCTGGATAGGTAAGGAGCCCGTCGCCTAGCCTGTCAGAGATGGAGAAAAGCGGACCTGCTAACCATGGAGATCTATCGATAGCAGTGGGTCTACTTATTTATTTATTTATTTATTTATTTATTGTTCATTTTTGTATTCCGCTCCTCCCAGCAGGCTCGGGGCGGATAACAACAAATATAACGGGCAACATGTCACCACATGTCGGCATGTAGCCCTACATTAAAAGCATAAAAACATAAAACACATTAAAAACACATTACATCACCACACAGGTATGGAAGGACATGCGACATAGTTCTTAGTCCGGTGTGCCTAATTGAAGGCTAGGCCAAAAAGGGCCGTCTTACAAGCCCCTCCGAAAAGGGGCCAGTTCCGAGATAGCACCGGCGCCGCTACGGAAAAAGTTCTCTGTCTAATCGTCGATAGATGGCAGGAGCGGATTGATGGCACTGACAACAGATTCTGTTCATCTGAACGCAGTGATCTCGGGGGAGAGTACGGGTAGGCGGTCCTCTGGTACGCAGGGCCCTAGGCCGTGCAAGGCCTTGAAGGTCAAAACCAACACCTTGAAGGCAATCCGGTACTTGGACCCCAGGCTTTTTTTTACCAAAGACGACGGGCTTAACCGATCGCCGTCCAGGGTAGGCAACCGGCACTCACCAATACCAGGACGACCCAGCCATAGGATCTCCGTCTTCGATGGATTCACCTTCAACCGGCTGGTACGCAGCCATCCAGGCACAGATTTTTAAGCCATTGATGGAAACAATCGGGTATGGTGTCTGGTCTGCCATCCATTCTCAGCACCAGCTGGGTGTCATTAGTGTACTGATGACACTCCAGACCAAAATCGCAAACCAGTCGAGCGAGTGGATGCATATAGATATTAAACAATAAAGGGGAGAGGATAGCTACCTGGGGGACCCCACAACTTAATGGAGTCTCCCAGAGGCCATTCCCCCTCTCCACACGTTGTCCCCGGTCTTGGAGAAAGGAGGCCACCCATTTAAGGGCAGTCCCCCTAACTCCCGTCATGGCTAAACAATGGGTCAATAATGTCAAAGGCTGCCATGAGATCTAACACCAGCAGCGCTGACCCACCATGGTCCAACTGGCAGCGAAGTAGGTCTGTAATGGAGACAAGCACGGTCTCCGTCCCATGCCCAATACGGAAGATGGACTGGAAGGGACTCCAACCCTACTCTCCTGACCAAACAGAACAAACTGCAGCCTCCAGTGTTACAGTATCACAACTTCCATCATCTCTGGTCATGATGTGTAATGATGAGGAATATAAGAGTTGTAGTCCAGCATGTGAGCCGGTCTGAGTCCCTCTACGGAGGTAGAGAAGATCGGGATATCAAAGTTTTAAACAAATAAACAAACAAATAATAAATATGGAGTTGGGGAGAAATTGCCTTAAGACAGTGTTTCTCAACCTTCCTAATGCCGTGACCCCTTAATACAGTTCCTCATGTTGTGGTGACCCCCAAGATATAAAAATATTTTTCTTGCTACATCACAACTGTAAGTTTGCTACCGTTATGAATCGTAATGTAAATATCTGATCTGCAGGATGTATTTTCATTCACTGGACCAAATTTGGCACAAATACGCTCAAATCAGAATACTGGTGGGGTTGAGGGGGATTGATTTTGTCATTTGGGAGTTGCAGTTGCTGGGATTTATAGTTCACCTACAATCGAAGAGCATTCTAAACTCCACCAACGATGGAATTGAACCAAACTTGGCACACACAACTCCCATGGCCAACAGAAAATACTGGAAGGGTTTGGTGGGCATTGACCATTGACCTACATCCGGAGAGCAATGTGGACTCAAACAATGATGGATCTGGACCAAACTTTAATGAGGAAGTACTCCACCCAAGGACTCAGTGTCAGAATGCATAGTGAACAATGGATGGTGAACACTGGTGGAGTTTGGAGAAAATAGAACTTGACATTTGGGAGTTGTAGTTGCTGGGATTTATGGTTCGCTTACAATCAAAGAGCATTCTGAACCCCACCGATAGAATTGGTCCAAACTTTCCCCACATAACCCCACATGACCAACAGACAATAGTGTGTTTTCTGATGGTCTTTGGTGCCCCCTCTGACACCTCCTTGCGATCCCTCCAGGGGTCCCGACCCCCAGGTTGAGAAACACTGCCTTAAGAGCTCCCTCCTTTGAAGTTTCAGCTCCAACCCTTGGCAAACTATGACAACACCAGAGAGAGCCCTTAGGCCAGTGTCTCCCAACCAGTGTGCCGTGGCACACTAGTGTGCCGTGAGCGATCATCAGATGTGCTGTGGGAAATTGGAACCTCCAATACCCTCTCTTCCCCCGCCTGCTGAACATAGAAAACAAACAACAACATAACGTAACATTGTTTGAGTCCACAGTGCTCTCTGGGTGTATGTGAACTACAACTTCCAAACTCAAGATCAATTCCTAAGCAAACCCTTTCAGTACTTTCTGATGGTAATGAGAGTTCAATATGCCAAGTTTGGTTCAATTCCATTGTTGCAAGAGTTCAGGATGCTCTTTGATTGTGTGTTAACTATAAATCCCAGAAACTGTAACTCCCAAATGTCAAGGTCTATTTCCCCCAAACTCCATATGTGTTCACATTTGGGCACATTGAGTATTCATGCCAAGTTTGGTCCTGATCCAACATTGTTTGAGTCCACAGTGCTGTCTGGATATAGGTCAGGGGTGCCCACACTTTTTCATCATGCGAGCTACTATATGAACAATCAAGTTGAAAAGATCACCTGTTGTGCATGTAAGCATGCGTGTGCACATGCGCACGCTCCTACTGCAGCCTTCCGTCCGTGCAGGGCTTCTTCCTTGCCTGCCCACGAACTCGCCGCTGCGCGCACCCGGGAAGGGGATCCTCCTTGCCTGCGCGCGTGCTCTCTCTTAATGTCTTCGCTGCCTTCCTCATTCCTGCTGCGTGCTTTCGTGAAGCAGGAAGTCCCCATCCCGTCCTGCTTCTTGCGTCTCGGCTTGGAATGGGAGTCCCGAGGGCAGCAGCAGGGTTTGCGGTGGGGCTTGCTTGGCTTTGCCCCACTTTGCCCGGCCTCCTTCGCCTCTCTCTCTCTCTCTCTCTCCCTCTCTCCTTCCAGCGCCCGCCTGCCTGCCTGCCAAAAGGATCCGAAAAAGTTCTCCGGATTTCTTTCTTCTCTCCTTGGCTCTCTCTCTCTCACACACACACATTCCCTCCATCCCTCCCACAGCCTCGCATCCTATCCGTGTGCGTGCCTTCGCCTTGCTCCCCCCCCCCCAGCAGCAACCAATGGGCGGTCATGTCACCACACCGTGCGTGGCAAGACGAGCGCCAAAGCCTGCCCACTAAAGCCTCATTTTGGCAAAAGAAGCCCCGCGAAAGCGGTGGCGGGAGCGCACGTGCACGCGGATGGCAGGAGTGCACCATCCGGCTGGTGAGGCCCAAAGATCACCTGGAAGAGGGCCGAAGATCACCTAGGTGCTCCCGATCACCATAATGAGCACCCGTGATATAGGTGAACTATATCGCCCAGTGTCCAATCTACCGTACCTGGGCAAGGTAATTGAGAGGGCAGCAATGGACCAGCTGCAGACATTTTTGGATGATGCAACCTGGCTTGACCCCTTCCAGTCCGGCTTCCGTTCGGGCCATGGGACAGAGACCGTCCTGGTCTCCATCACAGACCTACTCCGATGCCACTTGGATCGAGGCGGATCGGCGCTGCTCGTGTTATTGGACAGCGTTTGATACTGTCGATTACCCACGTTTGACACACCGCCTGGTGGTGGCGGGGGTGAGGGGGACAGCCCTCAATTGGCTGTCCTCCTTCCTCCAAAACCGCCTGCAGCGAGTGAAGTGGGGAAGGGTGGTCTCCGAGGGCTCCCCTCTTCTTTGCGGGGTCCCTCAGGGGACCATTCTCTCCCCGCTGTTATTTAACATCTATATGCGACCACTCGCCCAATTGGTACGGAGTTTTGGGCTGGAGTGCCATCAGTACGCTGATGACACCCAGCTCATTCTGAGGATGGACCCGGGGTGGAATCTGTACCCGATAATTTCCATCTCTGCCTTGAAGCCGTAACTGGATGGCTGCGAGCCAGTAAGTTGAAGGTGAACCCGACGAAGACGGAGATCTTGTGGCTGGGCCGCCCGGGGGGGGGGGGTAGAGACCCAGTTGCCGACGTTTGATGGTGTGGCACTTCGCCCACAGCCCCTAGTTAAGAGCCTTGGGGTCCAGCTGGACACCCAACTGTCGATGGAAGTGCAGATTGCCTGCGCTTGCAAGACAGCGTTCTACCATCTACGTCAGGCGAAACGTCTGGCTCCCTACCTCTCCCGCTGCGACCTGGCCACGGTGATCCAAGCCACGGTCATCTCGAGGCTCGATTACTGCAATGCGCTGTACATTGGCCTACCCTTGTCGGCAATCCGGAAACTTAAGCTGGTGCAGCACGCAGCAGCGCCTGCTGTCGGGAGCCCCAAGATCTGCACATGTGACCCCACTCCTGCGTGCACTGCACTGGCTTCCCATTGAATTCGGGTCTCCTTCAAGGTGTTAGTTCTAACTTTCAAGGCCTTACATGGTTTGGGGCCAGTGTACCTGAGGGAGCGTCTTACCCCATACAAACCCAGAAGATCACTGCGCTCAGAGGGGCTTAATCTACTAGAGGTCCCTAGTATTAAGATCTGTAGGCTGTCGAGCACCCGGCAGAGAGCATTTACAGTGGCCGCTCCGACCCTCTGGAATTCTCTGCCAGAGGAGATACGAGCACTACGGGGTTTGTTGGCCTTCCGCAAGTCTGTGAAGACTTGGTTATATAGGCAGGCATTTGGTCCCAACTGATGCCTCCTATAGTTGCCAGCTGCCAACATACCGTCCTGCCATGTATTGCTCTGCATATTGTTGCTTGCCGGGGTCATTTATGGGGAGTGGGGCTTTTGGGTATACGTCTTTTATCTGTTTATTGATGTTTTTATTGATTTTATGTTGTAAACCGCTCTGGGCTCCAGAGAGAGCGGTCTACCAAATCGAATTTATAAATAAATAAAAATAAATAAACTACAACTCCAAAACGCAAGGTCAATGCCCACCAAACTCTTATAGCATTTTCTCTTGGTTCTGGGAGTTCTGTGTGGGAAGTTTGTGTCTTTCTGCCATTCCTGCCAGGATATCCATGTTGTGTTCATCAAAACAGGCCCAGGTTTCACACTGAGTGTATAACTACATTTAAAAACATATTAACTATATGTATGACTGTGTTAGAGTGTCATTTTGTGTCATTGTGGTTGGTGGTGTGCCCCAGGATTTTGCACATGTCAAAAGTGTGCCGCGGCTCAAAAAAGGTTGGGAAACCCTGCCTGAAGAGCTCCCTCCTTTCAAGTTTCAGCTCCGACCCTTGGCAGACTGTGGCAACACCAGAGAGAGCCCTTAGGCGCCTGCAGGAAGGTCGGGTGGGCTTGGGCCATTCACTCTCAGGCTAGCGGGGTCTCTCTCCCTCCCTCTGCGTCTCCGCTGCGTAATAAAGGCCTCGGGGGAGGCTGGCTGCTCAGGGAGATTGGGTCTGAAGAGGGGGCTCCTTCCCCGGGGATCGGCCTCGCAGGAGGGAGGGAGGGCCGGAGGAGGGAGAGAGGCGTCTTCCTCCCCCCACCCGGCGTTGCCACAACTCCACAACTCCCTTGGCACCGACGTCAGTTTGGTCAACAATCGCCGGGTATAAAGCGCTCCAATCACGGCGGCGGCAAGGAGGGCAGCGCAGGCGAGGCGGCGCAGCAGCGGCAGCTCCGAGCGCGAGCGTCCCGCTTTGGCCGCGCGGGGAAGGAGCCCATGCCCTCGCGGGAGGCAGGCCAGGCCGCCCCCGTCGCCTTCCCGAGCCCGCTTCCCTCCCGCAGCAGCAGCTCCACCGGCGGCCATGGCGGAGAGCCTCCGCAGGCTGATCAGCAACGAGACGTGCAGGGTCTTGCAGGAGAAGCTCGAGCGCTGGTATCAGGAGTATCAGGTGAGTCAGTCAGGGGGGGGGGGGAGGGGTGGGATCCCAGCCCCCGCAGGGAACCCTATTTGCATTTATGCAAAACGGGTGCCACAAAGCTCCCCAACGTTGGCGTTGGGTTCCCAGCACAGCCACTCTCTACTGCAGTGTTTCTCAACCTGGGGGTCGGGACCCCTGGAGGGGTCGTGAGGGAGTGCCAGAGGGGTCACCAATGACTATCAGAAAACATAGTATTTTTGTTGGTCATGGCGGGTCTGTGTGGGAAGTTTGACCCAATTCTATCATTGGTGGGGTTCAGAGTACTCTTTGATTGTAGGTGAACTATAAATCCCAGCAATTAGAACTACCCAATGTCAAGGTCTATTTTCCCCAAATTCCACCAGTGATCACATTTGGGCATATTTAATATTCGTGCCAAGTTTGGTCCAGATCCATCATTGTTTGAGTCAACAGCGCTCTCTGTATGTAGGTGAACTACAACTCCAAAAACTCAAAGTCAGTGCCCACCAGGCATGTAGCCAGATTGGTCCAATTCACCCATTGGTGGTATTCAGAATGCTCTCTGATTGTAGGTGAACTATAACTCCCAGCAACTACAACTCCCAAATGACAAAATCAATCTCTCCACCCCACCTCACCAGTATTCAAATTTGGGTGTATCGGGTATTTGTGCCAAATTTGGTCCAGAATATACATCCTGCATATCAGATATTTACATTACAATTCATAAAAGTAGTAAAATTACAGTTATGAAGTAACAACAAAAATAATTTTATGATTGGGGGTCACCACAGCATGAGGAACTGTATTACGGGTTACGGCATTAGGAAGGTTGAGAAACACTGCTCTACTGTCTACTCTCTACTTCCCAAATGTCAGAATCAGAGGCTGTGTGTTGCTACCGTATATACCAGTGTTTCTCAACCTGGGGGTCGGGACCCCTGGAGGGGTCATGGGGGGGTGTCAGAGGGGTCGCCAAAGACCATCAGAAAACACAGTATTTCTATTGTGGGTTCTGTGTGGGAAGTTTGGCCCGATTATATAGTTGCTGGGGTTCAGAATGCTCTTTGTAGGTGAACTATAAATCCCAACAAGGCAACTCCCAAATCTCAAGCTCTATTTCCCCCAATCTCCACCAGTGTTCATATTTGGGCATAGTGAGTATTCGTGCCATAGTTTGGTCCAGATCCAGGCATGTAGCCGGGGGGGGAGGGCTAAGGGGGCTTCAGCCCCCCCCCCAAATTCTCTGGGTGGTCCGCGAGAAGGCCTTACTGGTACATTATTTAAACTGTTAGGTTTATTCATATCATGATCTGATCACCATGCTCATTATATCCCACATTCATGGGGTTATTGGGATAACAGTACAAAAGGTTTGCTAGGGTAGACCCTCTTCCACCCAGTCTCAGCCCCCACCGAACCAAACTCAGCCCCCCGCCCAGGGCCGGATTAGTGGCCTGTGCCGCCCGAGGCCGCCCGGTCTAAACGCCGCCCTCCGGGGTGGGGCCTCTTGCGGGCGGGGCCGACATGACGCACAAGGCGCCGCTGGAAGTCCCGCCCTTAGGGAGACTCACGCAACTTACCAGGCTGCTGCCGCGCTCGCACCGGCGCCACTCCTTCCCTCAGTGAGGGGAGGAGGTGCGCCGTGAGAGCGCAGCGGCGGGGGAAGTAGCGTGCCTCCCTAAGGGCGGGACTTCCGGCAGCGCCTTGTGCGTCACGCCGCCCCCGCAAGAGGCCCCGCCCCCGAGGGGGGCCGCGTTTAGACCGGGCGGCCTGGGGCGGCACAGGCTGCTAATCCGGCCCTGGGAGGGCTGAGTTTGGCCGGGGGCTGAGACTGGGTGGAAGAGGGTCTACCCTAGCAAACCTTTTGTATTGTTATCCCAATAACCCCATGAATGTGGGATATAATGAGCATGGTGATCAGATCATGATATGAATAAAGGCGCTGCCGGAAGTCCCACCCTTAGGGAGACTCACGCGACTTCTCCCGCCGCTGCCCCCCGCTCGCCCGTGCCCCAAACACGAGGCGGGCGGCAGTGGGGAGAAAGCCGCGTGGTCGCCGTAAGCGGGACTTCGGCAGCGCCTTCTCCTCGCCGGTTCCGTCCCCTCCCTTCACTGAGGGACTTCCAGCGGTGCCTTCTCCCTCAGTGAAGGGAGGGCGGAACCGCGAGAAGGAGAAGGCGCCGCCGGAAGTCCCGCTGCTCTACGGCGACTCACGCGGCTTTCCCCACTGCGAGATCATAACAAAATAAAAACAAAATCATAACAAAATATATAAAATTTAACCCACTGCGCCACTGGGGACTCCTATATATATATCTATTATATAAATGGGTTCACGTCATGTGATGTATACCTCAAACAAAGAAACCTTACAACGCAGAAACACAATACTTGCCAACAGAAATAGGCCTCAAGCAAGGTACGTTTGTAGCAAATAAACTTCCCCCCCAAAACCTAAAAGGCCCCCAAAACAACGAGTAAAAATAAAACTACATTTATCAGCATCCTCCGGGGCAGCCAAAGACTCACCCAGCCTCTACATTCTGAACAACATCATTGGCTGCCAATAAGGGCGGATTTGCATAACTGCTGCACTAGCCAGCCAACACGAAAATTCAGATCCTTAATAAACTGCCAAAACAAAATAAGGAAAAGGCCTGAGCCAATCCCCAACACAAACACCCAAATCACTTCCAACCGAAAATTTACACCCCAAAAAAACACAGACCACGCCCAAAATTGACAGTAAGGCTTCATTAACTTGATTTCCCTAACTAGCCCTCACTTACTGGGAAGCTGTTTACGCTCTAAATTGACAGTAAGACTTCATTAACTTGATTTCCCTAACTAGGCCTCACTTACTGGGAAGCTGTTTACGCTCTGAATTGACAGTAAGGCTTCATTAACTTGATTCTCCCGACTAGGCCTCAGCTCATTGCACATTGTGTATGGCCTGAATTGACAGTAAGGCTTCATTAACTTGCTGTTCCTAACTAGGCCTCAGCTCATGGGACATTGTGTATGGCCTGAATTTACAGTAACCTACCTTGGCACACAGAGCCCCGACCATGCATGATGGGACTTGAAGTACCACCATGGAAAATGGGATTTGTAGTACTTCAAAACCCATCATTCCCCACAGACCACTGTGGCCCAGAACCAAAACCAATAAAGACCCAACTTGGCACACCATGCCCCCCATGACCCACACTCCATCCAACTGCAGTTTAGAGGAGGGCACACCGTGGATGATTGGACTTTCGCATCTCCTAAAAAAAGGGCACAGCAACGCGTGCCGGGTACAGCTAGTATATATATATACACATGCGCGCGCACGTGCGCGTGCACGCACACACACACAGTGTTCCCTCACTTATTGCTGGGGTTACATTCCAGGACCTCCCCCAATAAGTGAAAAACCGCGA
This sequence comes from Anolis apletophallus, assembly GCA_030556195.1. NCBI lineage: Eukaryota > Metazoa > Chordata > Lepidosauria > Squamata > Anolidae > Anolis > Anolis apletophallus. Next base: position 21,097,151 of record JARBWK010000012.1, read on the forward strand.
TGTAGGGACGCTCTATTAATTTTAATATTTAAACATTATTTTAGTAATTATATACTATTTTAAGTCTTTATAAACTTAAAATAAAGTGAAGGAAAGGCCCTTCAAGACTGGAGGGAGGGAGGACTGAGGAGGGAAAGCGCCTTGGAGAGCGGCGACGGCAAAACCCCTCAAAACATCAAAAAAAACCATGATATATATTTTAAATTAATATTGTTTGCGGACCGCGAAATAGTGAGGGAACCCTGTATGCACATAGAAACATACAATCTTCAAAATCCAGCAGTCAAAATACAAGTATTCTTCCCCAATACCACCACCACATCCCCTTCCCCCAATAAACCTCTATCCCTGACTAATAATAATAATATAATTATATAATAATAATAATTAAATAATATCTAATAATAATTATACATTATATTATAATAATTATTATATATAATATTATATAATAATTATATAATAATAAAATGTATTAATAATTAAATATGAATTATTAAATAATAAAAATATATTATAATAATGATACATTATATAATAATATAATATATAATATAATATAATAATTATATAATAATAAAAACCTTTATTAATAATTAATAATTAAATATGAATTATTAAATAATAATAAATTAAATAATAACAAATTAATAATATATAATAACAATTATACATTATATTATAATAATTATATAATAATAATAATAATAATAATAATAAACTTTATTTACACCCCACCACCATCTCCCCAATGGGGACTCAGGGCGGCTTCTCATTACATAATACAAAGGTACAGGAATGCTATTGAATATTTATACCTCCGCATATTTGAGTGTTTAATCATTTTCCCCTGGTTACCGCTTTATACCCAACCATCTATCTAAGGTTCTCAAAAAGTATTCATTTTATAGAAGGATAAAAACCTTGTCAAAGTACACATCCCATGACTCCATAGCCTTGTGTCATGGCAGTTCAGCTGCATTAATGCTACAGATGCGCCCCATGAAATTGCCCCATTGAGAGCAATGGAGATCAATCTGTACAGGCAGTCCCCAAGTTACAAACAAGATAGTTTTGTTCTTAAGCTGAATTTTGTATGTAAGTCGCAACAGGTACATTTTTAAATCTAACTCCAGGCTGGAGCTACACTTACAATGTACCTATTCCAACTTACATACAAATGCAACTTAAGAACAAACCTACAGAACCTATCTTGTAGAATCTATCTTGTGTATGTGTACACACACACACACACACACACATACAAAAGAGAGTTCTACAAGATAGATTGTGTAGGTTTGTTCTTAAGTTGAACTTGTATGCAAGTCTATCTATCTATCTATCTATCATCTATCTATCTATCTATCTATCTATCTATCTATCTATCTATCTATCTTTATCTATTTCCAATACTCCAGAAGACAGCAGCAGAATTCAAAATGATCCTAACTGATTAGAGAGATGATTGGCCAAAACTAACAAAATGAAGTTCCACAGTGACAAATGCAAAATACTCCACTTAGGCAGAAAAAAATGAAATGCAATGATACAGAATGGGTGACGCGTGGCTCGAGAGCAGTACGTGTGAAAAAGACCTTGTGAGTCCCTGTGGACAACAAGTTAAACATGAGCCAACAATGTCATGCTGCAGCTCAAAAAGCCAACAGGATTTTGGCTTGCGAGTGTAGTGTCTAGATCCAGAGAAGTCATGCTACTTCTCTATTCGGCCTTGGTTAGACCACACCTGGAATATTGTGTCCAATTCTGGGCACCACAACTGAAGGGAGATGTTGACCTCCAGAGGAGGGTGACTAAAATGATCAAGGGTCTGGAGAACAAGCCCTATGAGGAGCGGCTTAAAGAGCTGGGCATGTTTAGCCTGAAGAAGAGAAGGCTGAGAGGAGACATGATGGATTAGCCATGTATAAGTATGTGAGAGGAAGTCATAGGGAGGAGGGAGTAAGCTTGTTTTCTGCTGCCCTGGAGACTAGGACGCAGAACAATGGCTTCAAACTACAAGAAAGGAGATTCCATCTGAACATTAGGAAGAACTTCCTGACTGTGAGAGCCAGGCATGTAGCCAGGGTGGGAGTGGGGGGGTGGGGGCTTGAGGGGCTTCACCCCCCCCCCCCGAAATTCTCAGGGTGGTCTGCGAGAAGGCCTTACTGGTACATTATTTAAACTGTTATGTTTATTCATATTTATTTATTTATTTATTTATTTATTTATTTGCAGTATTTATATACCACCTTTCTCATCCCTGGGAAGACTCAAAGAGGTTTACACATAAAAGGGCAAAATTCAATGCCTTGCATTGGGTGCCAATACAATGCCAATACAAACAATTACGATAGTCAAACCGCAATAAAACAGAAATCATAATTAAAACAAGACGTCAACAAGCATTAAAACAATAAAACAGTCTCGTCGGTCGAATCGCCGTTCCAGTCAATGTCCCACTAAACTGCTACATACATCTACTGTCTGAAGGTCTGGTCCCAGAACCATGATTTTAATTTTAATTTTTCATGATCGGATCACCATGCTCAGTATAGCCCATATGCATGGGGTTTTTGGGATAACGATACAAAAGGTTTGCTAGGGTAGATCCTCTCTCACGCAGACTCAGCCCCCTGAATCAAACTCACCCCCCAATCAAAATCCTGGCTACAGGCCTGGTGAGAGCCGTTCAGCAGTGGAACTCTCTGCCCCGAGTGTGGTGGAGGCCCCTTCTTTGGAGGCTTTTAAACAGAGATCTGTTGGGGGTGCTTGGAATGTGATTTTCCTGCTTCTTGGCAGAATAGGGTTGGACTGGATAGCCCACAAGATCTCTTCCAACTCTATGATTCTTTGAATATAAATGGCTGGAGTTACACTTTTAAAATGTACCTCTTCCTACTTACAAATTCAGCTTAAGATCAAACCTACAGAAACCTATCTTGTACACACACACACACACACACGAGAGTTCTACAAGGTACTGTAGGTTCTGTAGGTTTCTTCTTAAGTTGAACTTGTATATAAATCATTATGTATGTATGTATGTATGCATCCTCTCCATTGGCACCCCCTTGCAGTGGGGGAGAGGATGCGCTGGGCAGGGCACGTCTCTAGGATGGAGGACCACCACCTCCCAAAGATACTACTCTATGTCAGCGCAAGAGGGGCGCCCCCAAAAAGAGATATAAGGACTCCCTGAAACAACATCTCAGGCTCGGCCAGATTGATCACCAGCAATGGTCCACCCTGGCCTCACATCGGGAGGCATGGAGACACACTATCCACAATGCTGCGGCCTCTTTTGAGAAGACACACCGAACGGATCTCGAAGAGAAACAACGCAGAAAGAACCGCAACTTGGAAACAACATCACCCAAGGAGACTTTCTGCTGTGCTTTCTGCAACCGAACTTGCCTATCTCAGATTGGCCTTTTTAGTCATCAACGCGCTTGTAAAAAGCGTGGGATGAGTCCTTCCTAAGAATCTTCGTTCGCGAAGTAATGCCGAGAGAGATGTCCGTATGTATGTGGCTGGAGTTACACCTTAAAAATGTATCTGTTCAGACTTACATGCATATTCAACTTAAGAACAAACCTACAGTGCTTATCTTGTTCATAACGTGGGCATTGACCACATTTGGCTGGAGTTACACTTAACAAATATATCAGTTCTGACTTATATACAAATTCAACATAATAAACTTTCGAGAGCATTGGGAAAGTGTTAAAACTCCTACGATATTTGTTTTGCTATCTGTGCTCATGCACAGAAGATTTCCCCTCATTTTAGGTCTCTGTGAGAATTGGATTTTGAAAAAAAAACAACCAAACACTGGCTTGTTGTGGAAACAATAATTGGTGATAAAGCTTCAGTGAAAACACTTATTATTATTATTATTATTATTATCCCACTTTATCACCCCCGAAGGTGACGCAAAGCAGCTAGTTTCCCCATGAGAACTCTTCCAAGAGTAAATTCCCCTTCCGACGGATAGATTTCTCTCACTTCCTGTTGTCTCGCCCCCATACTTAACTATGAGTTGTTTGTAAGTCGGATGTGTATAACTTGGGGACTGCCTGTATCCACTTGGCAGATCTAATGCTGGAGACCTCTGGCGGTTTCCCTGGGAAAGCAGTAACCAAGGACGCTGGCTTCCCAATGCTAAGCAGGCAGTGTTGTGGTTGCCACAGTGACCTGGATTATACAGAGTTGTGAGCAGCAGGGCTTTGCAAAGCCTGCCTCCAGTCCTCAGGTCTCCATTCCTCTCCTCTTCCCAGACAGGATGTCATTGTGAACACTGTTACGTAGGGGTGGTTGATCCATTTAAAAAAATGATTCTAAACTCATGGGGGGGGGGATTTCTGTCCCTGGGTCGTTATAGAAATTATTACAAAAAAAATTGGCTACATTTCGTAATTGAAATGCAATTCATAGCGATTTTCGTTTTTATTCAATAGGCCAGCTGGGAGGCTAGGCTAGAATGGAGGGTTTGCTCTCCTCTCTCTCCCCCCCCCCCCAGCTCAGAAGCATCGCAGGGAGGGAAGAAGGGAGTCTCCTCCGCCCTGCTAACATCTATACCGCGCTAAGGCTTATCGCAGTATAGATGTTACCGTGTTTCCCCGAAAGTATGACACCCCGATTGCAAGGCGTATCGGGGTGTCAGGGGTCGGCTAATGTAAGCCGTACCCGAATGTAAGCCGTACCTGGTCGCCGCCACCGCCGCAACCGGCCCATCGGCGCGGCACACCTCCGCGCCGCACCTTTCTGCTAGGCCTCTCCAGGAAGGGAGGGAAGAGTCCCAGAGGCGTGGCAAGCGGCGACGTGTCAGAGTGACACGTCGCGCTTAGCCACGCCTCTGGGACTCTTTCCCTCCCCTCCCCTTTAGCGGCGGCCAACGACACGGGGGGGGAGTCCCAGAGGCGTGGCTAGCGGCGCTGCGTCAGAGTGACACGTCGCTTAGCCACGCCTCTGGGACTCTTCCTCTTCCCTCCCTTTGTCCAAGGCGTGGGGGGGGAAGTGACACGTCCCAGAGGCGCCTCTGGGCTCCCTCCCTTTGTCCAACGAAGGAGGGGAAGAGTCCCGCGTGCGTCAGAGTGACACGTCGCCGCTTAGCCACACCTCTTGGACTCTTCCTCTTCCCTCCCTTTGTCCAACGAAGGGGAGGAAGAGTCCCAGAGGCGTGGCTAAGCGGCGATGCATCACTCTGACGCAGCGCCGCTTTGCCACGCCTCTGGGACTCTTCCCCCCCTCCCTTCCTTGAGAGGCCTAGCAGAAAGGTGCGCCGCGGAGGTGTGCCGCGGCCGATGGGCTGTCGCGGCGGCGTGTGGCGGCGGCGGCGTGGCGTGGCGACGGGCACGTCTTTGTTTATATAAGACGTACCCCGAAAGTAAGACGTAGGGGACTTTTCGGGGGAAAGAAAGTAAGACGCTGTCTTACTTTCGGGGAAACACGGTAGTAGGCTCGCCTCCCCACGTCCTCCCCTGCATGGGAATAAAGCGCCCACCTCAGCTTTCAGCTGGTGAGAGGAGAAAGGCGGGTGCTGCTGCCCTCCTGAGGCGGAAAAAAACGACCTAATAACATGACCTTTAGAAAAAATGGTGGCCTCGGGTTCGGTTTTGAAATTTCTCTTCTGGGTTGGACCCCGAGGGTCGATATATGGTAGAAATAATTTCAAATACGAAAAATAACGGATTTCAAAGTATTTTAAACCGGAGATATCCACCCCTACTGTTTAGATTAAGATCAACCTCAGTGATCAGAATAAGCCCACCTCTTGAAAAAAACATAATTTAGGGCAGTGTTTCCCAACCAGTGTGCCGGGGAAATTGGAACCTCCCATACCCATACTTATTAAAGGTGCGCCGCTACGTCACAGTACAAAATGCACAATTAACCATACATAATCATACGCAAAAAACACATTCAAAGTACCCAATCCTTCTAGAGAAAATCAAAAGTGTTACTTAAGGTAGTTTGGCGTGGTCGCCACAGAGAGAGGAGGAGTTGCGAACCAAAACGTAGCGAGTTCACGGAGCATTCCTCTACGGAAAACTCGCAATATTTGATGAAATCACGGAAGTGAGTGCAAAAAACAAAGTGTATCCTCATGATGTTATCCAATGTCAGTTCCGGGATCCGCACAATAACACAGTCAGTTTGCGGACAATTTAAAGAAGCAGCACCATAATCATAGAGACAAGCTAGAAAATCACGTAGATAATCACATATATTCAAACCACCAGAGGCTGAAGATAGATGTGGTGATGGAATCGAAAGTTGGCATGGGCAAACTTGGACCTTCCAGGTGTTTTGGACTCCAACTCCCACCATTCCTACAAGCCTCAGGCCCTTTCCCCCCCTCAGCCACTTAAGCAGGAAAGGGCCTCAGGCTGTTAGGAATCGTGGGAGTTGAAGTCCAAAGCACCCAGAGGGCCGAAGTTTTCCCATGACTGACAGCTGTTGAGCAAGACCTTTGTGTGTGTCTTTCTGCCATTCCTGCCTATGTTGTGTTCATCGAAACAGGCCCAGGTTCCACACTGAGTGTGTAAATACATTTAAAAACATATTAACTATATGTATTACTGTGTTAGAGTGTCATTTTGTGTCATTTTGGTTGGTGGTGTGCCCCAGGATTTTGTAAATGTAAAAAATGTGCCACGGTTCAAAAGAGGTTGAAAAACACTGATTTAAGGTGACAGCAGGACTCTGTTGGCTTTTCTCTTTTTCCATTCTCTTTTTTCTATTTGCCGTCTCCTGATTGGCTACAGATTGCTCAGCTCTTGCATTTCTTGTACTTAGATCTTCTTGCATCTCCTACGAGCGCAGGACAATACATGTCTAGTAGTAGTGTCTTTTCTTCGCGAACGAAGATTCAGATTCAGGAAGGACTCATCCCACGCTTTCTACAAGCGCGTTGCTGACTAAGAAGGCCAATCTGAGATAGGCAACTCCGGTTGCAGAAAGCACAGCAGAAAGTCTCCTTGGGTGATGTTGTTTCCAAGTTACGATTCTTTCTGCTTTGTCATTTCTCTTCGAGACCCATTCGGTGTGACTTCTCAAAAGAGGCCGCAGCATTGTGGATAGTGCGTCTCCATGCCTCCCGATGTGAGGCAGGGTGGACCATTGTTGGTGATCAATCTGGCCAAGCCTGAGATGTTATTTCAGGGAGTCCTTATATCTGTTTTTTGGGGGCGCCTCTCTTGCACTGACCCATGGCAAGTTCACCGTAGAGTAGTATCTTTGGGAGGCGGTGGTCCTCCATCCTAGAGACGTTCCCTGCCCAGCGCAGCTGTGTTCTCAGTAGCATGGCCTCAATGCTGGTGATCCCTGCTTGCTCAAGGACAGCAACATTCATCACATAGTTGGTCCAGTGTATATTTAGGATTGTGTGAAGACAGCGCTGATGAAAGCGTTCGAGGAGTTGTAGGTGTTGGTGATAGGTGACCCATGTTTCAGACCCATATAGGAGAATGTCTAGGTACTTTCAAATCATTAGTCTACTTAATTTATTTACAACATTTATATTCCATCCTTCTCACCCCGCAGGGGACTCAGAGCGGATTACAATGTACATATACAGGCAAACATTCAATGCCATAGACACACAACATATATAGACAGACACTCAGAGGCTATTTAACATTCCAGCTTCTGGCCACCAGGGGGAGCTGTCGCATTCCTTTAAATGTAAAAAATGTGCTGTGGCTCAAAAAAGGTTGAAAAACACTGGTCTACACTACAGCACCCGGTATTCCTCAGCATTGAAAAATGGAACAAGAGCACCTCCCCATGGCCGGAGTTGAGCATCACCTCCAGACACCCGAGATTGAAGGGGAAGGCCATTACCTTTGTCTGTGTATTGTATGTCGTTGTTGTTCACTTTGTAAAAGGCATTGAATGTTTGCCTTATATCTGTATACAGTAATCTGCTCTGAGTTCCTCTGGGGAGAGAAAGGGAATATAAATAAAGAATATTATTATTATTATTAGACTTTTGTCAACTTAAGGCAACCCTATGGATTTCATAGAGTTTTCTTAGGCAAGGAATGCTCAAAGGAGATTTTGCCAGTTCCTTTCTCTGAAATAGAGCCTACAGCAACTGGTATTCTTTGGTAGTCTCCCATCCAAGTAATAATAATAACAATACATTTTATTACTTACCTGCCTCTTCCCATGTAGTAACCAGGGCTCGCCCTGTTTCGCTTCCAAGATCAGATAGGATTTGGTGCCTTTATTGTAATTTAGGACCTAAATGATTGCTTCCCTCTATATTTTATGCTAATAAGAGATCTATGGGGTACATTATGCGGAGAATTGCTACTTCCCAAGGTGACCAGACGAGCTTCCAGGCAGGGGCGGTCTAAGGTAATTTTAAATGGTAGGCGAACATTATTTTGGTGCCCCCCAAAAAAACTTTATTTTGCCCCCATTTACAACAAATATACAATTATAATATCACAATACCATTAGTAGTATTATATTGTATCAATGTATATACAATATATTATACCATACTCATACTATATTATACCATAATTATATTATACTACATTACAATATAATTATATTATAATATATTGACATTATAATACAATATAACATTCTATTATATTATTATTATAAAAAATAAATAAAATTATTTATTTCAATAAAATTATCCTCTACTAAATATTTTCATTACTCCTATAAAACTCAAATAACACAAAATAAAGTAAAATAAAATATTATATATTACTATTTTGTACAATACCACTATACTGCAATATTGTTTGTAATATTACATGTAATATAAAATATATCATTATTCTATTGTTATATTTTTATTATATTGTATGACAATATTAAGCAGAACTATAATAATCAACAAGAAATGCAATGTAAATGCATCAAAATCAGAATATCTTACCTACCACCCGTCTCATAATTCATAGGAGTCTCCCATAAGTCCAAAATTAGGATCCCAATGTAAATGTAAATAGAAAAACAGCCGAAATGTTCAAATGAGGTAGTAGAAAATACAGGCAGCGGCCTGGGCAAACTTGGGCCCTCCCTCTCCTCTAAGTGTTTTGGACTCCAACTCCCACAACTCCTCATAGCCTCAGGCCCCTCAGGTCTAGACAGAAATAGAGCCGAAGAAAGGAAGGAGGGAGAGAAGAGGTCGCAGAGGAGGAGGAGGAGGAAAGCCCTTCATTCATTCCTTCACTTACACTTCCTTCACTGATTCTTTTCTCCTTCCCTGCAAATGCGCGCGGTGGAGACAAAGGAGGGGAAGCACTCCCTGCCTGCCCGATAGGGAGTGCTTTGCTTACAGGCTTCTGCGCAAGGGAGCTACTGGGCATGCACGAGGCGCGCATGTGCAGTTGCTCCTGCGTTCAACATCAGCTCTGGAGCAACTGCGCCTCTTGCGAAAACCTCCGCGCATGCCCAGAAGTGGCGTCGGAGCACACAAGGCCGGGGCCCAAAAGCAGGCAGCTGCTGCGCTGTCTGAGGAACATCAGCAGGGCCAGGATGGCGCCCCATGCGGCCAGGATGGCACCCCCTTCCCAGATGGCGCCCTAGGCGGCCGCCTACCAGCCTACCTTGTAGGACCGCCCTGCTTCCAGGTATAGATTTGAATCCTGGTCTCTCCAATTCAATGCTGAAATTGAATGGTATTCATTCAGCTGCTGTAAAAAAAGGGCAACTGTTCTAGTTACCCATGTCACTTCCATTAGAACGTAACCAATGTCCTGACATCACAATGCGCGTTCCCTTGCGCTCTCAACAATGGCAACCAGTGACTTGCACCTCTCTGCTAGAATATATTTGCTCTCTCATTCTGATACCATTAAAGTATCCAGTAATGCTGAGACTAATTCCAACTTTTGGATATGTTTCTTGTATTCACGGATCAAGAGCGCTTTTTGGGTGCGTCATCTCATTTGTTGTCATGTATCTCTCCCCATTCAGTTATGACTCTCTGAGCTGCTTCTAAAATACATGTATGAGCAGAATTTGCTTAACAGTTGGTGACTGACACCCCTGTCATAATAAATAGTTATAGTTCCATGATTCTGCTTCAACTACTATGTTTCCTTCCTATGAAATTGTATGATTTATAGTTTATTGAAAGGTACTTAGAGTTCTCTGCCAGGGATCTCTACTACAGTGTTTCCCAACCAGAGTGCCGGGGCACACTGGTGTGCCGTGAGCGATCATCAGGTGTGCCTTGGGAAATTGGAACCTCCAGGAAAGGGGGGGGGGGGTGTCTAGTGTGTTGAAGTATAAAAACCCTAAGAAACCTACCTCGATAAAGGCACAAAATTACAAACACCCCCTCCCCACCCGTTGTCTATTTGTTCTCCCCCTCTCCATGCATTGGGAAGGCCCGCTTCCCTTTCCCCAAGTAGAGACCTCCTCTTGCCTCCTGGGGGTTCTCTGTGGGAAGTTTGGCCCAGTTCTATCATTGGTGGGCTTCAGAATGCTCTTTGATTGTAGGGGAACTATAAATCCCAGCAACTACAACTCCCAAATGTCAAGGTCTATTTCCCCTGAACTCCATCTACCTTCATATTTGGGCATATTGAGTATTCATGCCAAGTTTGGTCCTGATCCAACATTGTTTGAGTCCACAGTGCTCTCTGGATGTAGGTGAACTACAACTCCAAAACCTAAGGTCAATGCCCACCAAACTCTTATAGCATTTCCTCTTGGTTATGGGAGTTCTGTGTGGGAAGATTGTGTCTTTCTGCCATTCCTGCCAGGATTTCTATGTTGAGTTCAACGAAACAGGCCCAGGTTTCACACTGAGTGTATAAATACATTTAAAAACATATTAACTATATGTATTACTGTGTTAGAGTGTCATTTTGTGTCATTTTGGTTGGTGGTGTGCCCCAGGATTTTGCAAATGTAAAAAGTGTGCCGCGGCTCAAAAAAGGTTGGGAAACACTGCTCAGGTATGTCACAAAATTACAAACCCCATATTTCATAGGATGCAACCAAGGCCTTTTCTACACTGCCTTATAATTCAGATTATCAAAGCAGATAATACACATTATCTGCTTTGAACTGGATTATATGAGTCTACATTGCCGTATAATCCAGTTCAAGTCAGATAGTCTGGATTTTATAGGGCAGCATGGAAGGTAGGGTTGCCACTTTTTGATATAAGAAATAAGGGACATCTACCTAAAAATATGGGATTTCTCACAAAAATAAGGGACACTTCATAAAAACTTGGAAATCAAACGTTAGGTATAGTTTTATTAACAGAACTAGCTTGGGGACCTGGTGGTGCCCAGGTTATTTGATAAAGGCATTGTGTGCCAAGGTTGTTCCTTATCAGATGTTAATGTGGCTCACAGTGGTCTCAGGAACTTAGTGAAGATACTGCAAGTCCCATCGGCCATGGTCATTCCCCCTCCAAACAGCACCAGGATGTAGAGTGGGTCTTGGGGGATCTGTGTGTCACATTTGGTCTTGATCATTCTTTGGATGAGGGTTGCAGCAGTCTCGGAAGGTGAGTGAAGGTATTTCAAGTCCCATCATCTGTGGTCCATCCTCCTTGAAACAGCACCAGGGTGTAGAGTAGGTCAAGGCGGCTCGGTGTGCTAATTTTGGTCTGAGGTCATTGGGTGAGGGTTGTGTTGTGAAGTCGGCAAGTTTGGTCCTGATCCGTCACTGCTGTGGGCCGCAGTGTCTGACTGCCTGAGGCCTTTCCTTTTCTCTGTGTGTCACCTTAGAATGTTGGAATGTGAATGGAGTCCTTTATGCAAATACCATTTCAGTGGCAACCAATCCCCTCTGTCTGGGGCCGTAGAATGTTGGAATTCTGAGGCTGTTCAATCAGCGTCCTTTATGCAAATAATCCCATAGTGGCAACCTATCGAAACGCTGTCGCTTAGTCCTTGGCACCTTCGCACCTCTCAGAAAATGAACATTCCATTTCCAACCGAAAAAACTGTCATTTGGCTAACTCAAGCATGCAGGTGCATTCTATTTTGCTGGCCAATCAGAGTCCTTTATGCAAATTGTCTCTCAGTGGCAACCAATGCCCTCTGTCTGGTGCCTTAGAGTGTTGGAGTTCTGAGGCTGGCCAATCAGAGTCCTTTATGCAAATAATCTGGTGCCTTAGAGTGTCAGAGTTCTGAGGCTGGCCAATCAGTGTCCTTTATGCAAATAATCCCACAGTGGCAACCAATCGAAACGCTGGCACATATTCCTCCCTCCGCACCGCCGCAAACACTGACTTTTATTATATACATAGATAGAAGATAGATAGATAAGACAATGATTAAAATTCATAAAAGAAACTGACTTGCACCCTCTTAACAAGTACATAGTATATTTCTGCATGTTTTGTCATACCTAATGCATTGTGCTGTATGTACAGTACTACATACAGTAATACTACTACTACTACTACTACTACTACTAGCTTTATAATAGCAGTACAATGCATTAGGTATGACAAAACATGCAGAAAAAACATGCAGTTTCAATTCTGGAGAAGTTTGCAGGGACTGCATTACAGTAGAGGATGGGATCAAATATACCAGCAAATTTTACAATAAAGCACTTACTGTTGGCCTTGGAAGAGAGCTCTGGGCCTGGCTCTCTCTCTCTTGCTCTCTCAGTGTCGTCCTGCTCTCAGCGCAGCCTTGTGGTGTCTCTCCTGCTCTCGTCTCTGCTGCTCTCCCATGTGCATGCTCTGTGGTGGCCTGTCCTCATTGGCTGATCTGAGTGGAGCCCGCCATAGGGCAGGGGGCAAGCCAGGAAGAAGGTGGATGCTTGCCTGGTGGCGCATCAAGGCGCTGCCTGTGGCCGGGCACGTGCGCCACTGCTGGGGCTGCTCTGCTGTCTGCTGTGCCTGTGAGTGAGTGCGAGGCGAGCGAGCACAAGCGCCGTGGAGAAGCTGCTGGCGGTGCAGTGGTGCTCACTGCTGGCTGGCCTCGCCTCCTGCTGCCACCTGTCCTGTCAATACGGGAGAAGAGCTGAAAATACAGGACACGAAGTTCTGAGCAAAAATACAGGACATCACAGGGCTGTCCAACTGGCGGCCCTGGGGCCGTACACGGCCCCCCAGCCACTTTCCTGCGGCCCCGTCATCTTTTTAATAAAAAATAAAAATAGGAAAATAAATTAAATAATAAAAATTAAAAATTACCCACTTCCGAGTTCTGGAGGAAGTCTCGCGAGACTACGGCAGCCACGCGGGATCTCGCGCTGAGAGCGAAATCCCGTGTACCTGGCGTAGTCTCGCGATAGTTAATACAGTTGCCGAAATCTCGGGATTCAGCGGCTATGCCAGGGCGAGGCCGCACAAGGCCAAGGCGAGGCCTGCGAGGAGCTCCGCCTGGGCTTGCTCCAGCTCCTGGCCGCCCTGCTCGGCGCCAGCGAGGGCCCGGCTCTGGTTCCCTTCCTGCCCGAGGCCTCCGCCACCTTCCGCGCCGGCCTCCGGGACCCCTTCCCGCCCGCACAGAGGCAGGCCTGTGACACCATCGCCACCTCCGCCCGCGCCTCCCCAGGTAATGGACCCACAGCCTCAGGGGTTGGGAGGGTTCCCCCAGGCAGGAAGCATTAATTATATTTTATTAATGTATGTATATCCCCTCCCTCCATCCATGTCCCTTTCTGATATTATTATATTTTATTAATGTATTTATATTCCCTCCCTGGAGCCGGGGGAGGGGGCGGAGCCGGGGCGGAGGCAGACCCTTTGGCCCCCCAGGTGATCAGTGACCAGGTCCGGTAGAAGTTGGACAGCCCTGACATGGGACAGGTGGCAACCCTAGTAGAAGGGGCCCAGGGCAGTTCAAGTAGTTCAAGTAGAATCACAGTGCTATAACTGTGTAGTGTGAAAGGACCATTGATAACCGAATGTGGAACTAATTTGATGAAACACATTATATTATAATAAAACTGAATTTTGAATGTGATGCTATTCCCATGATTCCCCATTCATACATACAAGTATCACCTGATGAAGCAATGAGAATGCGTGTTGACCCAAATTTGGGGGATTGATTTTTTTGGTCTCGATTTCTATATGACTATATATCATTTCTTGTTTTTCAGATTAACTCATGTGATCAGAATCTGACCCGATGCTGTGAAATTATGGAATTGAACTCCATGATCCAGGGGCAACTTTTCACAATCCTCAATCAAACATGTCAACAAGGTGAGGTTGCTCCCTATTCTGTATGTATGGACAAAGGCACATAGACCCTGCAATGTAGACTAGATTAGGGTTGGGTCCTATATCGTCACATCATCATATAGATCAGTGTTTCTCAACCTGGGAGTCGGGACCCCTGTGGGGGTCGCGAGGGGGTGTCAGAGGGGTCGCCAAAGACCACCAGAAAACACATTATTTTCTGTTGGTCATGGGGGTTCTGTATGGGAAGTTTTGCCCAATGCTTTCTGGATGTTCAGTAGGTGAACTACAACTCCAAAACTCAAGGTCAATGCCCACCAATCATTTCCAGCATGGGAGTTCTGTGTGCCAAGTTTGGTTCAATTCCATTGTTGGTGGAGTTCAGAAAGCTCTTTGGTTGTAGGTGAACTACAAATCTGAGGAACTACAATTCCCAAATATCAAGGTCTATTTTCCCCAAACTCCTCCAGTGTTCACATTTGGACATATTGAGTATTTGCGCCAAATTCAATCCAGATCTATCATTGTTTGAGTCCACAGAGCTCTCTGGATGTAGGTGAACTGCAACTCCCAAACTCAAGATCAATGTCCATCAAACCCTTCCAGTATTTTCTGTTGGTCATGGGAGTTGTGTGTGCCAAGTTTGGTTCAACTCCATTGTTGGTGGAGTTCAGAATGCTCTTTGATGGTAGGTGAACTATACATCCCAGCAACTACACCTCCCAAATGACAAAATCACCCCCCACAACCCCACCAGTATTCAAACCTGGGTGTATCGGGTATTTGTGCCAAATGTGGTCTGGGGAATGAAAATACATCCAATATTTTACATGATGATAGCAAAATTACAGTTATGAAGTAGCAACAAAAATGATTTTATGGTTGGGGGTCACCACAACATGAGGAACTGTATTAAGGGGTCGTGGCATTGGGAAGGTTGAGAAACACTGATATAGATTTTAACACTCTCCTCCCCCTTCTTCTTTTTACTTTATGATCTAGGTGGACAGTATGCAGGCATGGAAATAATTAAATCTCGGCTCCTGCCATGGCTTGGGTCTTGTCTTTCTAGCTATCCTCCTGCAAGGCCCTCTGAAGCACGCTTGCAGGTACAATGAACTTCATCTTTTCAGATATTGCCTTTGTTTTCTTAATTTTTTGTCTAGAGTATTAAACTGGCATTGGGATATATAATAATAACACTTCCTTTATATTCCGCTCTATCTCTCCGAGGAAATTTAGAGTTGATTACAATATACGCAGATAGCACCGGGAATGTGGCGCAGCTGGCTGGAAGTCAGCTGCATAAGATTTCTACTGACCAGAAGGTCATGAGTTCGAGGCCTGCTCGGGTCGGGGTGAGCTCTCGACCAATTGTGTAGCTCAGGGCTGTCCAAGAGGCGGCCCTGGGGCCGTGCACGGCCCCCGAGCCCCTTCCCTGCGGCCCCCTAACTTGTTTTAATAAAATACAAATAAAAAATAAAATAAAAATAAAATAAAATACCTACTTCCGGGTTTAGGCAAGCATTGCGAGACTACGCCAGCCACAGACGGGATTTCGAGGGAGGTTGAAATCCCGTCTGTGGCTGCATAGTCTCGCGATAGCTGCCGAAATCTTGGGTCCCGCGGGATTTGCGGCCGGCCTGGGCGCGCGCCTCCTCCCCCCTCACAGCTGCTTCTAGGCCAGCCCCCATTCCCTCAGAGAGAGGGAGGAGGGGAGTGAGGCAGGGAAAGCCCCTCCTGGCTCCGTCCTCTTCCTGTGGAGGGCCCTCACTTCCCGCCCGCGGATGGGGAGCCGCCGCCCGGCCTGAGCTTGGCCTCGGCTCCAGCGGGCGCTCTTCAGGGACGGCAGCGGTGTTGGTGCTTAGCCCGGCCCTGTGGCGGGGCTCCGCAGTATGGGTAAGGAAGGGCCTGGCTCGAATCAATCAATCTAAAAACAGTGGGATGTTGGGGGAGGGGGGGGAGGGGTCCCTCAGCGGCGGTTTCCTTGGTGACGCTTCCTTCTCCTCCTCCCCTCCCCCTTGTTGTGCTGCCTTCCCCCACGTGCCTTCCCCCACGTGGCTTCCTTTGCGCCTGCCCCCGCGGCTTGTTTTCCCTTCAGGGAGGGAGGGAGCTCTTTGGGCCTCCTCCACCCGCCTCTGGGAAAGGAGGCCCCATCAAGTCCTGCGACGGCATTGAGGTGTTTGGGGTTTTTTTTGGTGTGTCCCAATTTGAGTGTGGACTCAAATAACTCAAAGGTATTAGGAAACATTCCCCCAAATCCACCAATGTTCCCATTTGGGTATATTGAGTATTCATGCCAAGTTTGGTCCAGATCCATCATTATTTGAGTCCACAGTGCTCTCTGGATGGAGGTGAACTACAACTCCACAACTCAAGGTCAATTGTAAGTAAATTGGAGCCGGGGAGGGGGCGGAGCCGGGGAGGAGGCGGAGCCAGGGGAGGGGCAGGGGTGGAGCCGGGGAGGGGGCGGAGCCGAGGGCGGAGGCAGACCCTTTGGCCCCCCAGGTGATCAGTGACCGGAATTCCGGCCCTTGGGCCCGTAGAGGTTGGACAGCCCTGGTGTAGCTCGTTGTCGACCTTTGCAACCCGAAAGACAGTTGAATCTGTCAAGTAGGAAATTTAGGTACCACATTGTGGGGAGGCTAATTTAACTAATTTACGAGGCCATAAATCTCCAGGAAGTGTGTGCAAAAGGAATGAAGGAGTGCGACAGCTCCCCCTGGTGGCCAGAAGCTGAAATGTTAAATTGCCTCTGACTGTCTTGTCTATACATGTTTGTATGTCAAAGGGCATATGTGCATTGTGATCCGCCCTGAGTCCCCTGCGGGGTGAGAAGGGCGGAATATAAATGATGTAAATAAATAAATAAACATACACAGATAAGTAAACATTCAATACCTTTGATACAAAGCAATAACAATAACACACAAACACACATAACAAAGGTAAAGGCTTCCCCATTCATCTCTGGCTTCTGGAGGTGATACTCAACTCTGGCCATAGGGAGGTGCTCTTTTTCCATTTCAAGGCTGAGGAGGCTGTTGTCCGTAGACATCTCCTGGTTGCGTTGCTGGCATGGCTGCGTAAGTGCCTTTATTACATTCCCGCCGAAGCGGTACCTATTGATTTACTCACATTTGCATGCTTTTAAACTGCTAGGTTGGCAGCAGCTAGGACTAACAGCAGGAGCTCCCCTAACCCATGGCTTCAAAGTGCCAAACTTCAGGTCAGCAGTTCAGCAACACAAGGGTTTATCCCATTGCGCCAACTGCACCCCCCCCCATTTTAAGTGAAAGTCAAGTTGAAAAATTATAAAAAGACTAGCTGTACCCGGCACGCGTTGCTGTGCCCTTTTTAGTTGATGCGAGAAAGTCCAATCATCCACGGTGTGCCCTCCTCTAAACTGCAGTTGGATGGAGTGTGGGTCATGGGGGGCATGGTGTGCCAAGTTGGGTCTTTATTGGTCTTGGTTCTGGGCCGCAGTGGTCTGTGGGGAATGATGGGACTTGAAGTTCCACCATGGAAAATATAATGTTTATCCTTAGAGCAGCAGAGTATTGCCCTTGAGGAGGTAAGCACAACCTGTTGGATTTCTGCCTGTCACACCTCTAACCAAGCCAAGGAGCCTTCCACAGTGCTCATCCTTACAGCAGGGTATTGCCCTTGAGGAGGCAAGCACAACCTGTTGGATTTCTGCCTGCTTGCCCTTTAATGCAGCCATCCAAGGAGCCTTGCATGATCCCCATCTCCTTACGGTCAATGCAGGAGGCGATCCCTCTTCGGCCGCCTGCCTCTCTCCAGCCATGCCTCCTCCAGCGAAGCCCCAGCCGGCAGCAGTCCCTCCAAGCCATGGCCAAGCTCCAGGCCAGGCAAGCCCTGTAATGTAAGCCGCGGAGCATTCTGGGTGTTGTAGTTGCCATTACTCTCTATTGGGTGTCCATGCCAAGAGACTACAACGCCCAGGCGGCAACGCGGCCGTCCTGTAGACCTACTTTTTCTTTATTTTTAATGCTCTGCCTTCCTATTGCACCGCCGTGCTCTTAGTGATGTGGCATCTCCCAGTCGCTCCCGGGAGGGGGGCCGGGAGGGGGCACTTCAGTAAGAGCACGTCGGCGCTGTGGCCGCCTCTTCCGCCGCCTCCTCGCCCTTGCAACCTCCCAGCCACTCCCGGGAGGGGGGCCGGGAGGAAGCACATCGCTAAGAGCAAGGCAGCGCCGTGCTCGCCTCTTTGGCCGCCTCCGCGCCCTCCATCGCAAGAGGCGAGCAGGGCGGCGCCATGCTCTTAGCGAAGTGCCCCCTCCCAGCCCCCCTCCCGGGAGCGGCTGGGGGGTGGGGAGACGGAGGAAGCGGCGGAGGAGGTGGGCACAGCGCCCCCTCGGCCTCGTTACCGGAGGAGGGCGAAGAAGAGGGCGAAGGGCAGCTCGATCACCTTCCCCCGCGGCCCTCTCCTCGGGCAGTGACGTGGCGGCTCCCCCCGGCCTCGTTACCGGGCAGTGGAAGGGAGGCGGTGGGCGGCGGCGGAGAGGCCTCTGCCGGAGGGCGAAGCGGAACCGGGCAACCCCTCTCTCTGTGGCCTCCTCCTTGGGCTGCGTAAGAGAGGGGGCGGAGGAGAGCGAGAAGCGGCGTGGAGGCGTCGAAGGAGGCTGGTTGCGGTGTTACGGGGCCGTTCTCATGTTGCGCATGCGTGTCATTGTGATGGTGTTATGGTGGCCATCTTTTTTGTGTGGTTGTTTGCGCATGCGTGGCAATGTTGTTTTTTGGGGGATGTTTTGGGGGGTGTTATGTTGTTTTTTGGGGTGGTTTAGTGGGTGGGTGATGTACCTCGGGGTGGGGATGAGTGGCCCTGTGTTTTGTTTTGTGTGTGGGAAATGTAGTTTTGGCGTGCATTTGCCCCGTTGCACGACCACTTCCCTTTTATATATATAGATTTGTTTTGATACCAGAGTATATTCAGGAAATATGCTACATTATAGCATGTTTTTCATTCCAAAGATCCAATGTTACAAGCACAAAGAGTGACAGTTAGATCAATGTAACATCTTAAGAGAACAATAATGTACATAATTGCATTTGGGGATCAGAGCCAACGAATGCTGTGTAGACTACCATAGTTGATCTCTATAGATGTTTTTGTATTTGGTAAAGTGGTATTTTAATTGGGGAAAGTGGCAGAATAATATGAGAAAATGGGTTTGAGATAAGAAATTAAAATTTCTTCAAGGTGGTAGCTTGTCTATACATTCAGTGAAAAGTATTGAATGCAGGACTAGAATTCTATTACTTGAGCTCCTGCTGTTAGCCCTAGCTCCTGCCAACCTAGCAGTTCAAAAACATGCAAATGTGAGTAGATCAATAGGTACCGCTTCGGCGGGAAAGGCATAAGATGCTCCAAGCAGTCATGCCTGTCATACAACCAGGTGTCTATGGACACAGGCTCCTCGGCTTGGAAATGGAGAAAAAGTACCTCCCCGAGAGCCAAAGATGAGCACCGCCTCCAGAGCCAGAAATGAAAGGAGAAGCCTTTGCCTTTGTGTGTGTATTTGTCATTGTATGTCATTGTAACAAGGCACTGAATGTTTGCCTGTGTCTGCTTATATATTGTAATCCACTTTTAGTGTCCCCCCGGGGAGAAGGGTGGAATATAAATAATAAGTTGTTGTTATTATTATTATTATTATTATTATTATTATGCACAAACTCAGAGCCCTCTGAACTCAGCAGTTTAATTGCACCCATGGTACTGGTTTTTAAAAAAATAAAAAAAAACTTTATTTAGTTTCCTTTTAAAATGTATTCATAAGGGAACAAACAATGAACAAACAAATATTAAACACAATTAGCACAGTCTACACATAGGGAATAATAAAAGGGAAGGAGGGAAAGGGAAGGGGAAGGGGGAAAAGAGTGAGGGAAAGAAAAGAGTTAAAACATCACAAAACAGTAAAGAGTACTTCTATCCCATACAATTTCCCATTTACGTAATACAAACATAGGTAGAGATATTAATCTCTATAGCAGTGGTTCTCAACCTTTCTAATGCCGTGACCCCTTAATACAGTTCCTCATGTTGTGGTGACCCCCAATCATAAAAGTATTTTAGCTGCTATTGTAATAACGGTAATATTTCTCCTGTTATGAATTGTAAATATCCAATATGCAGAATATATTTCCATTCACTGGACCAAATTTGGCACAAAAGACCCCATACGCCCAAATTTAAATACCGCTGGGATTGGTGGGGGAATTGATTTTGTCATTTGGGAGTTGTAGTTGCTGGGATTTATTGTTCAGTAGAAGTGCATTCTGAACTCCACCAACGATGGAATTAAACCAAACTTGGCACACAGAACTCCCATGGCCAACTAAAAATACTGCAAGGGTTTGGTGGGCATTGACCTTGAGTTTTGGAGTTGTAGTTGACCTACATCCAGAGAGCACTGTGGACTCAAACAATGATGGATCTGGGCCAAATTTGGCATAAATCCTCAATATGCCCAAATGTGAACACTGGTGGAGTTTGGGGAAAATAGTCCTTGACATTTGGGAGTTGAAGTTGCTGGGATTTATAGTTCACCTACAATCAAAGAGCATTCTGAACCCCACCACCGATGGAATTCAGCCACACCTTCCACACAGAATCCCCATGACCAACAGAAAATAATGTATTTTTGATGGTCTTTAGCGATCCCTCTGACACCCCCTTGCGACCCCTCCAGGGGTCCCGACCCCCAGGTTGAGAAACACTGCTCTATAGGGTCTTATTTCATGCCCGCCTATCAATATTTCAAAACCTCGTATTACAATTCCATGTTGACTAGCCAGTCATATTTTTGATTTTTGAAGTAATTTTTAAGTGGAGACCAGTCTGTCCTTTTCATATTCTTTTTCTCTCTTAAAGATTGAGTAAGGCAGTCCATCTGCAGTATGTCCATAAGTTTACTTTTCCATTCGGCAATTTCAGGTTTTTCTTCTTTCTTCCACTTCTTTGCGATAATTAGTCTTGCCACTGTTATGCAATATATAAATATTTTTTCATTATTTCCTTCAATCGGAAAGTCCAACAGGCCTAGAAACATATATTCTGGCTTAAATTTAAATCTTATCTCTAATATTTTTTGTACTTCTATATACTTCTATATATACAGTATGTTTCTCCAGAACTTTTTAATCTGAACACAGTTCCACCAACTATGATAAAAGCTTCCGATTTCTTTTTTGCATTTCCGGCATCGGCTGTCATAATCAGTATTATATCTAGCAATTGTACTGTTTTCATGATGTTACGTTTTATTGTGATATGTCTTTATTGTGATATGTCTTTATTTGGTTTGGTTTCATTTTGATTTTATTGCATTATGTTTTAACTCTGTGCTCTCTGGGCTTGTCCCTTTGTAAGACGCCCCGAGTCCCTTTGGGAAGATAGAGGCGGGGTATAAAAATAAAGTTGTTGTTATTATTATTACTATTATTTTTATATTTTTTTACTCTGGCAAGCCTGCTTGCTGTAATCTAATAAGTTCTTTGCATTTCAAACATATTTTCTATGACACGTGGGTGCTTTTGAAAATCTGATGACACAATACAGCCCCAGCCAGAAAAAATGCATTTAAATATAGTTTTCAAAGTAACTGGAAGGAGGCTGAAGAGATTTTTTTTTGTGTGCTTAACCCTCATAAAATTTATCCACAGGTTCACTGAAGCCTAATACGGACAGCTAAAGTTAGCAGAAAGGTTTAGAACATCTATTAGAAGTTAAATTATGTGTAGGTTCCTTCTTCCTAAAGAAATGCAATAGTTTCATGTAGTCACAATGTAAAGTGCCTGCAACAGCAATTATAAGTTTTAAAATTTATTTCGTATCAAAAGCATTGCATAAATTAGTATAAAACTGATAAAAAAAGAAGGCGTGCAGGCGGCTAAACATCTTTTGACCAAAAACAGGCAACAGCAATGGCATTGTCTATAGCCTCCAACAGTTTATTTATTTATGGTATTTGTAGCCCGTAGCTACTCACCCACGCAGGCGGACTCAGCCCGGCTTACATTCGCAGCATTACAGGCCGCAACACCACAATAGAATATAAAATCAAAAACATTATATAATCAACATCAATCTTATGATATAAAGGAGGTCCCATCGTCGAACGACTGACAGAGACAGAGAAACCTTCCAAGGCAGAGACAACAAACTTGCCAACACAAATAGGCCTCAGGCAAGGAAGGTTTTTAGCAAAGAAACTTCCCCCCCAAGACCTAGAAGGCCCCCAAAACAACGATACAAAAAACTACATTTCCCAGCATCCTCTGCGGCAACCAGCGAAACCCATTGGCCAACATCGGTCCACACAAAATGCAGGGAGGCTGAGTAGCCATAGTAACGCTGGGCAGAGCCAGCCAAGGCTAGGATAGAATGCTGACTGATTTGAGTTCAGTCAGTTGGTGTCTGAGGGTTAAACTGACAAAACCAAACTCTATGAGGGAACAATTCTCCAGCAATTCCTATCCACACAACACAACACAACTTCCTATCACAACCCATCCCCCCAACATTACGGGACCCCGCACGCACAACACCTACCACCACCCCAAACACAAACCAACTCCACCTATACTCCAACCACAACACAACACAACACTGCTCTGATACTCTACAAACACCCAAAACACCCCACCCACACAAGCATTCCACAACATACTACCACCCACAATTCCACCACACACCCACTAATTCACCAAAAAAGTAATACCTACACACAACACAATACGCACATAACACAACCTTGCGTCTACTGCTCAACCCATTTGTATGCCATTCCTTCCTTCCACACAGGCAGAAACTGACCCAAAAGACAAGCCATGCCTTCTAAAAAGAATAGCATCGGACGACACACTCGCAACCCTACATACATCAAACAAAAAAGGGCAGAACAAACGCCAGAACAGAAACACAGTTTCTTTTTTCAAATCCAGAGTTGGGAAACCACAGAACCTTTCCATCAACACAGCAGACGGAAAGACAAAAAAAATTGTATATCCACAAGCTCTGCAGAACGCCAGCAACACCACACACCGACAACTCCCCAGGACTTCAACATCCCACCCACCAGAACAACCCACAACAACAGAGCCATGACCCCACCAAGACCATAAGTAACATCAATTCCAACGCTTACATACTCAGACTTTCTCGCATCTCCTAAATAGGGCACAGCAACGCGTGCCGGGTACAGCTAGTATAAATATAAATGTTAAAAACCATTACATTAAAATCACTATGTATAACAATAATTAAAGCCATCAAGCGGAAACACATTGTCAATCCAGTCAGGTCCAAAGTAGAATTTACATCTGCTGTCCGAAGGCCTGGTCCCAGAACCACAACTTTAGCTTTTTTCCCTAAAAGCCAGGATAGATGGACTCGATCATATTTCATTTGGGAGTGCGTTCCATAGGCAAGGGGCCACTGCCGATAAGGCCCTGTCTCTCGTCCCCACAAGCCACATTTGCGATGCTGGTGGGAGCAAGAGCAGGGCCTCCCCAGATGATCTTAGGCTGCAAGATGGGATGTAGAGGCAGATCCGTTCAGACAAGTAAGCTGGGCCAGAACCATAGAGCTTTATAGGTCAATACCAGCACTTTGAATTGGGCTCGGAGATGGACAGACAGCCAGTAGAGCTGACACAGCAGGAAGGTGTCAGTCAGTGAGTTCAGTCAGTTGGTGTCTGAGGGTTAAACTGACAAAACCAAACTCTATGAGGGAGCAATTCTCCAGCAATTCCTATCCACACCCCAGTTAGCATTCTGGCTGCCGCCCATTGAAACAAGTGAAGCTTCCGAACCATCTTCAAAGGCAGCCCCACGTAGCGCACGTTGCAGTAATCTATTTGGGATGTAACTAGAGCATGGACAACCGTGGCCAAGTCAGACTTCCCAAATACAGTTCTTCCTCTGTACATGAGGCAGGGCACAGTGGACAAGCATACAGATGCGGAGTTGTCTGTTCTGCTCCACAGTCACACAAGGTATGGGATTATTTTAGCTAGTGCCATTTTGCCAGGTTGTCTTTTGATCTGCCCACTCAGCTTCTGAGTCTATTCAGGGACTTCCAAGCTTGCTTGTAGAGTTTATCAACAGGTGTGCATGTGTATATATGTATATGTGTGTATGTATATATGTGTATGTATGTGTATGTATATGTGTGTGCATGTGTATATATGTATATGTGTGTATGTGTATATATGTATATGTGTGTGCATGTGTATATATGTATATGTGTGTATGTATATATGTGTGTGCATGTGTATATGTGTGTATGGATATATGTGTGTGAATGTGTATATATGTATATATTTCTATATATTGTTGTGGCGTAGTGTGGTGGGCTAGGCCAGAGCTTTGGGAGGCCAGCAGCCCAACGTGGGCCTTGAGGCAAGGCCCTCAGGGGAAACAAAGGGATCCTCCTGGGGACCAAAGGCCACAGTGCAAGCCGGTGGTGCCTGCAACCAGGGACCCCAGCAAGCCTGAGGCCCCAGAGAGAAGGAAGGCCGAACCCCCAAAGAGAAGTGAAAGAAGGGAGGCTACCTACTACCCAGCGGCGGCTTCACCCTCCGGTTTCCTGAGGGAAGCGGGGAGGGAGCTCAGCTTCTGCGGGCGCTCCGGTGGCTTTCCTCCTCTCCCGGCTCCGGCAAGGCTCTGGAGCCCTCTATGCGGGCGGCGCTGCTGCCATTTGTGATCTAATTCTTGTTTCCAGCGGGTCCCTTTTAATTGCCGGAGCGACTTCCGGCGGAGCCATTTGTGCCGGGCCAGAAGTGGATCGGCCGCCATTTTGTTTTGTAGTTTTTTTCCTTTTTGGGGTTTTTCCAACCCACGAAGCGGCGGAATGCGTCGGCTGCGGCCTTGTAGGCGTCGCCACTATCGGCTCCCTCCCTCCCACGGTGGCGTGGGGGGGGGAGGAGGAGGAATCGGTGAGCGAGGGGTGAGGGCGAGAGGCTGTGTTGGGGGAAGCGGAGTGCGCAGGCGCCATTATAGAGCAGGGCTTTCTCTCTCCCCCTGGTGGGGGAAGGAGGCCATTGACATTCACCAAGCGCCGCGCCACCAGGTTCCGTTGGCCGTTTTTTTGGGGCAATTTTTGGGGGTCTTACAAGGTACCTAGGGCGGGTTTTTTGGGCCCTGTATGTACCTTGTGGTATGTTTGAATGTGTTGGGTGGTTTTTGTGGTTCTGGGGCTTCTAGTTTTCCTGCCTATACCCGACATCACACGACCATTCGTTTTTTATATATATAGATTGTAACAGAACTTTTAATGCTTTTCTTCCTCCTCCTTGATTTTATTCCCAGCATTGATTCTGTATTTATCATTTACAACAGGAATCACTGGAGAAAGACAGGACACTGAGGGAACTGTCCAGTTCTCAGAGCCTTGAAATAAAACAGCTGGAGAAAGAACTGAATGCCACCCGTTTGCAGCTCAATATCGTACAGCAAGAGTAGGATTATTCACTATTTTACATCCTTTACTTCCTTTCCCCCCTATTTTTCCTGTAAGAGTTCTGAAACTATTTAATTCTGTTCATTTTATTTTAAAAAGCACATGCCACCATTAGGCAGTCCCCGAGTTATAAACGACTCACACTTAAGAACGGGGGTGAGACAACAGGAAGTGAGAGATATCAATCCATTGAAAGGGGAATTCACTCCTGGAAGAGTGGTCATGGGAAAAAGGTGTCTCCACTGAAGCTTTATCTCCAACCTTTGTTTCCACAACAAGCCACATTTTTCAAAATCCAATCATCACAGGGACATAAAGTGAAGCAATATCTTATGAACAGGGGCACAGACAGCAAAACAAACACAACATGTTTGTTTGTTTGTTTATTTAAAACTTTTATATCCCGACCTTATATCTGAAGAGGGACTCAGACCGGCCTTACAACAAGAATTCAATGCAATTGATATAAATTAAAACATAATACAACAATACAAAGTTAAAATACATGTAGATAAATACATATAGGTAAAATCCATTAAAACCAAATCGCCAGATAAAATCAATTCACCTCAATCCATATATGTCATTAACTTTCTAAAAAACAGTCTCGGTCCTTATTCTGGGAATACTTCCTTCCAAAGCCAGGATTTCACTAGCCTCCTAAAGGACAGGAGGGAGGAGGCAGATCTGATCTTGCTCGGGAGGGAGTTCCATAGCCGAGGGGCCACCACAGAGAAGGCCCTGTCCCTTGTTCCCACCAGATGTGCTTGTGAAGATGGCGGAACCGAGAGCAGGGCCTCTCCGGAAGATCTTAGCATCCTTGATTGTTCATCGGGGAGAACACATTCGGACAAGTAAACTGGGTCAGAACCGTACAGGGATTTATAGGTTAAGACCAGCACTTTGAATTGTGCTCGGAAGCTAATTGGCAGCTAGTAGAGCTGGTATAGCAAGGGCGTTGTACGCTCCCTGTACCCCGCTCCCGTCAATAGCCTGGCTGCTGAGTGTTGGACTAATTGCAGCTTCCGGGCAGTCTTCAGAGGCAACCCCATGTAGAGAGTGTTGCAGTAGTCTATTCTGGATGTAACCAGAGCGTGGACCACCGTGGCCAAGTCAGACTTCCCAAGGTACGGGCGCAGCCGGCGCACAAGCTTTAACTGTGTAAAACCTCCCCTGGCCACCGCCGAGACCTGGGGTTCCAGGCTCAGCGATGAGTCCAGGATCACTCCCAAACTGCGAACCTGCGCCTTCAAGGGGAGTGTAACCCCATCAAGCACAGGCCCTGTTGGGCCTTGCGACTGACCAGGAGTACCTCTGTCTTGTTCAACCTTCCCTACGCTATCCAAAGCTTATCTGTGGCTGGGTTCTGACTTACATACACATTCAGTTTAAGAACAAACCTGCAGAACCTATCATGTTCAGAACTTGGGGACTGCCTGTAGCATTATATTTTAATATTGTATTTCGCATCATATGTAGATATAGTCACATGTTTCCCCACACACATTTTTTTTCTATAGACATGTCATGTGTATTTGTTTACATAGGTTGCTCCTACCCCTTTGACTCAATGGCTCTCCTCTAATTGGGTCTAACAATAGGATTCATTTTATTGGATTCGGTTTTTTAAAAATTTCTGAGCAGAACATATGCCGTTTATATTAAAAGTGTGCATCTGGGTGTCAACTTCTCTTGCAGTCTTGCAGACACCCAACTGGCTCTTGAGGACACAAAGGCCAAGTCAGCCACCACCATTTTGGCAGCCGAGGATGAAATTGTTCAGCTAAAAGCAGAGTAAGAGAACGATTGTGCAGGGCTTTTGATGACTATAAACTGGTGGCAGGTGCTTGTTTCCATTTTATTGAGCTTCTGAATTTGCTTGGATTTCATTTCAGACTTTAAAGAAGCTGTCCAATGAACTGGACCCCGTTTCTGTCCTAAATAGTTTCAGCTTCTTTAAACTCATCATGGATTCATTGCTTCACTAACATAAAGGCACCAGCTGCAACTGACTGTGAAACTTGGTGTCAGATTTAGTTTTCTTTTTATATTCTGTTCATATTCTTGATCATTTATTATTCCCTATTGATTTAGATCAGCGGTTCTCAGCCTGGGGGTTGTGACCCCCAGGGGGGTCCTTGGGCCATTTTCGGGGGGTCCCCACACCCTTCCGAGTTCTGAGTTTTCTATAATTTCTGGAGGTCTCAGTAGTCTGTGGAAATCACAGCTGAATAAGTTGAATGTACTGCAAGCAGGGGCGGTCTAAGGTAATTTTAAATGGTAGGCGAACATTATTTTGGTGCCCCCCCCCCCAAAAAACATTATTTTGCCGCCCCCCATGTAAAACAAATATACAATTATAATATCACAATACCAATAGTAGTATTATATTGTATCAATGTATATACAATATATTATACCATACTCATACTATATTATATCATAATTATATTATACTACATTACAATATAATTATATTATAATATATTGACATTATAATATAATGTAACATTCTATTATATTATTATTATAAAATAATAAAATTATTTATTGAAATAAAATTATCCTCTACTAAATATTTTCATTACTCCTATAAAACTCAAATAACCCAAAATAAAGTAAAATAAAATATTATATATTACTATTTTGTACAATACCACTATACTGCAATATTGTTTGTAATATTACATGTAATATAAAATATATCATTATTCTATTGTTATATTGTATTTGTATTATATTGTATAACAATATTAAGCAGAACTGTATAATAATCAACAAGAAATGCAGAGTAAATGCATCAAAATCAGAATATGTTACCTACCACCCGTCTCGTAATCCATAGGAGTCTCCCATAAGTCCAAAATTAGGATCCCAATGTAAATGTAAATAGAAAAACAGCCAAAATGTTCAAATGAGGTCGAATACAGGCAGCGCGGCCTGGGCAAACTTGGGCCCTCCCTCCCTCCCTCTAGGTGTTTTGGACTCCAACTCCCACAACTCCTCATAGCCTCAGGCCCCTCAGGTCTAGACAGAAATAGAGCCAAAGAGAGGAAGGAGGGAGAGAAGAGGTCACAGAGGAGGAGGAGGAAAGCCCTTCATTCATTCCTTCACTTACACTTCCTTCACTGCTTCTTTTCTCCTTCCTGCAAACGCGCTGCGGAGTGGAGACAAAGGGAGGGAAGCGCTCCCTGCCTGCCTGATAGGGAGTGCTTTGCTTACAGGCTTCTGCGCAAGGGAGCTACTGGGCATGTGCGGAGGTTTTCGTGCATGCGCAGTTGCTCCTGCGCTCAACTTCAGCTCCAGAGCAACTGCGCCTGCGCGAAAACCTCCGCGCGTGCCCAGAAGCGGCGTCGGAGTGCACAAGGCCGGGGTCAAAAACAGGCAGCTGCAGCACTGTCTGAGGAACATCGGCAGGGCCAAGATGGCGCCCCATGCGGCCAGGATGGCGCCCCCTTCCCAGATGGCGCCCTAGGCGGCCGCCTACTTGGCCTATCTTGTAGGACCGCCCCTGACTGCAAGTCCCATCATCCATTGTCCATACTCCCCAAACATTGTTTTTTGTGATCAATGCTTTAATTATGTCCAATTTGTAACAATGAAAATACATCCTGCATATCAGGTATTTCCATTATGCTTCGTAAGAGTAGCAAAATTACCGTTATGAAGTAGCAACGAAAATATGGTTGGGGGTCACCACAACATGAGGAACGTTATTTAGGGGTCACGGCATTAGAAAGGTTGAGAACCACTGATTTAGATCATCCTTTCCTTATCTTATGTTCTGCGCTTGGTATCTGGGATATGTCTCAAGATGCTCAAAAGATGACAGTTTGTTGGTGAAAAAGGCTGACATGTCCCAGCTTGTATGTGCTTTAGGATAGTGTTTCCTAACCTTTTCTGAGCCACGGCACACTTTTTACATTTACAAAATCCTGGGGCACACCACCAACCAAAATGACACAAAATGACACTCTAACACAGTAATACATATAGTTAATATGTTTTAAAATGTATTTATACACTCAGTGTGAAACCTGGGCCTGTTTCGATGAACACAACATAGATATCCTGGCAGGAATGGCAGAAAGACACAAACTTCCCACACTGAACTCCCATAATCAAGAGAAAATACTATAAGAGTTTGGTGGGCATTGATCTTGGGTTTTGGAGTTGTAGTTCACCTCTATCCAGAGAGTACTGTGGACTGAAACAATGTTGGATCAGGACCAAACTTGGCATGAATACTCAATATGCCCAAATGTGAACACAGATGGAGTTTGGGGAAAATAGACCTTGACATTTGGGAGTTACAGTTTCTGGGATTTATAGTTAACACACAATCAAAGAGCATCCTGAACTCTTGCAACAATGGAATTGAACCAAACTTGGCATATTGAACTCTGATTACCAACAGAAAGTACTGAAAGGGTTTGCTTGGGAATTGACCTTGAGTTTGGAAGTTGTAGTTCACCTCAACTCAAACAATGTTGTGTTATGTTGTTGTTTGTTTTCCATCCAGAATCACAATGTTGGAAGGAGGCTCACCACTTTAAGGTCCCTAAAACAGGAATGGGAAAACTTCGGCCCTCTGGGTGCTTTGGACTTCAACTCCCACCATTCCTAATGGCTGAGGGGGGGGGGATGAAAAGAACCTGAGGCTGCTAGGAATGGTGGGAGTTGGAGTCCAAAACACCTGGAAGGTCCAAGTGTACCCATGCCAGCTTTCGACAGAGACCTCTTCCTCCCTCTTCCCCTTTGCGCCCTTTCTGCCGAACACTTACTTTTTCTTCTACACTGCCGCTTCTGCTGCCATTTTGATCCGAGGGGGCAGTGTGAGCGTGTTCAGGAGGGGAGGGGGGAGGGAGGAAGACGTGACCCGTGCGAGCGCTACTGCGCAGACTCGCCCCAGAGCAAAGCGAGTAGAGCAAGGCTGGGAAGAAGGGAGCCCGAGTGGAGAAGAAAAAGTGTTCGGCAGGAGGGGAAAGAAAGGGTGTTGGAGGTTCCAATTTCCCAGGGCACACTGGTTGGGAAACACTGCTTTAGGAGCCTCTTCAGTGGGTTATATTATTATTATTATTATTATTAATAATAATCCTGCAAAAGTAGTGGAAAATAAACATGCAAAAATACTGTGGGACTTTCAGATCTAGACTGACGATGTTTTGGAACACAATACACCAGACATTACGATTGTGGAAAAGAAATAAGTTTGGATTATTGATGTCACCAAACCAGGTGACAGTCGCATTGAGGAAAAACAACAGGAAAAACTCAGCCATTATCAGGACCTCAAAATCGAACTGCAAAGGCTCTAGCATAAACCAGTACAGGTGGTCCCAGTGGTCATTGGCACACTGGGTGCCGTGCCAAAAGATCTCAGCTGGCTTTTGGAAACAATAGACATTGACAAAATCACAATCTGTCGACTGCAAAAGGCCACTTTATTTGGATCTGCGCTCATCATTCAAAAATACATCACACAGTCCTAGACGCTTGGGAAGTGTTTGACTTGTGATCTTGTGATACGAAATCCAGCATATATATTTCATTTGCTGTGACATACTGTGTTTTATGTCAGTAAAATAATAATAATCTTTATTTGTATCATGCCCTATCTCCTCAATGGGGACTCAGGCCAGTTAACAACATACAGTGGCAAAGATTCAATGCCGTAAGGTGCAAACAACAAATAATAAGACTACCATAAATTAAATAATAATGCATTAAACATCACCTCCTAAAAGATCAAAATGTGTTGCTGTTGTCTGCCTTTAAGCAAAAGGAGTGGGTGTTCTCAGAAGACGTAAAGGGAGTAGACAGAGAAGGGTTTCTTGGAAGATATTCAAGGTTTAATGTTCACTTCAAAAAGATATCACAAATCAAAATAGAAGAGTAAGTGGAATGTATGCTGTTGTAAATCACAGGTCACACACTTTCGGCCATAGCAGTCCCGGGAATGCATCTATCCATGTGTAAATCACTAGTAGTATCCAAACAAATGTTGCGGGACAGGCGGAAAGGAGATGGGTCTTTAACGGTCAACTACAGGCCTCGCCGTTTCGCCTAATAGGCTTCGTCCGGACCGAAAGCAAACAAAATATAGTGCACAGTGACAATTCCACTGGTCCAAAGGTTCTAAAACAAAAGGCAATAAAAATGACACTTAGCAATCTAATATCCATTATAAAGTTCACGAAACCCATAGAGCGCAACCCAAGAGTACATTGGTTGAGCGAAAGGTACATACCAATATAATATTCAAATTCTAATCATCCTGAAGGAGGTGGGCACAGCCACCGGTATGGTCGAACGCTCGGACAGAGAGACAGGGAAGGGAGTCCGTTTAAATGCATAATGGTATCAATAAGTGATTACATCAGGAGCTCGTTAAGGGTTAATTGGTCATTGAGGCCCATCTCCTTTCCGCCTGTCCCGCAACATTTGTTCGGATACTACTAGTGATTTACACATGGATAGATGCATTCCCGGGACTGCTATGGCCGAAAGTGTGTGACCTGTGATTTACAACAGCATACATTCCACTTACTCTTCTATTTTGATTTGTGATATCTTTTTGAAGTGAACATTAAACCTTGAATATCTTCCAAGAAACCCTTCTCTGTCTACTCCCTTTACGTTGTCTGCCTTTAAGCCATTTCTGATTTCTGACTGTTGCACTCCAGGCCTGGAAACATCTATGACCACAGCATCACACAAGAATCCAGAGTATAAGTAAACAGTTTATCGTAAAAATACATAAAATATATGAAAAATCAGGAATAAAGAAAGAAGATGTACTGTATAATCCAAAAAAGGGTTAGCAATAAGTGATAACTAAACAATAATCCAAATGTCTCATGCAGATCCCAAGGTAACACAGTCCAGGAATAAACAAAAAGTTACAAGTACAGCATAAGTCCACAAGCAAAAGGTATACTTAGTAAAACATGAGCAGGAATATAAAGACAAGAACATAGAAAAATTCCAGGAAATTTAAATCCAAAACCAAGGCTTGACTTGAGACAAGAACCAGAGAACTCAGGCCTAGAATCACACTTGAATGCTACATTGCCTGAACTAACTCTTACATAAACAAATTGCTAATTAATAGGCACCCATGAAGTCATGTTTTTCCCCTCCTACAAAATCTCTCCCCAATTTTCCCATCTAATGGCTCTGACCTATGATGCCTATTTTCTTATCTGATCTGTAAAGGAAGACCTTTGTTGATCTCTGTAACAACAGGTGTTTTCTTCTGAGAGCCTTCTGTATCACTTATCTCTTTGCCCAACTCCTTATCTAATGTTGCAGTTTCTGGCTCCTCTAACTGACCTTGAAACCCTGCACTTTCCAAGTCAGATTTCTCACAGAGAGAAGCATCATTCCTGTGACTTGAATC
Source organism: Anolis apletophallus (assembly GCA_030556195.1). Classification (NCBI taxonomy): domain Eukaryota; kingdom Metazoa; phylum Chordata; class Lepidosauria; order Squamata; family Anolidae; genus Anolis; species Anolis apletophallus. The sequence continues at coordinate 21,130,184 of JARBWK010000012.1, forward strand.
ATCAGGAAATCCCACAGGCAATCCCACAATCCTCTCTAAATCATCAGTGAACCCATCAGTCTCAGGAGTCTCAGGTTGATCCAACAGCGACGAACCTGTCACTGGGTTGTATTGGCAGAATTTGTTAAGAGGGAGGTTGTTGCTGTCTTCCTCTGAGAAAGTGTTATTTTCCTGAAGTCACCCAGTGGCTTTCCATAGCTGAACAGAGATTCAAACCCTGGAGTCTCAGTTTCATAGCTGAACACTCAGGCCACTACACAACATAATCACATAATATCATATTGCGCAAAATCATCATTACATTGGTAAATTGTCTGTGGCATGTCCTCCATAGTACACATTTGCCACAAAGGGCCTGGCCTTTGTGCTATCTTTTGACATCTTGAGATGTGCTTTTTGCTTGTCCTGCAGACTCCAGAAAGTATTCTCAATTTTTGTGGCTTCTGCAGATGCTTAAAAATTCAACTCACATGATTCTTCATTAGTAGCTACATTAACTGTGATGAATGAGAGCTGCACTGAAGTAAAAAAACATGGGGAGGCTGCCCATTTTTATCTCACCTGTTGTGTGTGTGTGTGTGTGTGTGTGTGTGTGTTTTGGGTGTTTTTAGAGTGTGAATACTGTTGTCTAAGAAATTAGCGACACTTTGAATCCAAAAGCATTGATTTAAAACTTTTCTATCCCGATCTTTTCGACCTCCGTAGAGGGACTCATGCCACAATAGCATGTGTGATTAGGGTAGAGCATCAACAACTATTATTTATTTATTTATTGCATTTATATTCCACCCTTCTTTCCCTGACGGGGACTCAAGGCGGAACACAACATATATATGGCAAACGTTCAGTGCCGGAACATAAAATAAACTATACATATATGCAAATACTAAAATCAGTTATCTCTAAAATCAATTTTTTTAAACCATCTCTGATCAGCCATAGCCAACAACTAGCCATGCCTTATGTAGTGTGTCTCAGAATTGTAATTAATTCTTTGATCTATGCCAGGATTACGATTAGGCAGGGGCGGATCTTAGTGGAGGCAAAGTAAGCAGCCGCCTCAGGGCGCCAGGTGGCAACGGCGCATCCGCCCTGGTTGCAAAATGTTCCCTCTTGGCTTGTCTTTTTCATCCTCTTGGGAGTGCGTTTAGCAACTTCCTGTCCCTCCACCAGAAGAGCTCCAACCCGATGGCGCATGTGTAGGGTTGCCATATGTCCCTTATTATAAGGGACGTCCTTTATTTTGGCCCTAAAATTTGTGTCCCGTTTTTTCAGGCCCTGTCCCTTATTATTGACTAAGAGGACAGGACTGGGGAGGGTTGACCAGAGGAAGGCGCGCACTGCGGTTTCCACGGCAATGCCTGCCCGGGGATTCCAACTCGCAGGGCAGGCTGACAGACGCGCGCTTGCGTGTGCCTGCCTGCGTCCTTGTTGGAAGGAAGAGGCGAGACAGGACTTTTTCAAAGTACAGTAGACTCAATTAACCATTACCCAAGGGGAATGTTAGATCATGTTGGATAAAGATAGTTTCTGTTGCTTGAGAGTTACTCTTAGAATAGGCCTAGCGGTGTATCCCAATACTATACAATGCTGTGCATCCCATACTATACTATACCATTAACTATTGACATAATAATAATGAAGATGTACTGTCTTAAAAAAATATTTTATTTTAATGTTTAGACAGTGCACTTTTAAAGTCAGCAAAGTCAAGTACTAAATACAGATGGAGAAAATAAGGTAGTTCTAATAACGTTTTTTTCTGCATGATAAAACATGCAGAAACATACCATGCACTGTTAAGAGGGTGTAAGTCAGTTTCTTTTGTGAGTTTCAGTCATTATCTTATTCTGTTAATAAAACTATACCTAACGTTTGAGTTTTTAATTGAGTGTCCCTTATTTTTGTGAAAAATCCCATAAATGTCCCTTATTTCTTATATCAAAAAGTGGCAACCCTACGCATGTGTGAAACTTCCGCCCCTTTCCACCCTCCTGTAGACATGACGAGGCAGAAGAGGGGGAGCATTTTGCAGGTGGGGTGGGGGTGCCAAAATAATGTTCGCTTACCATTTAAAATTACCTTAGTCCGGCTTTGCGATTAGGGAGCTCTGGTGGTATATTTCTAGATATGAGTGCTCCAGAAACTGTACTTTTAGTGCTTCCTGAAGATGTTATATTAGATTTGTGAAGCACCCAAAGTTACAAAATACATATATTGTGAACCACTTTTTTTCTGGCTTAGAAGTAAAGACAACAACAACAAAAATAGGACAAAATATCCAATGCGGAGTGAAATAAATGTAATACTTTATAAATAGCAGATACATTTTGGAGAGAAATCCTCCTCCTTCACAAGATGTGATTTTTCGGCACTTCAACACATGCAGGGTTTCAGGGTTTCAATCGGAATGCAGATAAATATAGACGAAGGACAATTGTCATTTCACATTCCTTTTTGCTGTGCATGGATAACTTTGGCATGGTTTCTAATCAGCTTTTAACAATTTTGTACAAATTTGTTACTATAGTGTTAAGCAAATGTCCTTACTTTGGTAGAAACACCCCTTTTGACTGCATTTATTCTTTGTGGTTAAGTCTAAAGGCTTCTCGAGCAAAAGAAGAGTGTGCTCTGATCAACCTGGAGCGACTGAATGACTATGAGCAGCAGATTCTAACCCTGAAGGATGAGATTGCTGTCCTCGCTGCTCAGAAATCAGTTCTGCAAAGCAAGTAAGACTCTTGCCCCATCTAATTTAAGAAGCTACCTTTTCTATAAAAGGGGATACAGTAAAATCCTCATATCCATGGGACTGGTTACCTTCATCTGACAAAATATATCCCCTCTAGGTATTGTCTCTATGTACTTAAGAGTACTGTCTAGGCAGGGGCGGTCTAAGGTAATTTCCAATGGTAGGCGAACATTATTTTGGCGCCCCGCAAAACCTTATTTTGCCCCCAACATTATTTTGGTGCCCCCAAAACATTATTTTGCCCCCAACATTATTTTGGCCCCAAAAACATTATTTTGCCCCCAACATTATTTTGGCGCCCCCAAAACATTATTTTGCCCCCAACATTATTTTGGCCCCCAAAACATTATTTTGCCCCCAACATTATTTTGGCCCCCAAAACATTATTTTGCCCCCAACATTATTTTTGGTGCCCCCAAAAACATTATTTTGCCCCCAACATTATTTTGGCCCCCAAAAAACATTATTTTGCCCCCCAACATTATTTTGGCCCCCCCAAAAACATTATTTGCCCCCCCAACATTATTTTGGTGCCCCCAAAAACATTATTTTGCCCCCAACATTATTTTGGCTTTAAAAACATTATTTTGCCCCAAACTTTATTTTGGCCCCCCAAAAACATTATTTTGCCCCCAACATTATTTTGGTGCCCCCCCAAATTTAAGCGGTACCATGCGCGCGCTCCTGCCAGTCCTCCCGTGCGCTGCCACTCCTTGCCCGGTGCAATTCGATGGCCACCAATGGCCCCTCCTCGCGCTTCCTGGTTCCTTCTGCCAGCCCCACCCACGAGGCATTGCAGAGGGCGGGGAGCACTCTCCCTTGCACTGTGCAACGCCCCATGGGAGGGGCGGCAGCGGGCACCAGGAAGCTCTAGGAGAGGCCTTCGAAGGCTCCTCCTCACGCTTCCTAGTTCCCCTGCCAGCCCACCCACGGGGTGTTGCAGAGGGCGGGGCGCTCTCCCTTGCCCTGTGCAATGCCCTATGGGAGGGGCTGGCAGCGGGCACCAGGAAGAGCTAGGAGGAGAGGCTCGAAGGCCCCTCCTCACGCTTCCTGGTTCCCCCCTGCCAGCCCCACCCACGAGGCATTGCAGAGGGCGGGGCATGCACTGTGCAACGCCCCATGGGAGGGGCGGCAGCGGGCACCAGGAAGCTCTAGGAGAGGCCTTCGAAGGCTCCTCCTCACGCTTCCTAGTTCCCCCTGCCAGCCCCACCCACGGGGTGTTGCAGAGGGCGGGGAGCGCTCTCCCTTGCCCTGTGCAATGCCCTATGGGAGGGGCTGGCAGCGGGCACCAGGAAGCTCTAGGAGAGCCTTGAGGCTCCTCCTCACGCTTCCTAGTTCCCCCTGCCAGCCCCACCCACGGGGTGTTGCAGAGGGCGGGGAGCGCTCTCCCTTGCCCTGTGCAATGCCCTATGGGAGGGGCTGGCAGCGGGCACCAGGAAGCGCTAGGAGAGGCCTTCGAAGGCTCCTCCTCACGCTTCCTGGTTCCCCTGCCAGCCCCACCCACGGGCATTGCAGAGGGCGGGAGCACTCTCCCATGCACTGTGCAACGCCCCCATGGGAGGGCGGCAGCGGGCACCAGGAAGCTCTAGGAGAGGCCTCGAGGCTCCTCCTCATGCTTCCTGGTTCCCCCTGCCAGCCCCACCCATGGGGTGTTGCAGAGGGCGGGAGCGCTCTCCCTGCCCTGTGCAACGCCCCATGGGAGGGGCTGGCAGCGGGCACCAGGAAGCTCTAGGAGAGGCCTCAAGGCCCCTCCTCACGCTTCCTGGTTCCCCCCTGCCAGCCCCACCCATGGGGCGTTGCAGAGGCGGGAGAGCGCTCTCCCATGCCCTGTGCAATGGCCTATGGAGGGGCTGGCAGCGGGCACCAGGAAGCGCTAGGAGAGGCCTTTAAAGAGGCTACCGAAGCAAAACTCCCTGCTGCTGCCTGCAGCAGCTTCTGAGCATGCGTGGACATTTTCGTGCATGCCCAGAACTGCCGGAACTGAACTTCAGCTCCGGCGGTTCTGGGCATGCGTGTAAATGTCCGTGCATGCTCAGAAGCTGCTGCAGGCAGCAGGCCAGCAGCAGGGAGGTTTGCTACGGTGGCGCGGCCAGCGTGGCGGCGCCCATCCAAGATGGCGCCCCACGTCGCGTAGTTTGCTTACATGGACAGACCGCCCCTGTGTCTAGGAAAGAAAAAGTTCTATCATTATTACCATTTGGCAATTCTCTTCCAGACTTGCACGGAGTCGGTCACCTTCCCCAATATCTGCCCGAAGTAGATCTCCCAGCCCACCTCCAATGAAGAGTTTCTCACCTAGCCGTTCAAGACTATCAAATGCTTCCCGTCACGCTCACCTTGTGGAACGCTTCAGTGATATCTATACTCAGGAACGCTTGGATGCTCAAACCCTCTTGAGGAGTTATCTTGATGATCTGGAGATTGTGCAGAGAATAATCTACATTGCAGCTGTGGTAAGGGTGGAATAAAACCTTTTCTTTCCAGTATCACTCATGCTTGTAATATAGCCACTTGTAAACCCCTCATACCTCAATAAGAATCAATCATTTGCATAACAACAACAATAACAGCAACAACAATTTTGTGTGATTGATGTGAATTTGACTTTGACTTTTAGGTTCACATAGTGATAGTAATAATGATGATGACGATTATGATGATGATGATGATAATAATATTATAAAAGCAGACAGGTAAATTCTCTGGTGACATATAAAGGTTGACGTAAGCATCCACCAGCATGAAAACTAACATTTTGAACACACATATTTTTTACTCTCAAATTTGTAATTCTCATTCTCTTCTTAAGAGAACCCAAAAGAGAGTTGCATCTGTCAAGTAGGAGATAAAGGTACCACATTAAGTGGGGAAGCAAATTTTGACTGAATTATGAGGCCATTAAAGAACTCCAGGAACGCTGAGGAACGCGGAAGGAACAACAAGGGATGCTGGGAACGCTGAGAGATGAGGAGTGTGTCAGCTCCCCCTGGTGGCCAGAGTTTGCCTCTGTTCATCTATATCAGGGCTGCCCAGGAAGTCGATGGCAATCGACCAGTCGATCCCAGGATCGAAGGAGGTCGATCCCAGCCGGATGGGGCGCTTCTCAGAAGGGGGGGGGAGAGAGCCAGGCCGTGCCAAGCCCCGCCCCCTCCCCGGCTTTGGCACTCCCAACAGCTGCTCCAGGTTTGAGGAGGGCAGGGCCAAGCCAGCCTTGTGCTAGCTATGCCACCACTGGCTTGGCATTGCCATCGTCAAGCCTGGAAAAGCTGCTGGGAGCTCCAAAGCCAGAGGGGAACATTATATGGTTCCATCCCTGTGGCACCGCTCTACCAGCAGCTTCTACAGGCTTGAGGATGGCAGTGCCAAGCCAGCCTAATGCTAGCTATGCCACCACTGGCTTGGCATTGCCATCCTCAAGCCTGGAGAAGCTGCTGGGAGCTCCAAAGCCAGAGGGGAGGGGGCGGGGCTTGGCATGGCCTGGTTCCATCCCCTGTGGCTTTGCTCTACCAGCAGCTTCTACAGGCTTGAGGATGGCAGTGCCAAGCCAGCCTTGTGCTAGCTAGGCCACCACTGTCAATAATTAGGTTAATGTTTTTTTTTCCTTATGTGGGGAATGAAGACAATATATATTTTGCCAGGTTTTCAGTATGTTTAATTTGTCTGTTAATCGTGCTATCTTTTTGTTTGTTTCTACCGTTTCGTTTTTCTTTCTTGTATTTTGTGTTATTATAATAAACCACCTTGGGGGGCACTTATGAAGGAGGTGTTCAAAGGCAATATGTAATTTTTTTTTTAAAAAAATGAACACTTAAATTAAAAAAAGAACAACTTATATCCTAATGTTAGGGATCTCATCACATTACCTTCATTCCTCGTTGTAGGACGCTTCCTCGACGCAGCTGGCACGGAGCCTACCAGATCTAATCCCACGACGTACATGTAACAGGCCCTATGCTGGTTGCATTGAGGAAGTGTGATAGGAGGGAGAAACCTGAACACAGGATACTCCCATGGAAGAATGGGGCAATGCGAGATCATGCTGTAAAGCTATGCTTTCCCACATGTGATGGGCAAGTGGGTGGTTTGGTCAATGCAAGGAGCCAGGTGACAGATTCGCCCCGCTGCTCTACAATTTACCCCGCTGCTCTACGCCCCTCGTTGTCCTCTGCATTGAGGACCTCTATGTGATGAGGTACTTAGACTCAACAGATGAGAGCCATAACTATGTATTGACTCATTTTTCAGCACAATTGATTCAATGGATCTGTTCTTATGGGGATGGATTGGACAGGATTCCAGCCTCACTTTTTAGTTCTAGCATTCCTATTGCCAGGTCTAACTGATCAAACTTAAATTACTATAGCTATGATCACAGTGTTGTTGCTTTTTTTTAAAGAGAAAGCTAATTTTTTCAGTGCGTAGTAAGTTACCGTATTTTTTGCACCATAAGGCGCACCTGCTGATAAGACGCACCTTGATTTTTGAGGAGGACGATAGGCCAAAAAAATGGGGGCTGGCTCCACTAATATGGAGGGGGGAGGCGCTGGAGCAGAGGGGCGCGATGTACTCACGCTATATTCGCGCCCCCTGGCGGCCCCGGTGGCTCCTGCGCATGCCCAGACTCTCGCCGCCGTGTCGCCGCAGCCAGCCGGCGGCGCGGGGGGGAGGGGCGGAAGAGGGGACTCGTGGGGCGGGCTCACCACTCACGGACCCGGGGAGGAGGGAGGCCACGGGCGGCCCCACGGCGGCAGCAGCGGCAGCCGTAGCAGCAGCCGCAGCAGCAGCAGCAGAAGGGCCCGAAGCCAGAGGCATCTTCGTGACGTCACGAAGATGCGCCTCTGCCGAGGAGGAAAGGGGAGGCCGCGCGGCTGTAAGGAGGCTCGAGAGAGGCCGCAGGGAGGGAGGGAAGGAGGAAGAGTTCCCTCCTCCCTCCGGCCTCTTTCGGGCATTCTTACAGCGCGCCGCCGCTCCTCTTCCTCTCGGCAGAGGCGCGACAGTGACGTCACTTCGTCTCGCGCCTCTGCCGAGGAGGAAGGCCTCACCGGCCGCATGCTTACAGCGTTCTTACAGCGCGGCCGGCGAGGCCTTCCTCCTCGGCAGAGGGCGCGAAGTGACGTCACTTCATCGCGCCTCTGCCGAGGAGGAAGGGGAGGCGACGCGTGCTGTAAGAACGCCCGGAAAAGAGGCCAGAGGGAGGGAGGGAACTCTTCCTCCTTCCCTCCCTCCCTGCGGCCTCTCTTTTTCGGGCCTCCTTACAGCACGCGCCTCCCTTCCTCCTCGAGAGGCGCATCTTCGTGACGTCACGAAGATGCACCTCTGGCTTCGGGCCCTTCCGCTGCTGCTGCTGTGGCTGCCGCTACGGCTCACCGTGCGGCGTGGGTGCCGCCTCGTGGCCTCCCTCCTCCCGGGTCCGTGAGCGGCGAGCCCGCCCCACGAGTCCCCTCTTCCACCCCGTTCCTCCCGCGCCACCGGCTGGCGGCAACACGGCGGCGAGAGTCTGGGCATGCGCAGGAGCCGCCGAGCGCCGGGGGCCCGAATATAGCGTGAGTACATCGCCGCCCCCCCCTCTGCTCCAGCGCCTCCCCCCCCTCCATGTTAGTGTATTCGCTCCATAAGACGCAGCTGATTTTTCTTCCTACTTTGGGAGGAAAAAACTGCGTCTTATGGTGCGAAAAATACGGTATTTATCAATAACATTTGGTACATGTGCAAAAGAGACAGAGTGATGTAAGGTTTGTGGATTGGGCCACAACTCGGAAGATAAGGGTTGGATTCTCCACTCAGCCAGGAAACTCCCATAAAACCCCATGATAGGATCATCTTAGGATTGTTGTAAAATGGAAATGACTTGAAGGCACATAATAGCAACACATACAACATAACCCACTAAACTAGTATAATATAGGTACTTAACATTTTACCTTAAAGCATGGAGGTAAAGTAATTATAATAAACTACTGTCACAGAGAGATGTGGGAAATTAACGTTTTAGGCCCAGGGTACCAGGGCTCTAATTCTATTGTACTCAAAAAGCATCATTTTTATTTATTCATTTATTTACTTTATTTCTATTCCGCCCTTCTCACCCCGCAGGGGACTCAGGGCGGATTACAATGTACACATTACATTTAGACACACAAACACACAAGACAGACAGAGGCAATTTAACATCTGGCCACCAGGGGGAGCTGTCTCACTCCTTCATGCCTCAGTGTGTTTCCTGGAGATCTTTTTTAAATGGCCTCGTAAATCAGTTAAATTAAGCCTCCCCACTAAGTGGTACCTTAATTTCCTACTTGATAAATGCAACTGTCTTTCGCGTTGCAAAGGTCGACAACAAGCTACACAATAGGTCAAGAGCCCACCCCGACCCGGGCAGGCCTCAAACTCATGACTTTCTGGTCAGTAGAGATCTTATGCAGCTGACACCCAGCCAGCTGCACCACATTCCCGGTGGCGTGGCTGCCACAAACAATGTTGAATAGGTTGAGACTCGATGAGATATTAATTGAAAAACTAGGGAATAATACGCTGCTGGGTGTCCCACAAAAGCAAAGTTCTTGCAGTTTCATATACTTTCGCCCCCCTGTTTTTATAATAGAACCAATTAGGAAATGACATTTATGACCTAGGAACAAAAATTGTGTTACATAGTGTAATCCAGTGTTTCCCAACCTTTTTTGAGCTGCGGCACACTTTTAACATTAAAATAATCCGGGGGCACACCACCAACCAAAATTTCACAAAATGACACTCTAACACAGTAAAGAACGGCTGGGGATGGTGGCCTGCTGGGAGCAGTTGCTGGGAGTGCTGAAGCCAGGGGAGAGGGAGGAGCCAGGCCGTGCCATGCCCCGCCCCTTCCCCCCGGCTTCAGTTCTCCCACAGCTTCGCCAGCCTTGAGGGGGCAGTGCCAAGCCAGCATTGTGCTGGCTCTGCCACTGCTGGCTTGGCACTGCCCCTCAAGGCTGGCGAAGCTGTGTGAGCGCTGAAGCCGGGGCATGCCCTGCCCCCTCCCCCAGGCTTCAGCTCTCCCACAGAGGAGCATGAGTGGTGGATGGGCTTTAGTGGGAAGGGCTCCTCCTCCACGCAGCTTCAGCGAGCGAGGGGTGAGAGTCATGGTGGGAGTCATGGCGGATTGGGGCTGGGGAAACGGCCGAAGGAGGCGGCACCCCAGCCCCTTCTTTTTCTTTGCCGCCGCCCATCCCTTCCTCCTCCTCCCCCAAGCAGCAGGAGTTCGGCAGGAGGAGAGGGGAAGGAAGGGGGGCAGAGAGCTTTTCCCGCGGCACACCTGATGATCGCTCGCGGCACAGTAGTGTGCCACGGCACACTGGTTGAGAAACACTGGTGTAATCCAATTATTATCCCTTCCTGTTATTAATTTCGTCCACTTCAGAAATTTGTGGTCTGTCCAATCCAGCCCAATAAGAACAGATCCACTAAGTCAGTTGTATTGAACAATGAATCAGTGAAAACCTATAGCAAAATGTGCTGCAGGATGTCCGACAAGAACAAAGTTTTTGCAATTTAATAAACCTTTTCCATGTTTTATGATAGAACCAGTTAGGAAATAACACTCATAACCCAGGAACAAAACTCATATTGCATAGTGAAATTAAACGATCTGGCGTTTGTTTCTTTTTTGTTCCAGACTTCCATCTTTAATGCGCTCTTTTATTGTTTGTAGGAATCTTTCCAAGCTGCAAAGAGGGCATTCAGACAGTTCAAAATGCGTGTTAGAAAGACTCTGTCCCTGAGTTACTCTGGTTCTGAATCACTCGAAGACATGGTGATGGACTATATCATTCGCCAGGAAGATCTCTATGATGTTCAGTCCAGTGTCAATGTAAGTTTAGATGTGAACGGAGCAGCATCTCTGAGTTAGTGTATTCATGGAGCTTTGCTCCTCTGTTATTTCTTTATACCAGTGGTACTCAACCTTACTAATGTGGTGACCCCCAACCATAAAATTAATTTCGTTGTTACTTCATAACTAATTTTGCCACTGTTATGAATAGTAATGTAAATATCTGAAATGCCAGATGTATTTTCACTCACTGGACCAAATTTGGCACAAATACCCAATGTGCCCATTTGAATACTGATCTTGTCCTTTGGGAGTTGTAGTTGCTGGGATTTACAGTTCACCTACAATCAAAGAGCATTCTGAACTTCACCAATGATGGAATTGAACCAAACTTGGCACACAGAATTCCCATGACCAACTGAAAATACTGGAAGGGTTTGGCGGGCATTGACTTTGAGTTTTGGAGCTCTAGTTCTCCTACATCCTGAGAGCACTGTGAGCTCAAACAATTATGGATTTAGAGTAGACCAAACTTGGCAAGAATATCCAATATGCCCAAATATGAAAACTGGTGGAGTTTTGGAAAAGAGACTTGATATTTGGGAGTTGGAGTTGCTGGGATTTGTAGTTCACCTACAATAAAAAGCATTCTGAACCCCACCAATGATAAAATTGGGCCAAATTTCTCACACAGAACCCCCATGACCAACAAAAAATGCTGTGTTTTCTGATGGTCTTTGGTGACCCCTCTGACACCCCCTCGTGACCCCTCCAGGGGTCCCGACCCCCAGGTTGAGAAACACTGCTTTATACAGTAGTAGATTTATGCAGCATCCAAATGGAGGATGACCTTTAGATTGGCATTATCCATTCTAACAGAATTGGGAGAAGAGGATTGCGCTTTGCTCTTTAACTCCAGGGTGTTTCATCCACCACCACACCAGAGTCCAGTAATTCAATCTAAAAATGTTTATTAAAGAAAGTAAATAAAAAGAGGGAAAGGCAATTCCAAAAGGGTCAGTAAAATAGAAAATACAAAATAGCAGTCATCCAAAAATTGCAAGGAACATAAAGCCAAGGAAACCAGAATCCCCAGCAGTACTCCAGACATAAATCCATGAGCAGGAGAAATGAACTTTTCCATGATAAACCTTCCAAGCAGGCATGTAGCCGGGGGGCTAAGGGGCTTCAGCCCCGGAATTCTCAGGGTGGTCCGTGAAAAGGCCTTACTGGTACATTATTTAAACTGTTATGTTTATTCATATCATGATCTGATCACCATGCTCATTATATCCCACATTAATGGGGTTATTGGGATAACAATACAAAAGGTTTGCTAGGGTAGACCCTCTTCCACCCAGTCTCAGCCCCCGAACCAAACTCTGCCCCCCCAATCAAAATCCTGCTACGGCCCTGCTTCCAAGGAAACAAAGGCATAAACAAGAACAGGAAATGTGAGAATACTTGAATCAAGAACTTGATTGCAAAGACAGGAGAACAACCTCCTATAGCAACATTGTCCCTCTGAAAGGCCTGAAAACAACCCACTAATTTAAGCCCTTCAAACCACCCATGACATCATGCCTCACTCACCTGGATCTCCTCTCAGCCTTATTTCTGAGCCTCTGAGAAAATTTTGTTTGCTGACTTTTAACACCCTGCATTCTCAGGTCTAATCTAAGTTCCCTTGGAACCTCCTCATTGGCCCAAAACCGTTTCTCCAGGGAACTGGTACTTTCACTCTCCCCTGTTGCCTGGGAATGAGCGGAATAATCTAAAACACCTGTCTCATCGGCCTACAATTCCCTCTGCTCACTCACAGACACTTCATTTTGAAACCCATCATCCCTCTCATCCTCTGAACATTCAGAAAAAGCCTCTGATTCTTGCCAGACTACAACAGGTGTCCGCAAAAGCAGCTATGGTGAGCTGAGAAACCTCTCTGCAGCTGATTTTCCAACAGTGTGGATGATCTATACTACTAATGTTTATGACACCTCTCTGCTGAAACTGCTTGACCACATGTAAACCAATGCAACATTGAGCAGCAAATAAAAAAACCCAGCAACATAAACAATAACAGCGTAAAACCCAATTAAGGTAAAAAGTCGAGTTTATCAGGAATAATTAATATGCATGAACAAGTTAGTAGAATAAAAGTGTCAAAACATTTATCTAGGCAAGTGGCTCCCAAACATTTTTGGCCTACCGCCCCCTTTCCAGAATTTTTAAAATTTTTTTAATAGCAATTAAACAGAAAGATATATGTATTAATCTTTCTACCTTTTTTGTAAAATTAAATGTTTTAATGTGTTTTAATTTTAATTTAAATGTTATTTTTTAATTGCATGTTGTTTTTATGGCATTGAAAAAAGAAGGGGCCGGCACTGGACAAGCGAAGCTCACCTTGAAAAGCGCCTCCCACTCACCCCGCCCTGCGCCGGGCCCAGCAAGGCGCGCCTGCGAGGACGTCCCCATTGGAAGAAAGAGGCAATACACAGGATTGCGCAGTGGGCGGGGTTGACGAGAATAAGGAGGCGTGTGCTGCGGTTTCCACGGCAATGCCTGCCTGGGGATCACGCTAGTGACTGTGTCCCTGCGAGTTGGAATCCCCGGGCAGGCGCCTCCTTCCTCTCGTCATCCCCGTCCATGACGCAGTCCTGTGTATCGCCTGTCACGATACAGGGTCTCGGCCCAGCCCCTTAATCACACACACAGAGACGGTAATCAGCTAACTATTTATTGAATAATAAAAAACAGGTGAAAAGGATAATTGTCCATAAAAGTATCAAAAGTTCAATCAAAAGGTAAAGAGTCCGTAAGTAAATCCAAAGGCAAAACTTGGCAAGGCTCCGCAAAACACTGCGGATTAAGGACTTGGTCCGTGGCAAAGGAACAAGGCAAAGTTCATTACAAGGCCCAAGAAACTTCTTGGCAAGGCACGAGCCGACAACCTGGCTCCGTGGATCTTCGCCGCTTCACTCCCTTCAGATCAGAAGTGGCGAGCTACTGAGGATCCATGCCCACGGATCCTATACTTAATTCCCCTGGTGAGACCCCCGACACTCTAGGCTACAGCGCCAATCTGTGCTACTGGATCTAGCGCTCCTCTGGCACTCTAGGCTCCGGTGCCATTCCCTCCTGCTGGACTCGATGCTCTGTCTCCTATCAAAGCTCCGTCCTTGCCTCCCAGCACCTGGGTCGCTATCTTCATAAGAGCCAGACTCCCTTTCAGCTTCCATGGACTCATCCTCCGCTATCTCCCTGACCCTTTCCTGCGACCCGAAACCACCTGGTTTCTCATACAGATTATCTGAATCAGCACTTTCAGTGTCGGCCTGACTTTCCCAGCTATCATAGCCATCCGGCCAGCCATCATCCCATGCTAAGCTTTCTGTAGGAGAGGAAGGCCCAGCTGCCTCATCATCCCCTTCCTCCATGTCCTCATCAGCTGCAATTGGCCCTAATGCAAGCGGGACCCCCGGGGCTGCCCCCTGCCCCCCAGGCACGAAAGGGAACTGGGTTGCTACATCGCCTCTTTCTTCCAATGGGGACGTCCTTGCAAGTGCGTGACCCTGCAAGTGGCAAGCAAGCTTGGCTCACGCCATCACCCCCTTACAGGGGTTCAGCGCCCCCCAATTCTCCTGAGCCTCCCAGCGCCCCCTTGGATCACCCCACCGCCCACCAGGGGGCAGTACCGCCCACTTTGGGAACCACTGATCTAGGCCTTTAGAAAACAAGCAGATAAATCAACCTTTCAGCATCTTGAAACAACCATGATGTGAACATTGCATTCTGTTTTGTCTTCATAGTTCTAACTGCAGCATTATTTTCCCAGTTATAAAATGTTTTGGATTGTGTTAGGAAAATATGACTCTTCTGTCCCAGATGTATAATCTAGAGGAAATTATATCATGTTAAGTACACCCAAAACGAAAGGCCATAATATATAACTCCATTTCACGAACACGAACATTATTTTAGGCCAGCTACTGAAAAATTTCATTGTACTGTTTTGGAAAGGAGATATTACCTTGTTTTGACATAACACTTTGCTTTCCTTTGTGCTCCTTTTCTTGTTTGTGTCTATGTTTGTGTGTCTGCATGTACACAGATACACGTGTGTTTTATTGGCTTTTGAATTTTATCTCTTATCTCTTATTTAAAACATGTTCATAACTTTAGGTTTGTTTATTCATCCTAATAACACCTTTATGTGGCATTTGCTTTCAGGATGTCATCCGTGCAATGAACACCAATCCTCAGATTTCCTTCCCCCCAGAAGTTGATTTTATCATGATCAGTAGTTTAATACGGGAGTTGTGCCGGGTAGCCTTTTCCATGCAGTCTTTGGACCCTCCACTCGATGTTTCATTTGGTACAGATGGAGAACTTTTTAGCGAGTACAAGTAAGGGACGCTCAAGCATGTAGATTTGTAAATGTGAATGACATGGCTATTATTCTCTTTCACTACCTTCAGTGATGGGCAGCTACACAGGGTTGTGGACTCTATTGAAATATTGTAGAGCAGGGGTGCTCACACTTTTTCAGCATGGGAGCTACTGATTAAAAAACCAAGTCCCAAAGATCACCTACCCAGAAATGTAAAACGTATAACTATTTTCTTATTTATTTATTTATATTTATTATTCATTTTTATGTACCGCTCCTTCCAGCAGGCTCGGGGCAGTTTACATAAAATGAAGTTATAAAACATCAACATTTCAATTTAATAACAACAATATAAAACAGAGCATAAAAATACATCCAACCACCCCATTTCTCCCACACTGACATATTACCACACATATTATCAGCCAGAAAGTAAGAAGAGAGGCTTTTGAACTGCAAGGCCATTGAATACTCAGCAAGGTAAACAAAGGGACATGCAAACATACATCCAACCACCCCATTTCTCCCACACTGCCATATTACCACACATATTATCAGCCAGAAAGTAAGAAGAGAGGCTTTTGAACTGCAAGGCCATTTAATACTCAGCAAGGTAAACAAAGAGGCATGCAAAAATACATCCAACCACCCCATTTCTCCCACACTGCCATATTACCACACATATTATCAGCCAGAAAGTAAGAAGAGAGGCTGTTGAACTGCAAGGCCATTTAATACTCAGCAAGGTAAACAAAGGGGCATGCAAAAATACATCCAACCACCCCATTTCTCCCACACTGCCATATTACCACACATATTATCAGCCAGAAAGTAAGAAGAGAGGCTGTTGAACTGCAAGGCCATTTAATACTCAGCAAGGTAAACAAAGGGGCATGCAAAAATACATCCAACCACCCCATTTCTCCCACACTGCCATATTACCACACATATTATCAGCCAGAAAGTAAGAAGAGGCTGTTGAACTGCAAGGCCATTTAATACTCAGCAAGGTAAACAAAGGGGCATGCAAAAATACATCCAACCACCCCATTTCTCCCACACTGCCATATTACCACACATATTATCAGCCAGAAGTAAGAAGAGAGGCTTTTGAACTGCAAGGCCATTTAATACTCAGCAAGGTAAACAAAGGGGCATGCAAAAATACATCCAACCACCCCATTTCTCCCACATTACCATATTCCCCAACATATATTTCTCAAGGAACAAAGCAAGCAGAGAGGCTTTGGAGTTAAAAGGCCATTTTTAAACATTAAAAATAAACAAAGAGGCTGTTGAACTGCAAGGCCATTTAATACTCAGCAAGGTAAACAAAGGGGCATGCAAAAATACATCCAACCACCCCATTTCTCCCACATTACCATATTCCCCAACATATATTTCTCAAGGAACCAAGCAGAAAGTTAAAAGCCATTTTTAAACATTAAAAATAAACAAAGAGGCTGTTGAACTGCAAGGCCATTTAATACTCAGCAAGGTAAACAAAGGGGCATGCAAAAATACATCCAACCACCCCATTTCTCCCACATTTCCATATTCCCCAACATATATTTCTCAAGGAACAAAGCAAGCAGAGAGGCTTTGGAGTTAAAAGGCCATTTTTAAACATTAAAAATAAACAAAGAGACATGCCACAGAACAATCAAGTACCCACCCCAAAGTAAAAAGACCGACCTTTGAGATGCGGTAAGGAAATGACCCCAAAGCGTCCTCCTTCTTCTCCTCCGTCGTTGCTCCTATTTCCATGCCGCCAGCATGTGTGCCACCTCCAAGAGCTCACGAGAAGTCAGAGAGGCAGAATGGGCGCTTCTGCGCATGCGCGCGGGGCTAGCCATGCATCGCGTCATCCAGGCCTGCCCCCTTTGGTCTCCTACGACTCTGAGTGGCTAAAGAAGGACGGAGGGAGGAGGAGGAATCCAAAAGAGGGGGCCCATTCTGCCTCTTGGACTCTGGAGCTTTTGGAGGCGGCGCGCGAGCAGGGAGGAGCAACGACGGAGGACTTCTTTGCAGTGTGCAGGGGCGCGTGAAGAGGACCAACAGCAAAAAACCTGGTCAGGGGCCTGAAGATCACCAGGATGAGGCCCAAAGATCACCCTGGTGATCGCGATCACCGTTCTGAGCACCCCTGTTGTAGAGAAATGGCATTATCAACTGCAGTAGATATGGCGAACTTGTCAATAATATTGCTATTAATTTGTCATTACTATCATTTTCTGCTTTATTTTAATTCGTTTATTTTGAAACATTCTTCAGTTTTACACTGTCATATAAAATCCAGATTACTTATTTTAAACTGGATTATATGGCAGTGTAGATTCATATAATCCAGTTCAAAGCAGATAATATGGATTAATTTGGATTATATAACACATTGTCTCTTAAGATATCTGATGTTTGGAGTCCAACAAGGTTTCCCCCCTCAATGTTCCAGGAAACAGGACTATATTATTCGTCATTGAATACAAATGTTGCTTTCTTCTATCTGCAAATTCTCAAAGGAGAAGCAGACAGTTGCTCAGAGACCAACACCGTATAGGGACCGTCACTTTGATTACCATACACATTTTGATACCATTTTGCCACCATGGCAACATCCTATGGATTCCTGGAATTTGAATTTAGGGAATTTAGGGAAGGGTATTAAGAATTTCTAGGCAGAATGCCTCACAAAAGCTACAACTCCCAATTCCATAGGCTGTTGCTTCAGTAGTTAAAGGTGGAATCATAACACTACATTAGTTTAGTGTGAAAGGATCCCTGGACTAGAAAAAACAGATTTTGAAATTCTCATTCACTTACGAAGCTCAGTGGACGACTTTGGGTCAATTGCTTGTGTTTGGGGAATCATAGGCCCCTTCTACACTGCCATATGATTCAAATTATCAAAGTAGATAATCCACATTATCTGCTTTGAACTGGATTATATGAGTCTACACTGCCATATAATTCAGTTCAAAGCAGATAATCTGGATTTTATATTGCAGTGTAGATTAGGGTCATCTATATATATAAAAAGAGAGTGGTCGTGGTACCCGGCAAATAGGCGCGAAAACTACATGTCCCACAAACACAAAACTCGCAAGGCCACTGATCCATACCCCTGGGTTCCTATAGGGCCCACAAAACACCCCAAAACACAACGCAACCCCCTCAAAAACACCCCCGAAAAACAACATTTCCACGCATGCGCGAACGGCAGCTAAGACTCCGCGCAACTCCTCCGCCAACCCAACCCCCACTCACCTCCACGCGCCAACACATTGCCACCAACCCGACACGACACGCCTCTCACCCGCTGCCTGAACCCACCCGCGCAGCCGCCGCCGTGCCCCCTTCTCCGCAACGTCCAAGCCGCTCCTCAACCCGGGACACGCGCCTGCAACCTTGGCCGCTCGGCCAGGGACCGGCTGGCCAACGGCCGAGGAGAGGGGCAGAAGGCCATGAGGCGGCGCCGCTGCCCGGGATCCAAACAGGAAGGCGGCCAGCGAGAGAGAACGAGACGCCGCTGAAAGGCGTCCGCGCCACACGGCTCCATGCGGCGCCTGAAGGTAAGTGAACTACACCTCCCAGAAGGCTCCGCGGCGGCCCGTTTCCCAGCGAGCGGCGCGGAGCCTTCTGGGAGGTGTAGTACACTTACCGTCCAGGCGCCGCATGGCGCCGGGTCGCACGAACGCCTGACCCGCTGCGTCCACGCCCCTCTCGCCGGCCACCTTCCTGTTTGGGACCCGAGGCGGAGACAGGGCAGGAAACAGAGCAAACTGGCCGCTCGGGGCCTTCTGGAAACTGTAGTCCCCTGGCCCAGCCCGCCTCCTACACCATCTCCAAGCCCCTTCCGGGCCCGGAACACACGGCCGCCGCAATGCCCACTTCCCCACCGCCTCTTCCCGTCCTCCCAACTGCATCCCACTGCCTCCCCCACCACCATGAGAGAGAGAGACAGAGAGAAACACAAACCAAGAGGTACAGAGAGTGAAAGAGAGATAATGGAAGACAGAGAGAGTGATTGAGAGCCACCTCTTCCCGTCCCACCTCCTCCCCCACCACCGCGACAGGGAGACAGACACAGAGCGAAAGGTATAGAGACTGAAAGACAGAGTGAAAGAGAGAATGATAGAGAAAGAGAGAGAGACAAAAACACAGAGAGAGACAGAGAGAGAGAGACAGAGAAAGAGTGATACAGAGAGAATAATACAGACAGACAGATAGAAAAACAGAGAGAAAGACAGAGAGAGAGAGATAGACATATACATATATACACATGCACACACATATACACATACCTAACACCTCACATCTCCTAAATAGGGCACAGCAACGCGTGCCGGGTTCAGCTAGTAGACATATAAGAGGTGTTTCTTCTCATGAATTTGGAAACCTGTCTTCTTGACAGTATGCAGGGGTGTGTTTCAGAAGAGGAAAAAAGAGTAGGGGTGTCTTGTTATTGTATTGCACCCCAGAGGAAAAGGGTGGGGTGAAAGGAAAGAAGGGGAAAAGAAGACCCACTCCAATATAAATACAAAAAAGGCTGGAATAGTATTGAAAGGCTCTGGTTCTGATGGGAGTAATCAGTGTCATATGGACTGCCAAATTAAATCTCCTTATGTGTGTCCAGATACCGCCACAGCTACGACTCTGAATTCTCTGCTCCGCTGGTGGCCTACCATGTGTGGCCTGCTCTCATGGAAGAAGATTCTGTCATCGTGAAGGGAGAGGTAGTCACAAGAAGAGGCGCTCTAGTAAGTTTACTCAGATGCTAAGGACGTCAGCTTCCAAGTGCAAACCACTCACATTGCATCCTAAGCACTTAATAATGGTGGTAGAGGCCAGTTTAGGACTAGAGTGCAACACTTGAATATGTGTTGCACTCTAGTCCAGGAACACCTTTTCACCTTGCACCACACAGAGTCCGGTAGTCGCTAACGACAGCAGTTTATTTACAAAAAGCATATACAAAAGGGGAAATGGGAATTTATCAAAAAGGTGCTATGAAATAGCTGTAGTCCAAATATACAAACATCAATAGTCCAAGATAGCAAGGTAAATGAAATCCATGAAGTCAAGAGCAGAGGCATAAATCCATAAGCATGAAAACAGGAACTTTTCCAAGACAAAACTCTTTCAGAAACAAAGGCAAACTTGAGAGCTGAACATGAACTTAATTTTATGGCAAAGTTGTCTGCTCTGAAGAGACCAGGAAAGCATCACTTAATTTAAGCTTAAACCTGACTAAGAAGCCATGAGGCCATTCTTTCCATTCCTTCGACACCTGGGTTTCAAGGACTCCTCACAGAGTCTCTCTGACTTTCTAATTAACTTTCCTTTGCTCTCTCCGAGCAGAGGCCTAATCTCATATCATGGGGTAACTCCCCGTCTTCTGAAGGCCAAAAAGGCTGATTCTCAAGAGAAATGGAATCCCAAACATCCTCTACCTCAGGGCTGTGCAACAGGCGGCCCGCGGGCCGTACACGGCCCGCCAGCCCCTTGGACGTGGCCCCCTACCCTCCTGGGATAAATAGTATTTGGGAAAAATATTGGGAAAAAAATTTGGGAAAAATTTTTGGGGGCGCTCGGGGCGCTCGCGGGCATGCGCGGGAGGGCGGGAGGGCACCTCGCCTTTCCTGCACGGCAGCCTGCCCCTTTTCGGTGGGGCTGGGTGACGTCAGACGCCAGCGCCGAGGAGGAAGAGGTGGAGGCGCCGGCGCCTCACGTCTCCCAGCCCTGCCGAAAAGGGGCAGGCCGCGCAGGATGCCAGGCGGGAGATGCATCCTGCACGGCCTACCCCTTTTCGGCGGGGCTTCCTGGCGTCGCCAAGCTCCGGCGGGACGCCGCGCTTGGTGACGCCAGCGTAGCGCCGGGTTCCTTTCACCTCTTCCTCCTCACTGCTGAGGAGGAAGAGGTGGAAGGAACCCGGCGCCATGCCGGTGTCACCAAGTGCGGCGTCCCTTTTCGGCGGGGTTTGGTGACGTCAGCAAGCTTCGCCAAAAAGGGGCGGGCCGCGCAGGACGCCGGCGTGGTGACGTCAGGCGTGCTGGCGTCAGCACGCCGTCAGGAGCGCCCCGCCCCCGTGAGTGACCCCGCCCCCCGCTGCGGCCCCCCAGGTCATCAGTGACCAGAACTCTGGCCCCTGGGCCAAAAGAAGTTGGACAGCCCTGCTCTATCTCATCTGCCGCTGTTGTCTCTTCACTCTGTTCTATGGCCAGCATTTCTGTCTGTGTTTCAACCTGATTATACACAGACTCAGTGAAAAATCACTTATCCCCCTCATCCTCCAAGACAAAATCCCTAGCATCCCCAACACTATGATCCTTCTGCAAGTGATAATGGTGAGGCTGCATGTACTAACACACTGTGAGCCAGAGTTCCTCCAAATTTGTGGCTTGTCATGATGTCCAAATTGGGCTGAGGACTATTCTACTACCTTGCTAAACTTGGTTTTACATTGGCATTTCACATGGGAGTTGGCATTTCCAAGAATTTCCACCCAGCATTTGGGGTGGGGCAGTGACCTTAACATAGCGACATGTTAAGGCTCGTGTATTCTTCCCTTGCACATTGCATTCTTGTCTTCTGAGAAAGTTAATGCAGCAATTGCTCTGTTTAAGAATGTCATGTCTCGTATTCTATGTATATTTTTAGTGGTCTCACAGAAGTAGAAGCCGGGGCAGATGCCGCAGTCGCAGCCTGAGCCCTCTGTCTCGCAGTGGTGGCTACACCCGACACTTGGTAAAGTAGAATGTCCTGACTTGCAATATGATCCAAGATAGGATACAAACCCAGACATTGAAAGCAGTATTTAACATTTAAGCTGACTGGTGGATTAAATGTCAATAGAGCAGTGGATCCATTGATTGGTGTGTAGTTTAAAGGGGACATCGGAGGAGTTGAATCTGTTTTAAGGCTCTTTTAAAATTTGGTCTAAAACCCAGAACAGAGTCACTGGCCTATTGACACTGGAGCCACTAGCCGCCAGTGGCTTGGTCACAAGCTTCTTTGGATGTGTTAAATGAAGTGTTAGAGAGGACATTGCGAAAAGGCCCTCTGTGTTTGTGGGTTTCACTTTTGTACATTTGATTATGTATTGATTTGATCACCATATTTACTTGAGTATAAGGTGCCGTTGATTTAGCCAAACGGTGAGCATTAGACTATGGCAGTGATTTTCAACCTTTTTTTGAGCCGCGGAACATTTTTACATTTACAAAATCCTGGGGCACACCACCAACCAAAAAAACACAAAATGGAAATAAAACACATAAATACATATAGATAATATGTTTTAAAATGTATTTATACACTCACTTAATGTGAAACCTGGGCCTGTTTGGATGAACACAAAATAGATATCCTGGCAGGAATGGTAGAAAGACGCACACGAAGGAGCTGTCAGTCTCTCTCTGTGTTTTGTTTTTATCGCAGTCAAGCTTGAGAAGCTCATCTCACACAGATATGTGGTTGAAAACGCGCAGCTGCAGCACTAACTCTAACTTTGTTTACTTAGCCGCGTCTGAGCAAATCCAAGATGGCGCGACCATAGCACTCTCGTGTCACTTCTTAGGTGACTCGAGAGTGCTAGGTTACATTTCTTAAAGTGACAGATGCGCCTTATAGTTTATATATGAATGAAGTTCGAAAATAATTTCCCACGGCACACCTGATGATCTCTCATGGCACACTAGTGTTCCGCGGCACACTGGTTGAAAATCACTGGACTATCGTAATATGGTCTCTAGGAATCTCTAGGTCTTCCAACTTGTGCAGTAAAACTGTAGAGCAGGGGTCGGGAACCTTTTTGACTCAAGAGAGCCATGAAAGCAAAATATTTGGAAATTTATTTCAGTGAGAGCCATATAATATATATAATATATTTTAAGACTGAATTCAACTAAATGTGAGTATATACGTACATACTATGACAGTGATGGGCAACCTTTTGAGCGTAGTGTGCCAAAATTCACCAAAAAACTGAGCATAATTTGGGTAGTGTGTCACTTCAACAAAAAAAAACAATAATTTCGCAATATTTAAGATAAATATTATATATACTGCATATGTATATGTGTGTGTGTGTATGTGTGTGTGTGTGTGTGTGTGTGTGTGTGTATATATATATATATATATATATATATATATTTATATATAAGTAATTTACAGGAGATGTAGCTCACATCCGGAGAGCACTGTGCACCCAAACGACTATGGATCAGGACCAAACTTGGCATGAATACTCAATATGCCCAAATCTGAGCACTGGTGGAGTTTTGGGAAAATAGAACATGACATTTGGGAGTTGCAGTTGTATGGATTTATAGTACACTTGCAATAAAAGAGCATTCTGAGCTGTACCAACAATTAAACTGAACCAAACTTGGCATACACAACTGCCAGGAGCAACAGAAAATACTGGAAAGGTTGGGGAAAACAGATCCTGACACATGGGAGTTGCAGTTGTGTGGATTTATAGTTCACCAGCCACTGAGCTGAGCCCCACAAAATATTGGGCGATCAGGGGTTTGGGGGAAGAGGTAGAACATATGATAGAATTTGCAGTAATAATAATAATACATTTTATTTATATTCCGCTCAGAGGGGAACTGAAGAGGGACTCAGAGCGGATTACATTACACATACGGCAGATAATCCCTGCTGGTTGAAATACAATTACAATACAATAAGTACAATTTTTAGAAGGATTTTTTCTTCTTCTGGCTGCGTCACAGGGTTCGGTTTCTCCATTACGTCATTACGTCACAAGGGGGTGCTGTTGCTTCATCCTCATGATGGAGAGCCTCTGTTTCCACATTCCACCTTCCGACAGCCGATCTTTCTTTTTTTATTTTTTTATTCAGGCATTATAAAGTCCTTTTTTTGTAAAAATCCTTCCCTGCTTAGCGGTCCCCAGTTCATCTATTCACAGCTGGGCTGTTTTCGAACTGTTGTACCTTCATTCGCTTCAGCTCTACATCAAAATTACTCCAAAGCTGATCGGAGAGGCCTCCTTGCTGGCCCCCAGAGGGGTGTAGGCACAGCCTCCAGGAGAGGCCCACCATCACACAGTGGGCCATGGGCAGGAAGCACCTCAGTGGCGGCCTCTTTCCCCGTGCTTTTGCAAAGGCTGCGAGAGGGACGCCCTCCTAGGTCCCGGTGGAGGGAGCTCACTCCCTGTATCGGCCCACTTCCCCCGCGCGCTTTCCAATGCCGAAGAGCTGGTATACATTCAGACACACACAGAGAGACACTCTTTTCCAGGCCAGCCTCCTCCTCCTCCCCCGCCTCCTTGGCCTCCCCCTCCCCTCCAATCCGGAGCACACGAGAGGAAGCGAGTGGAAGGCAGATAGGAACGGAGTTCACATGAGGCCAACACAATCAATCGCCGAATGGGGGTTGAAGGAACGCTAGGCGATTGATTGCTTTGGTCCTCCGTAACAGCCTCATGTGAACTCCATTCCTCTCTGCCTTCCCGCGAAGCCAGATGCAATCATCAAAAGAGCCACACCTGGCTCCCGAGCCATAGTTTCCTGACCCCTGCTGTAGAGACTCATAGAGAGAACACTTCAATAAATACATTGTGGAGTCCCTCAGGGGGCCATTCTCTCCCCGCTGTTATTTAACATCTACATGTGACCACTCGCCCAATTGGTACGGAGTTTTGGGCTGGAATGCCATCAGTACGCTGATGACACCCAGCTCATTCTGAGGATGGATCCCGGGGCGGACTCTGTACCCGATAATTTCCATCTCTGCCTGGAAGCCGTAACTGGATGGCTGCGAGCCAGTAAGTTGAAGGTGAACCCGGCGAAGACGGAGATCTTGTGGCTGGGCCGCCTGGGGGGGGGGGGGGTAGAGACCCAGTTGCCGATGTTCGACGGCGTGGCTCTTTGCCCGCAACCGTCAGTAAAGAGCCTAGGGGTCCGGCTGGACTCCCAGCTGTCTATGGAGGCGCAGATTGCCTGCGCCTGCAAGATAGCCTTCTACCACCTACGACAGGCAAAACGTCTGGCTCCTTACCTCTCCCGCTGCGACCTGGCCACAGTGATCCAAGCCACGGTCATCTCGAGGCTCGACTACTGTAACGCGCTGTACATTGGCCTACCCTTGTCGGCGATCCGGAAACTCAAGCTGGTGCAGAACGCAGCAGCACGTCTGCTCTCAGGAGCATCAAGATCTGCCCACGTGACTCCACTCTTGCGTGAACTGCACTGGCTTCCAATTGAATTCCGGGTCACTTTCAAGGTGTTAGTTTTAACTTTCAAGGCCTTATATGGTTTGGGGCCAGTGTACCTGAGGGAGCAGCTTACCCCTTATGTGCCCAGGAGATCACTGCGCTCAGAGGGGCTCAATCTACTGGATGTGCCTGGGATTAAGGTCTATAGACTTGCCAGCACGCGGCAGAGGGTGTTTGCCGTAGCCGCGCCAACTCTGTGGAACACCCTCCCTGAAGAGTTACGAGCCATCCAGGAATTAATGCCGTTCCGCAGAGCTGTAAAAACCTGGCTATTTAGACAGGCATTTGGCCCATAACTAATGCATATTATCAGCATCCTGTTGTGCCGCTGCCAGCATATTTCTACTGCCATCGCAGTTTGCTGGAATTGATTTTAACTGGGGGGTTTAAATTGGTCTTATTGTATTTTATTGCATTTTATGTGTTTTATCTATTAACTCTGTAATGGGCTCCAGAGAGAGCGGTATATGAAGTCGAACCAATCAATCAATCAATCAATCCATCAATAAATAAATAAATGTATTTGTAAGTTCACCAGTGGTGGAAGTTACCCATAGAGTCATGTTGGAAGATCTAGAGATTCCTAAAAAGCTGTGCTCTCAGGTAAAAAAAAGATTACAAAAAAATCTTCCTTGGCTCTCCTGCACCCTTCAACTCAATGAATGTACAGGGCTAACTGTATAGTTGAGTATCTCACCTGAAAACATCCAGCTCTCCCCCTTCTCCTCCTTTTCTTATCTTGTTTGGGTTGGCGGATGAATGTAACAGAATGTATAAATTCAAATGTATAAGTGGAGATCTTTCTAGATCAAAATGAGTCGGGATGGGTCGGTTACGTTATTTCATTTCCCTTTCGTTCTTTGTCTTCTAGCCACCTCGACACCGCAGCCCTTCACCGCTAAGGAGCGGAAGCCCAAGTAAGTGGGCACATTCAGAACTTAGACGGTCATGGCTTTAAAATGCTCGAATAATCAAGTAAACAGAAACTATGATGATTATTCAGTGTTATTTTTCTTCAAAACAGCACTGTTCCTTAGTGACTCTCCATGGACGTAAGGGCGTATTGTTCTTTTAGTATCTTTAATAGGCTTCTGCTTTGGGTCTATGCTTGGTCTCCAATTCTTTGGTCCTCAGGTCTCAGGTCATCCAAATGGCTACTATCTCAATATCTGCTGCAGGTAGACAACTAAGCAATAATATATGCCAGTGGCTGCTCTGAGGCCCCTTCTACAATGCCATATAAAATCCAGATTATCTGATTTGAACTGGATTTATGGCAGTGTAGACTATTTTCATCAGTGTAATGGGAGGTGGGTCATTCTTATTTCCTTTGATACTCCAGCTGCCTGGTGGCGCAGTGGGTTAAACCACTGAGCTGCTGAACTTGCTAATCGAAAGGTCACAGGTTTGAATCCAGGGAGCGGTGTGAGCTCCCACTGTTAGCCCCAGCTTCTGCCAACCTAGCAGTTAAAAAACATACAAATGTGAGTAGTTCAATAGTCTGGCGGGAAGGTAACGGTGCTTCATGCAGTTATGCTGACCACATGAACTTGGAGGTGTCTACGGACAATAAACAAAGTAAAAAGTTTGTAGTCCCAGGATAGATCCAACCAGGGTAAACGGGATCAAGAAGACATGAAGGTCAATGCAAATAATCAAAGCTTCTTTATATCTCGATGATAAATTGTGAAACAAAAAATGTTCGTCTACATCAGACATTCATATAATGAGCAAAGGAAGAGTCTTGAAAAACTACGCAGTTAATGAAGGCAAATTATAAATCCCCAGTGGGTTAAATTCAAGTAGCGTAGCATTCAAAAGGGTCGACAGTCAAGGTCCAAGCCGTTTCGCCGATTATGGCTTCATCGGGACCCCCAGACTCCTTGCTAAACAATCAGTTTCGCAGGTCTGGATTTCTGTTAATATAACACATATAGAATGCATGCAAATTAAAATCAATATCACAAACATGTAACCCGTACAAGAAACTACAGCATGGACTGAAATCAAAATACAAGGAGTCTGGGGGTCCCGATGAAGCCATAATCGGCGAAACGGCTTGGACCTTGACTGTCAACCCTTTTGAATGCTAAGCTACTTGAATTTAACCCATTGGGGATTTATAATTTGCCTTCATTAACTGCGTAGTTTTTCAAGACTCTTCCTTTGCTCATTATATGAATGTCTGAGGTAGACGAACTTTTTTTGTTTCACAATTTATCATCGAGATATAAAGAAGCTTTGATTTGAATTGACCTTCATGTCTTCTTGATCCCGTTTACCCTGGTTGTGTCTACGGACAATGCCAGCTCTTCAGCTTAGAAATGGAGATGAGCACCAACCCCCAGAGTCGGACACGACTGGAATTAATGTCGGGGAGGACACCTTTACCTTTACTTACCCCAGCTGCACTCTCTGAATCTTCTCCAAGGAGCTGAGAAACTTGCTATATTCAGTGTTGGTTTAAGGGAAGAGAAGGAGATCTTGTTATGCTAAGTAATATGATTCTACGATTGATGCAGGTTGAGCAACTCTCATCCAGAATTCTGACTCTGAAATACTCCAAAATTGTCTGCATGGATGGCGGAGATAGTGACATCTTTCATCTCTGATGGCTCTGTGTGCACAAATGTTGTTTCAGGCAGAGAATTATTAAAATATTGTATAAACTTATCTTCAGGCTATGTGAATAAGGTGCTTATGAATCACAAATGAATCTTCGCTTTAGACTTGGGTCCCATTTCCAAGATATCTCATTATGTATGCACATGTAAATATAAGTCGCCCCGAGCTGGAAGGGAGTGGCGACGGATAAATGCGAATAAAATAAATAAATAAATAAAATAAATAAGTGTCCCAAAATTTGAAAAACTCCAAAATCCAAAACATGCCTTGTCCCAAGCATTTCTGATAAGGAATACTCACTTTGTAATAGCCATTGAGCATAAATGGCCCTATCTTTCTGGAAAAAGTCAGTTCTATGACCGTCATTACACTTTATTCTGGATCCTGAAATGATTTGTAGTGCAATTCTATACAGGTCTACTCAACCATATAAGTATAGTCTTGCATCTTCCTGGGAGCACACCGAGCTTGAAAGTCATCATTACATTTTTGAAGGTCCAAACTGAAATGTTTATTTTTCTCCAATAGGAATTTAGCTTAACTGGATGTGGGTTTGTTGATTCTCGTATACTTCTGGATCAGTCGGCTTCTATGGTGCCTTCTCCTGTTCCGAGAGTACCTCAAACATCACTTAAAATGTTGTGAACAGCAGTTTTGAACCATTCCGAATGGAGAGTGAATTGGGATTGATTTTTAATGAGGTTTTTTTTTAAAAAGGGATTTTTTTAAAAAAAGAAATTAATGTAAGAGATTTATTCAGAAATTACATATGTATTTTTAAATGATGTTAATTTGTTTTTTAAAAAATTGTTTACATAAGTCTTTTGAGTAAAGGGCAAGTTTTTTCACAAGTATATAGGCACAGAAAATGCAGTGCCACATCAGTCTGTATTTCATGATCACTCAAGAGATCAGTTATGTTTCGTGCATTACAATGCACTGAAACTCTTGAGTGCGTGGTGTCTGATTGCTCCAATGTCAGTGGAGCAGGGAATCCACTAGGCCTGGGCAAGCATGGTTCTAAATGGTTCTAAAGTACTTCCAAAACTAAAGTTCTGGTGGTGAACACTAGGTGGCGCTGGTGCCAGGCCCGGATTAAGTGGTTTGCGCCCCTAGGCCCTAGGCCACGCCCTTGGGGGTGGGCCTTTAGGCCACATGCGCTTGGAAGCAGAGTGGCCTCTTCCCGAGCGCCGCAGCCTCTCTGCCTCCTCTGACATGTTCCTGGGTGCCGCAGTGGCCGCCCGTGAGCTTTCCTTCCTTCTTCCTCCTCGGAGAAGGAAGAGGAAGGAAGGGAAGCTCACGGCCGGCCGCTGCGTCATCCAGTAACATGCCGGAAGAGGCAGAGAGGCCTCTTCCTGAGCACCGCGGCCTCTCTGCCTCCTCCAGCATGTTCCTGGGTGCCGCAGTGGCCGCCCGTGAGCTTTCCTTCCTTTCTCTCCCGTGGAGAAGGAAGAGGAAGGAAGGGAAGCTCACGGGCGGCTGCTGCGACACCCAGGAACTTGGCGGAGGAGGCAGAGGCTGCAGCGCTCGGGAAGAGGCACCGGGGCACCCTCTCCATCCACCTGCAATGGCCCCCGCCCCCTCTCGGATGTGGGGAAAGGAATGGGAGGGAAGGAAGGAAGGAGGTGCTGCAGGAAGACAAGAAAGGGTTTTTTTTGTTTTTGGTCCGTGATTTGGCGCCCCCCTAGGCCTACGCCCATACGCCTTGGCCTTGTTGGCCTTATGGGTAATCCGGGCCTGGCTGGTGCTTTGCTTCTACAGTGTTGCTAAAGTTCCGGTGGCGAACATTTCAGAACTCTAACAAAACTTTCAAAATTTCATTATAAATGGCAGTTCCTAATTGGTTCTGTCTTAAAAATCACCAATAATGAAATAATAATGAAGTTTTGAAAGTTTTGTTAGAGTTCTGGAATGTTCACCACCAGAACTTTAGCAACACTGTAGAAGCAAAACACCAGCGCCACCTAGTGTTCACCACCAGAACTGTAGTTTTGTAAGTACTTTAGAACGATTTAGAACCATGATTGCCCAGGCCTAGAATCCACTACAGATTTTCATCCAGGCTTTGAAGACCTATCCAATGGCCTGAAATCTATCTTCAAGATAGCTTGAGCACATTGGACAGCTCATTGAAAGCTCGCCAAAACCTAGAATGGATTTGCTACCTCACTAACATGGGAGCCAGAAACTTGTCTCCATGACATGCACAGGATTATGCTATAAGACTGGCTCTTAAAAATAATAATAATAGAGGTCATCTTCTGGTACTTCTTATAGGCACAATCTGTGCAAAGTTAAGTACAATAAAATCCCATGAAATCAATGGGATCCCAAAATGTTTAGCATTGGATAGCTCACAATGAAAATGCTCATGAAAGCACGAATTATAGACAATCCTATTACAGTCTTAGATTGGATTGTAATACAAAAATAGCATATGGATTTCATTTATGTCTGTTCATCTGTTGGGTTGGCTCCTCATTTAGTCATAGAGTAGACCAGTGCAAATCTATGTGACTTAGGCCTCTTCTAGACTGCTATATAAAATCCAGATTATCTGATTTGAACTGGATTATATGGCAGTGTAGACTCATATAATCCAGTTCAGAGCAGATTATGTGGATTATCTCCATTGATAATCTGGATTACATAGCAGTGCAGAAGAAGTGTTAAATTAGTAATATAAATTAGTAGATCGAGTATGACTTAAATTTGTCTCCTGGCCATTACATATTTATAACCCTTGGTGCTGACATCGGTACGCTTTTCTGAGAGATGTTTTTTTCCCCATATATTTTCCATACATACTTCATCAGTACAAGTGATACAACCTTTTGTGGACTTATTACATAGGGCTTTAAGACTGGTCAAATATTTAGTGTAGTTACCAGTCTCTTAATTCGGATCTTGAACCTGGTGCTTCAGTAGAGTGTGGAAATGCCTTGATTCAGTAATACAAACCAATAAGGAAATTACTTGATTTTTATCATATAATTATTTGTCTTTGAGTGGGGGATCCCATGATTTATTTTTCTGGCTTCATTTATGTACAACTTGCTAAACCCGTTTACTTTTTTTAAAAACCAGCGTGAGGGTGCTTTGAGATTTTTTGTTTATGGCTGCAAATTTTATAGCTAGGCAAGGCCCTGTTTACAACAAAGTTGCTCCTATTTTGGAAAATGTATGCATCTATTTGAAATAAATGTTTGAAATATATTTATGCATGTGTCTTGTGAATCAGATCACCTTGGATTCAAAATCAAATAATTAAAATGTGGGATTAATTAAACTGTTGTTCCAGCATTGATTTGCAATGAGGGAGGCAAATGTAACACCGATCTTCAAGAAAGGATCCAGGGATGATCCAGGAAATTATAGACCAGTCAGTCTAACCTCAGTTCCAGGCAAAGTGATGGAAACCATTATTAAAGAAAATATTACTAGGCACATAGAAGAACAGGCATTGCTGAAGGAAAATCAACATGGTTTCTGCAAAGGCAAATCATGTTTACTAACTTGTTAGAATTCTTTGAGGGTGTAAATAAACACATAGATAAAGGGGACCCAGTCGATATTGTTTACCTTGACTTTCAAAAGGCTTTTGACAAAGTCCCTCACCAAAGGCTCCTAAATAAGCTCTTCAGCCATGGAATCAGGGGACAGGTCTTGTCCTGGATTGGAACCTGGCTAAACTGTAGGAAACAAAGGGTGGTAATAAACAAGACATTTCTCTGGGTGGAAAGAGGTGAGAAGTGGCGTACCCCAAGGTTCAGTTTTGGGTCCGTTACTTTTTAATTTATTCATTAATGATCTGGATGTAGGAGTGAATTCTGAGGTAGCAAAGTTTGCAGACGACACTAAATTTTTCAGGGTAGTTAAAAATGAAACTGATTGTAAAGAGCTCCAGAAAGATCTCTCGAAATTGAGTGAATGGGCAACAAAGTGGCAAATGCATTTTAACCTAAACAAATGTAAAGTCATGCACATCGGGGCAAAGAACCCCAACTACACCTACCAATTGATGGGGTCAAAGCTTTCCGAGACAAACCAGGAAAGGGATCTTGGGGTTTTGGTGGACAGCTCAATGAAGATGTCAACCCAGTGCGCTGCAGCAGTGAAAAAAGCAAATTCTATGCTTGGCATGATCAGGAAGGGAATCGAAAATAGGTCGGCAAATGTTGTATTACCTCTCTACAAATCTATGGTAAGGCCACATTTGGAGTACTGTGTACAATTCTGGTCTCCGCACCTTAAGAAGGATATAACGGAACTGGAAAAGGTACAGAAAAGGGCAACAAGAATGATCCAAGGGATGGAGCGGCTCCCTTATGAAACCGGGTTGCAACGCCTTGGTCTTTTCAGCCTTGAAAGATGGCGTTTAAGAGGTGACTTGATCGAAGTGTATAAAATCATGCATGGGATAGAAAAGGTGAATAAAGAAAAATTATTTTCTTTGTCACAAAACACTAGGACTAGAGGGCACTCCCTGAAGCTCCAAGGTAGGAAAATTAGGACTAATAAAGGGAAATATTTCTTCACCCAGAGGGTCATTGGGTTATGGAACTCACTTCCAGAAGAGGTTGTGACAGCTGTCAGCCTGAACAACTTCAAGGCAGCATTAGACAGATTCATGGATACCAAGTGTATCGGTAGTTACTGAAAAGGACATTCAAGTGCCACCTCGGAGTTGGTTGAGGTAGGCAGGATTTCCCTGGGTACTGGTTGTGGGGGGTCGGGAGCAGGTTAGGGTTTTGCCCTCCCTTCTGCTCGAGATCCCCGTGTACAACTGGGGGCCACTGTGTGATACGGAATGCTGGACTAGATGGGCTGAGGTCCGATTCAGCATGGCTCTTCTTATGTCTCTTATGTTCTTATGTTCTAATGGTTTGATTGAAGAACAACCCAGATCTTTCAATTTTTTTTTTTTAAAAATCAGCTTTAACATTATAACCAACAAGGGGTGGAAGAGATGTCTGTCTGTCTGTCTTCCCCAACCTGATGCCCTCCAGACTTCAGCTTGCCTGGTCCCTTGCCATTGGCCATCTTAGATGGAGTTGATGGGAGATGCAGTCCAAAAACCATGAATGGCAAAAGGATGTTGAAAAGTGGCATAACTTTTTTTAAAAATCCTTTGAATTACAGTTGTCTACTTCCTATCTATATATATAAAAGAAGAGCTGTCGTCCTGAGTAGCCTATAGACAGCAAAAACACACAAGGCAGACACACAAAACAGCCCACATACACACAAAACCCAACAAGGTATGTTTACCACATGAATTTTTTTTAAAAAAATAAACAACACGGTTAAAAATACAAAAAATGGACTACAACTCCCATGATCCCCCACGCTAATGCAGCACTGCGCATGTGCATAAACAACTCCCGCGTGCGCAAAACGGTTTTCCCTCCTCCCCCCCCGCCACCACGGAGAAAAGGGCCCGCCATCTTCCCAAAGGCCCGCAGCTCGACTGCTGCCTCGGCTAGGGCCTACCTATCCCCGGCTTTGCCGAGGACAGCGGATCTCCCTCCTCCAGGGATTGGCTGGTGGCGGCGCTTGCTGATGAAGACCTAAATGGAGGAGGCAGACCCGCTGTCCTCGACGAAGCCACGGCCTTGATTGGTGTTGCAGCCCGGGCTCCATAGGCCTCCGCGGCAGCAATCGAGGCCCCGGCTTCGCAGGAGACAGCAGGCCTCCTTTTAAGAGAGGCCCGTCGTCCTCGCCAAAGCCAGGGCTTCAATTACTGCTGCGGAAGCCTCCGAGCCTGGCAGCGGTGCTGGCTCACCAACCTAGGCCCCGCCCCCGGCATCGGCGAAGACAACCGCCCTCCCAACGCCTCACGGCCTCCTCCTTTACCCCACCCCCAAGCGCCATGGGCTGGGTCCTCCTCGGCCCCTCCTCCTCCTAAGGAAGGGAGGAGGAAGAAGGAAGGAAGAAAAGGACGGAGGATAAAGGAAGGAAAATGGAATGATACCAGGAAGGAAAGAAAGGGAGGTAGGATGGATAGAAAGAAGGAAGGAGGGGAGGAGAAAAGAAAGAAAGAAAAAGAAAGGATAGAGCAAGGACGGAAAGAAAGAAAGAAAGAAAAAGAAAGAAAGAAGGAACGAGGTCACGCAGAAGGAGGAAGAGAAAACAGGTAAGAAAAAGCAATACAAGAAGGAGAAGGGAGCAGCAAAAGGAAGGAAAGAAAGGTAGAAAGGGAATGGAGGGAGGGAGACAAGGGGAGCAAGGACTGATACAGAAAGGGGAGGGATGGCAGGAAGGAGGGAAAGGAAAGACGGAAGGGAGGGAGAAAAGGCAGGAGGAAAGAGAGGGCAAAAGCTGAAGGATGAGGGGGAGAGGGAGGAAAGGAAGTACAAAAGGCAGGAAGGGATGTTACTGTTGGTCTTTGCCCCAAGCACATGCACACACAAATATACATGCACACATACATATATACATGCACAGAAATATACAAATATATACACACATCTGTACTTACACACATCTACACGCATATACATATACAAACACATATACATAAGTACACACATATACACGCATATACATACACACATATACTGGCAAGTATGGCCTTGATCCATTATTATTGGGAGTTGTAGTAGTATCATGAAATTGATGAAGGTACTGCAAGTCCCATCATCTGTGGTGTACTGTGCGCCAAAGTGCAGTAGGATGTAGAGTGGGTCTGTAGCACACCAGTTCTCGTTTGTGCCTGGGAGGCAGGGGGCAGCACCGGGGGTCCCACTCGCATTGGAGCCAGTTGATTCTGAAGAGGATTTGGAGGGGCTAGAAGAATGGGATTTTGAGGTAGCTGGGCCTTCTTCCCCCACAGAAAGCCTGGCCTGGGATGACGGCTGGCCGGATCCTTACGAACAGCAGGAAGGCCAGTCGGAATTCGAAAGCAGTGATAGTGAAGATTATGAGCGGGGGGGAGGCTCGCAAGAAAGAATGTGGAAACAACCGAGGGAGAGGCCCGGGAAGCAGATGGGGAGTTCGACTCTCACGAAGATAGGGAACCAGGTGCTGGGAGGCAAGGTCGAACCTTTGATAGGAGACGGAGCATTGAGACTAGCAGGAGGGGTTGGTTCCACAGCCTAGACCGACCGGGGCTCGCAGCACAGATTGGAGGAGGAGAAGCCTAGGCGTCGGGGCCTCGTCAAGGGGATTAAGTATAGGATCCGTGGGAACAGATCCTCAGTACATCGGCCACGTCTAACCTATGCAGATGTGTAGCGAAGCCAAGACCACGTAGCTAAGTTTGGGGCTAGTGGCCTGCCAAGAAGAGTTTGTATCTTGTAACCTTGTTTTGTCCTTTGATCCGCTAGTTAAGCGGAGCCTTGCCAAGTCTTTGGATCTTACTGCCAAGTTTGCTTTTGGACTATACCTTTTACCTTTTGGATTACTTTTGATACTTTTATGGACAATTACCCTTTTCAACTGTTTTTTATCATACAATAAAGTAGTTAGCTGATTCTCGTCTCTGTGTGTGTGATTAAGGGGCCGGCCTAGGTCTTGCATCGTGACAGGGTCACGGGAATAGAAAAATATAAGGAATTAGAAAAAAAGATTATATTAAGATGGTACAGAACTCCTGAGCAACTGGCTT
Source organism: Anolis apletophallus (assembly GCA_030556195.1). Taxonomy (NCBI): domain Eukaryota; kingdom Metazoa; phylum Chordata; class Lepidosauria; order Squamata; family Anolidae; genus Anolis; species Anolis apletophallus. The sequence continues at coordinate 21,165,613 of JARBWK010000012.1, forward strand.
ATATGGTAAAAGGAAGGAATTCTAAGTGTTGGCACTGTAATAAAGAAAAAGGTACTTATTCACATATGTGGTGGGAGTGTTCTGAAATAAAAAACTTCTGGCAAATGATACAAGGAAAAAAACAAGAGATTTTCCAGATAAATATTCAAATTAATAATGATTTGCTACTATGGGGAGTGTTGGATCATCCAAGTATAAAAACCAAATTTCAGGAGTTGTTTAAGGTAACAATAAGAGCAGCCCATGCGGTGATTGCTAGAGGATGGAAAGACAAAACGAAATGGACATTAAGTAATTGGAATGATTATATGTATGATCAAGTGTTATTAGATATCATGGGAATTATGACTAATCAAGCAACAAGAACAGACAAACAAAAGGACATCACAGATAGGCGGAAGATCTATTTCAACTGGGTGAAAAATGGAGGAGCCAACGTTCACATCATACAAAAAACACAAAGACTTTACCAGTGGCTGGATCTGCAAGATTCATAGAAATATACTGTGGTTGAGGAGGGAGGGAGAGGGAGGGAGAGAAAAATGTAATCTATACCAATGTAATGTACTATGTCTTTAATATTTGTTGAATAAAACTTTATTTAAAAAAATAGAGTGGGTCACGGGGGCCCTGTGGTGTCCCCAAGTTCCAAACATCCCACAGCAACGCGTGGCCGGGTCAGCTAGTTTTCTATAAATTAGGGTAGCATTGTGATGTTGAAGGCTTTCATGGGCGGAATCACTGGGTTGCTGGGAATTTCCCGGGCTGTCTGGCCATGTTCCAGAAGCATTCTCTCCTGATGTTTCACCCACATCTATGACAGGCATCCTCAGAGTTTGTGAGGTTTGTTGGAAACAAGGCAAGAGAGGTTTATGCAACTGTGGAATAATGTCCAGGGTGGGAGAAAGAACTCTTGTCTGCTTGAGGCAAGTGTGAATGTTGCAATTGGCCAGCCTGATTAGCATTGAATGGCCTTGCAGCTTCAAAGCCTCAAACCCACCAGGTTCAGCAGAGCACCTGATGAACCAACCTGGACACAGTATATTATTTGAGAACACAGAAAAGCTGGATCACTCTAACAACCACCATGTCAGACTACACAGATAAGCCATTGAAATCCACAAGCATGTGGACTATTTCAACAGAAAGGAGGAAACAATGAAAATGAACAAAATCTGGATACCAGTATTAAATAAAACCTCTAAAATTGGGACAGTAAATAAAAAGTAACACACAGAAGACGGGGGAATCTAGATAGGAAACAATCAGGGCCAGTTAATACATCCCAACAAAGGATTCCCCCAGGCAGCAACCAGCTAGGCTTTGAAGCTGCAAGGCCATTAAATGCTAATCAAGGTGGCCAATTGCAACATTCACACTTGTCTCAAGCAGACAAGAGTTTTTTCTCTCACCCTTGACATTCCATAGATATGTAAACCTCACTTGCCTAGTTTCCAACAGACCTCACAACCTCTGAGGATGTCTGCCATAGATGTGGGTGAAACATCAGGAGAGAATGCTTCTGGAACATGACCATACTGCCAGGAAAACTCATAGCAACCTAGGACAGCATTTATTTATTTATTTTATTTATTATTCCATCTTGTATTCCGCTCCTCCCTGCAGGCTCGGGGCGGATAACAGCATATAAAATAGGCTAACATGTGACATCCATGCAGCCATACAATAAAACACAAGCATAAAAACGCGACATCATATCCCGAGACATAAAATAAAATACAATGGCATTCCCTTGGGCCAGGGTACCGGTTACATAGGAGAATTATGCTGGGTTTGTTTGCCTAATCAAAGGCTAGTCTAAAAAGGGCGGTCTTGCAGGCCCTGCGAAATGGAATAAGCTCCATGATGGCTCGGGCGTCGTCCGGGAGGGAGTTCCAGAGCGCCGGAGCTGCCATGGAGAAGGCTCTTTGCCTAGTTGTGGACAAGTGACAGGCGCGGACCGATGGTATCAGGAGCAAGTTCAACTCCTCCGAACGTAGTGATCTCGGGGGAATGTACATTGCAATCATCTTTAAAACAGATGAACAATTGTCCATTAAAACAAAGCACGGACGGACCCCATATTACTGTATATTGTTTTTAAGTGAAACATATTTTTGTTCATTGCAGTGAAAAATGGCAGATGTGTTTACCAGGCATGGTTTAGAACCCAAAAATAGGGAATCGAAAATCTAATGGGGGATTTTTTTTGATTAGTAATAGGAAGACTTACAAAAAATTTTCCAAAAATTTCCAAAATGTAACTTAATTACTAACGGAATTCGTTAGTAGTTCGTATGCCAGCGCATGCGCATTCCAGATGGTTTTGTTTACAACTCCCAGAAATCCTAACAGCTGGTAAATTGGCTGGGATTTCTGGGAGTTGGCCAAAACTGAATAAATCACACTGAATTCTAGATGGGACCCTCCAAATAGGAAGGAGGGAGGGAGGGAGGGAGCGGGTATTCTATTCTTGGAAGCAGCAAAAGAAAAGGAGGAGGAGCCCCCCTCGCTCCTCGCTGCCTCTCTCTCACCCCGATCCCGAGGGAGCGAGGGCCCAAGTTTGCTCAGGCTGGTCATATAGCCCGGGCTAATAAGAGAGAGCCCGTTTGCACCGCATGAGGAGAGACCAGTCAGAATACTTTGGTTTGAATTTTACCTCTTGTTATTGTTATTACTGCTGTATTATTGCATGTGCATGGAATGTAGGTATATGACCAGTTGGATTACTTATAATATTAGGCACTTACAGTAGCATTCATTCTATTATACATTAGGTTGGTTTCTCACCCCAATACTCTTTGATGCTTTAGATCCTGGCAGGCAGGAGAGGCAGGGAAGCCTGGAAAAAATGTAAACAGAGAGGTTTCCTCAGAAGTAAATCCACAAAGGAGGGCCCTTCATCCAAAGTGCCCTTCTTTGCAGATTTACTTCTGAGTAAACCTCTCTGTTTACATTTTTTCCAGGCTTCCAGCCGAAAGAAGGAGCGAGTTTAGGGCTTGCCTTGCCATAATACTTATTGGCAAGGGAGGCGGACGGGTGGTGAGAGAGAAGGAGGGTGCCCCCCCTTATGACCTAATAATGACACTTAAGAAAATCCTGGCCCCCGAAGTTCGAAAAAGAAAGTCCACTTCCTGGTTGGCGTTCCAGGTGCGGAAATACTCAAAAGTAGCATTTCTTACGAATTTCTTACGAAACGAAGCATTTTCATAACTTTTTTCTCATGCCTAGTGTTTACTGCTCTTGCCAAATTTGGAGCAGATGAGAATTTGTTCTTGCCCCGTTTGCCAAATTTGCCTATACCAATACCCTCATCATACTAGAGAGAAAAATGCACTTAAACCCCAGTTTCTGCCTCCTGCAGAATTCTGGGGTTTATAGTGTAGGGAGGAGCCTTTAACAGTCTCAATAAACTACAAACCCCAGAATTCTGCAGGAGGCAGAAACCACATTTAAAATGGATTCATTTTCTAGTGTGAGTTGCCTAGCTAGACCTCAACTACATAGAAAAACTGGTTTATAGCACCTGTAATTCCAATTAGTATATACTTGAGCTCTATAGAAAACAATATGATATTTATTATAACAGGTAGCAAGATTAAAAGACATTTAACAAACACTTCAATAACACAAATAATTTGCTCAAGTTATAGTAGAATGGGTACTGTTCTATTATCCAGGTGGAGGCCACTAGGGGGTGCTAGAGAGAGACAGATAGTTCATTTTACAGGGGGAAGTTGAAGGAGGAAAAACATTTCCCCTGTTTTCGCTGGTTATTCCCCCTCTCCACTTCCCATATCATAAATGAGAGTTGTTTCCACGACGGGACATGGGTGAAGAGAATAACAGGAAAACAGAGGGAAATGGATTTACTTCTTCAACCCACTCTCCACCCCCATAAAATGGACTATCCTTGTCTCTCTAGTGCCCCCTAGTGGCCTCTGCCCAGATAATGGAATAGTACAGTAGAACTTTTGACAACAAAATGATATAGATTCCATACTGGCAGCTAATGTTCTTAATTGAGTCAAATTAATAGTATTTGCTGAAATAGTTGCTGTGAGCTACAAATAAATATGATCAGAATTTTTCTGTGATTTTCAAGTCAGTGATTGGATTTCTCTAATCTGAAATGTTTGAAGATTGATGGTCAGAGGAATGGTACTCTGTATCACCATACCAGTGTCCAGGAATGTGCTGTGCTAGTGTGAAGACTCCTCATGATAAGTCCCATTTCCATAATGAATATCAAATGTCTCACTATGTAAGCACTACGTTTTGGACGGGATACATATGGAAGCTGAGATTTTCCAACATAAATTTTATGAGCTCTTAAACCAGGTCATATATGCATGGGAAGGAACAATGTTATCCCACCTACCACAGCTTGGTGTGTTGGTGGTAATAAACAAATATGGAAGTAGCCTCAAGAAGATGTTACACAGTTATACAAGTTTAACACTAGGAATCTAATTTAAGTGCCATTGCAAAAGTCTGTGGAATTTGGGATTTTTAGGTATGATCTACACTGCCAAGTATGCAGTTTCATGGTCAGTAACGCCTAACACCTTGCTTTGCAACAGCTGCAGAGCTGTTTGGGCTGGAAGTCAGCCTGAAGAAAATGGAAGTCCTCTACCAGCCCACACCACAGGAAGAACACCATCATCCTCACGTCAGCATAGGCAAATCTGTGCTTAAGTCCGTTCAGCAGTTCACCTACCTGGGAAGCATCATCTCTTCAGACGCCAAGATTGATAAAGAGATAGATCACAGATTAGCAAAAGCATATAGTGCATTCGGTAGGCTTCACAAACAAGTCTGGAGCAACAAACACCTGAGGCAAAGCACAAAAATCAGTGTGTACAGAGCTATTGTACTGCCTATTCTCCTATATGGGTTCGAAACATGGGTCACCTATCGCCAACACCTATGACTCCTCGAACACTTTCATCAGCGCTGTCTTCGCACAATCTAAAATCCTGACCCACCTTGTCCTTGTGACATATAATTCTTATTTTTATAATTCTACAAAAAATGAACTCCTATTCATCTGGAGGAAGCCTAAGTGTCCATTAACTTGGTCTAAACAAGAAAGAGAAAAATAAAAAAAAATGATTTGTCAATTTTTTCATCGAATTCAAGGTAACGTGTTTAATTTCATTATGGGTATTTGGTCAGAATATACAAAAATTAACATTTATATATATATATATATATATATATATAGTAACTGCTTTGGATTTTTTCACAGATTTCTTTTTTTATATAAATATTTTTATTATCAGGTTTTGTATTTTTAACATTACATACATATATTCACAAACCATACATACAGTATATCAGGGGAAGGGGTATGGGAGAAGTGTGACTTCTGCTCGTATTCCATACCAGTAACATCGTTTCTTTTACATGTATTTCTTAGAAAAATGGAGCATCCCTTATGCTCTTCTTTATATCATATTATTTACTTTGTAACATTTTAAATTTCATTACATAGTTTTAACATAATCCATAACCATTGTCCAATCTGTTCTAATGTTCCCTTTGCCATTGTTTTGTCGCAACCAAAAAGTATACTCAGGGGCGGTCTCACCTCTCCTGGGGGGGTAGGCGAGCCTCATTTCTGCGCCCCCCCATGGCTGCTGGACACGGCAGCCCGCGCGGCGATGTCACCGCGCATGCGCAGGCGTGCATGACGCATGCCTGCGCATGCGCGGTGACGTCACATGCAGCTGCGCGGCGATGGCACGCACACCTGCGCATGCGTGGTGACGTCACGCGCAGCTGCGCGAGTGCATCACGCACGCCTGCCCATGCGCAGTGACGCCTGGTGAGGCTGAATCGCCGCCTGCGCCGCCTCGCGCCCGGCTGCATCACTGGCTGCGCCGGCGGCGGGGAACACTGGCTCCGGGCAGGAGGCGCAGCGGAGGGGCGGCCAGCGTGGCGGCGCCGCAGGCGGCGACGCCTCCCAGGACCCGTCGCCCACGCGCCGCTTACATGGCGGAATGCCAAAGGCCGGCACTGAGTATACTCATCCATGTCCTTGATCTCCAATATTTTTTCTACCCATTGTTCCTTTGTCAGTATAAGATTTGTCTTCCACAGTTTAGCAAATAAAATCCTTGCCGCCATTGCCAGGAATACAAAGAGTTTTTCTATAGTGTCATTATTAAAAAATTCTTTATCCATGAGTCCAAGCAAATAAAACTCTGGTTTCATATGATTTTTTCACAGATTTCATGCTATATACATATGCATAAAATACATATTTATATATTTTGTATAGCTTGTAATGTAAAAAGAAGAATTTCTTCTGCGTTTTCAATTGTTTTTTGGGCTTGTCCCTTGTAAGCCGCCCCGAGTCCCTAAGGGGAGATGGTTGGCGGGGTATAAAAATAAAGTTTATATATATTGTTATAAAAATGAGAAGATTTGGGTGTTTGGAATGAAAGTGACTCACTTTTCCGTGCTGCTCATACACTTTCTTCATAACTCTGACTGACTGACTGACTTTATTATTTCTGAGTCGCCCTCCACGTTAGTGCTCCGGGCGACTTACACACAACAAATTCCACAATTGAAATAGAGTATTTAAAACTAGATTAAAATATTCAGTGGTCAAATGCAGGGGCCAGGCTCGGTATTTGAGTTCCTGGTTCTGCATTAACCATGGGCTTTCCTAAATAGCCAGGTCTTCAGAGCGGTCAGGAACTGGGGCAGGTCGAGGGAGGCTCTCTGGTCCGGTGGCATCGAGTTCCAAAGAACGGGGCCACAACGGAGAACGATCTCCGTCTTGTGGTCTCCAGGTGGGCCTCTTTCAAGCCTGGTATGTGAAGAAGGTTCTTGTTTGCTGGCCGCGGGGTCCTTGAGTAAGCAGGCATCAACAAGCGGTCTTTTAGGTATGTTGGGCCCCGGCCCCGTAGGGCTTTGAAAGCCAAGGCCAAGGTCTTGTGTAAGGCTCTATACTCAACGGGCAGCCAGTGCAGGCGCTGCAGAGATGGTGTAATGTGGCATCTCATCGATGTTCCTGTGAGAAGCCTGGCGGCCGCGTTCTACACAATCTGGAGCCTGCGGGTTAGTGACCGGGGTAGACCTACATACAAAGCGTTACAGTAATCCAGCCTTGATGTAACCGTGGCATGGATTACTGTAGCTAGCGCTCCGTCAGAAGATAGGGCGCCAATTGTCTCGCTTGGCGCAGGTGGAAGAAGGCCCTTTTGCTCGTGGAGGCAACCTGGGCCTCCATCGACAATTTGGAGTCCAGGATAACACCAAGGCTTTTTACTGAGGGGGACGGAATCAGCGGTTCCCCTTCAAAGGGGGGGGCAGCGAGAAAGGTGGTTCTGGGCGGCCCGGCCATAAGATCTCCGTCTTTGATGGATTTATTTTAAGTTTGTGGGCGCGGAGCCATTTTGTCACTGCTTCTAGGCCTCGAGTGAAGTTTTCGGGCACCGAAGTTGCGCCAGGCTCCAGTTTCAGTAGGAGCTGGGTGTCATCGGCATATTGGTAGCACCCTAGGCCGAAGCTCCGGGCTATACCAGCCAACGGCCGAACATAGATGTTAAACAACGTTGGTGATAATATGGCGCCTTGGGGCACTCCGCACTCGAGGAGAGATTTCCTAGATGTTTGGCCTAGCCATTCAACTCAATGCTCTTCCCACTCCTCTCTATGAGAGAGGTTTCCCACTTCCCACTGTCACCCGTTAACCACTGTGTACATTCTGATTTAAATTTTAATGTATGTCACAAATGTGTATGTCACAATATACTGTATATGAGGCTCCTAGAACCATAAGAAAGCCAAAAATTGACTGTTAATAACTCATTCTCTAATTGCCTTCTTTAAAAATCAAATTGCGTATGCTCTACTTTGGGAACCAGGATTGTAGACTCCTATAATGCAGTTTTATATGCATTTACACTGACCATATAACACAGTTTCAAACTGCATTATATTGCAGCACAAATGGGGCCTTTGCACTCCTCTTTAAAATGCAATTTCTAAGATTTCTTAAGCTGGAACTGAGTGGAATGAAAGCCCCGTATTTGTGTTGTGCGAAAGGGCCCTGGGGTGGTGGCCCACATGCCTCTGTGGAAAAGTACAAATTAGACTTGTCAGAAATCCAGATTTGAAACAGATGTAAGGGTCTCTTCTTAATCACGGGTTGGAGTTGCCAGGGTCAAACTTTTTTCGTCTAAAAAGCTTGGAGCAACAAAAGAAAAGGCTGTATTACATGTGTCTGGGTTCATATTTTTGCTCAGCCAGTCATTAAGATCTCTGCAAGATTCTGGATAAAGTTCCCAGTTGCCACACTTCCCATGTTTTTCTTAATTGTCAGGAACAATGAAAGTAACATCAATACTACAACTAATATTACCTAACACAATTTTGTTCCTGTCTTACAAATATCATCTCCCAATTGGTTCTATCATAAAAATATGGAAAAATGTGGTTCTATCATTTAAAAATGTGCAAAATGTGGCACATTTTGCTATAGTTTTTCAAGGAATATCTCATAGAGCCTTGACCAATTCAACGTAGTTTGTGGCAGGCACAAAAATAAAGTTTCTGGAGCATAACAATTACTTCAAAGTAAGTACTGCAGAATTAAACAGGAAATAACACTTAAAAACCAGGAATGGAAAATTTTGCAATTTTTTTAACATAGTGTAATTGGAAGTAGATTATTACAATACAGTTACAGTATTGGCTTGGAAATGTTGGGTCTTTACAGAGAGACCCAAAGCCAAATTGGGAAAAAAATATATCTTACACCAAAAAAAAATCTTACACCAAATCCAATATATTTGGATACATTTAGGTATCCACCAGCATTATATCCCTGTAAATATATAGCAGCTCTAATCCTACTCATTAACATTTTTTAAGTCACAGGCTTTAGTTTGTGGTTTTGACTATGCTCTTAAGGGAAACTTGTTTAATAGACACCCATGAAAGCATTGCATCTTCCATGAATTTTCTCCACTATTTTTGGCTCTGATTTGTAAACAAAGACTTTTGTTGATCTCCGTAGTTACATGTGGTTTCTCCTGGGAACCCTCCTTATCACTCTCTTCACTCGATTCCTTGTCTGCTTTTGCTCCTTTTGGCTCCTCTGACTGGTTTTGAAGCCCTGCACTTTCCAATACAGTTTTTTCACAGAGATTTTTCAGGCTTGAATTTCCCAGACTTGAGGGCCATCACTTTGTGCCACAGGAAAGCCCACAATCCTCTCTAAATAATCAGCACCGGGAATGTGGGGCAGCTGACTCCCATAAGATTTCTAATGACCAGAAGGTCATGAGTTCAAGGCCTGCCTGGGTCGGGGTGAGCTCTCGACCAATTGTGTAGCTCGTCTGTCTATATATGTTGTATGTCTATAGCAGTGTTTTTCAACCTTTTTTGAGCCGCAGCACATTTTTTACATTTACAAAATCCTGGGGCACACCACCAACCAAAATGACACAAAATAACACTCTAACTCAGTAATACATATAGTTGATATGTTTTTAAATGTATTTATACACTCGGTGTGAAACCTGGGCCTGTTTCGATGAACACAGCATAGATATCTTGGCAGGAATGGCAGAAAGACACACACGGAGGTCTTGCTCAACAGCTGGGAGTTATAGTTCACCCGCAATCAAAGAGCACTCTGAACTCCACCAATGATTGATTGAAATCAAATTTCCCACACAGAACTCCCATAACCATGAGAAAATACTATAAGAGTTTTGGAGTTGTAATTCACCTATATCCAGAGAGCACTGTGGACTCAAACAATGTTGGATCAGGACCAAACTTGGCATGAATACTCAATATGCCCAAATGTGAACACAGATGGAGTTTGGGGAAAATAGACCTTGACATTTGGGAGTTACAGTTTCTGTGATTTATAGTTAACACACAATCAAAGAGCATCCTGAACTTTTGCAACAATGGAATTGAACCAAACTTGGCATATTGAACTCTCATTACCAACAGAAAGTACTGAAAGGGTTTGCTTGGGAATTGACCTTGAGTTTGGAAGTTGTAGTTCACCTACACCCAAAGAGCACTGTGGACTCAAACAATGTTATGTTATGTTGTTGTTTGTTTTCTATCCAGAATCACAATGTTGGAAGGAGGCTCACCACTTTAAGGTCCCTAAAACAGGCATGGGAAAACTTTGGCCCTCTGGGTGCTTTGGACTTCAACTCCCACCATTCCTAACAGCCTGAGACCCTTTCCTGCTTAAGTGGCTGAAGGGGGGAAAGGAAAAAGGGCCTGAGGCTGCTAGGAATGGTGGGAGTTGAAGTCCAAAACACCTGGAAGGTCCAAGTTTGCCCATGCCAGCTTTCGACAGAGACCTCTTCCTCCGACTTCCCCTTCGCGCCCTTTCTTCCCCCTCCTGCCGAACACTTCTACACTGCCGCTTCTGCCGCCATTTTGATCCGAGGGGGCAGCGTGAGCGTGTTCAGGAGGGGAGGGGGGAGGGAGGAAGACATGACCCGTGCGGGTGCTACTGTGCAGACTCGACCCAGAGCAAAGCAAGACAAAGCAATCAGAGCGAGGCTGGGAAGACGAGAATCCGAGTGGAGAAGAAAAAGTGTTCGGCAGGAGCAGGGCTGGATTACCCGCGAGGCCAGACGAGGCCATGGCCTCGGGTGGCGGGTTTTGGGGGGCAGCGGCTTTGGCCGCCCGAAATTTAAAAAAAACAACAAAAAACCGCCCCTTCACAGCGCTTTCCCCCCGCCCTCTCCCGAGAGAGTCAGGAGAGGGCGGGGGGAGAGCACTGTGAGGGGGCGGGGAGGAGGGAATGGCGCCCACCCCTCGCCTGGGCCGCCCCCTTGCAAAGGAAGGAGGCGGCCAGGAGGAGGAGGAGGAAGGGAAGCTCCGCCCCGCCGGCGGCATGCATGCATGCGCACGCACGCCCGCCAGCGGGCTTCCCTTCTTCCTCCTCCTCCTGGCCGCCCTTCCTTTGCAAGGGGGCAGCCCAGGCAGCCAGGAGGAGGGCGGGACTTCCCCTTCCTCCTCGCGCCTTCCTTTCGGTCGCGGAAGAGCCAGGACGGAGGCGCGCGGCACCGTGGGGCTTCCGTCCGCCGCCTCCACCACCCCCAGGACCGAAGGAGGGCGGGAAGAGGAGGAAGGTAAGTCCCGCCTCCTCTTCCCGCCTCTTTCGGTCCTGGGGGTGTGTGGAAGAGGCGGCGGACGGAAGCCCCACGGTGCCGTGCGCCTTCCGTCCACCTCCTCCTGGCTCCTACCGCGACCGAAAGGAAGGCTCGAGGTGGATGGAAGCCATGGGGCCGGTGCCGCGTGGCTTCCGTCCACCTCCTCAGGCCCTCCTTCCGGTTACGGGAGGAGGCGGCGGCGCGGAAGCCACACGCCCGGGGCTGCTGCCGCACATGCGCAGCAGCACCCTGGGGGCGTGGCTTTCCCCCCCGGGGGGCGGCACGGGGCGTCTTGGCCTCGGGCGGCCGAAGATCTTAATCCGGGCCTGGGCAGGAGGGGGAAGAAAAGGTATTGGAGCTTCCAATTTCCCATGGCACACCTGATGATCACTCACGGCACACTGGTTGGGAAACAGTGAGTTAAACCATCAGCCTCTGGCTGATACCATAGCTAACTGAAGCCAAATGGACTACTGAAAGCTAGGCAGTTAGAGGAGAGAAACAAAAGTTACGTTAAATGTTAAGCTTCCATGAAATAGTCATTTGGACCAATAAATCCATGAAATAGACTCAGTAATTCAAAATGGATAAAAGGGTATAATGAATTCCCCATCCTGCTTAGCATCAGATGTCTTCTAAACTTTTCAAACTGTGCATCTTTTATTTATTTATTTATTTATTTATTATTTCGCATTTGGCTGTCGCCCCCACCGGCTCGGGGCGACTTACAACAGTACGTAAAATACAATTGTCAGATAACTCATAAACCACAGTAATCCCACTAAGATGGAATTACAATTAGAACAGTTGAAGCAACAAATGGAGTCGCCGTGGGCTGACAGCTAGGCGGTGCGAGCTAAAGTTTAGCTAACTCCGAAGGCTTGTTGGAACAGCAATGTCTTAACTGCTCTCCTGAACGGGAGGAGGCCCTGGGTGGCACGGATGCCGGCGGGCAGTGCGTTCCACAGGGTAGGGGCTGCAACAGAGAAAGCCCGGCGGCGGGTTGCGGACAGATGGTAGGTCTTCACATTTGGGATGACCAGGAGGTTTAGCTCTTCGGAGCGCAGTGATCTGGTGGGATGATATGGGACAAGGCGGTCCCGCAGGTACAATCTTTGCTTGTTGTTTGTTTGTAATACAATGATTATTTTACTCCCTCCTCTCAAATCAAAGCTAAAATAGCCCCTTTCCATTATCAGGGCCATTTTCAAAATTTGATATTGAGCCATATGCTGATTTACCATAAGAAACAGGCTCCAAGGAACAAATGTAGAAAAGAGATCTGCCACGAGATGGCGCTCTTGTTCAACATATCAGTACATTATTTTTTTTAATCTCTCAAATTCCAAAACACCCAAAGACCAATACATATTTTGAGATTGTAAAAATGGGTGATCTGATAAATCTGAGCGACGGTCCCACACCGCACCCTGATGTTGTTTTAATGTCATTGAAATTCACAGTACCAATAAAGCACAGGATTAAAGTTCATGGCTTCGCACTCTTTTCAAATATAAAAGTGGTTGTTTCAGATCAGAATTAAAAGGCAAGAGCCTCCATCCAGGACAGCTGCAGAAAACTAACGCCAAATAGTTTCCCTTGCTTTTAAAAGATAACCATTATCACTATGACAGTAGCTAAGAAGGGAGGACATTCTGTTCTGGGAAATGCAAAATTAGGACAAATGTCGGGGGGTTGGTGGCCTGCTGGGAGCAGCTGCTGGGAGTGCTGAAGCCGGGGAGGGGGCGGAGCCAGGCTGCACCATGCCCCGCCCCCTACCCCCGGCTTCACCTCTCCCAGCAGCTGCTCCAGCCTTGAGGGGGCAGTGCCAAGCCAGCGGTGCCAGAGCCAGCACAATGCTGGCTTGGCACTGTCCCCTCAAGGCTGGAGCAGCTGCTGGCAGTGCCGAAGCGGGGGAGGGGGCAGAGCCAGGCTGCACCATGCCCCCGCCCCCCTACCCCTCTCCCAGCAGCTGCTCCAGCCTTGAGGGGCAGTGCCAAGGCAGCGGTGCCAGAGCCAGCACAATGCTGGCTTGGCACTGTCCCTTCAAGGCTGGAGCAGCTGCTGGGAGTGCCCCGCCCCTCCCCAGCTTCAGCTCTCCTACAGGCCGTGCCATGCCCCGCTCTTTCCCCCCAGTTTCAGCTCTCCTACAGAGGAGGAGCATGAGCGGTGGACAGGCTTCAGTGGGCGGGGCTCCTCCTCCATGCGGCTTCAGCGAGCGAGGGGCAAGAGCCATGGTGGGAGTCATGGTGGATTGGAGGCTGGCTGGGGAAATGGCCGAAGGAGGCGGCGCCCGGTCCTTCTTCTTTTTCTGCGCCACGGCCCGGCCCTTCCTCCTCCTCCTCCAAGCAGCAGGAGTTCGGCAGGAGGGGGGGAGGAAGGGGGGCAGAGAGCTTTTCTCGCGCCACAGCAGGAGGTCCGTCACGGCACACTAGTGTGCCACGGCACACTGGTTGAGAAAGACTGATCTACATCAGTGTTTCCCAACCTTTTTTGAGCCGCAGCACACTTTTTACATTTACAACAACATAGATATCCTGGCAGAAATGGCAGAAAGACACAAACTTCCCACACAGAACTCCCAGAACCAAGAGAAAATGCTATAAGAGTTTGGTGGGCATTGACCTTGAGTTTTGGAGTTGCAGTTCACCTATATCCAGAGAGCACTGTGGACTCAAACAATGTTGGATCAGGACCAAATTTGGCATGAATACTCAATATGCCCAAATGTGAACACAGATGGAGTTTGGGGAAAATAGACCTTGACATTTGAGAGTTACAATTTCTGGGATTTATAGTTAACACACAATCAAAGAGCATCCTGAACTCTTGCAACAATGGAATTGAACCAAACTTGGCATATTGAACTCTCATTACCAACAGAAAGTACTGAAAGGGTTTGTTTGGGAATTGGCCTTAGGTTTGGAAGTTGTAGTTCACCTACACCCAGAGAGCACTGTGGACTCAAACAATGTTATGTTATGTTGTTGTTTGTTTTCTATCCAGAATCACAATGTTGGAGGCTCACCACTTTAAGGTCCCTAAAACAGGCATGGGAAAACTTCGGCCCTCTGGGTGCTTTGGACTTCAATTCCCACCATTCCTAACAGCCTGAGGCCCTTTCCTGCTTAAATGGTTGAGGGGGGGGGGGGGGGGGAAAGGAAAAGAACCTGAGGCTGCTAGAAATGGTAGGAGTTGGAGTCCAAAACACCTGGAAGGTCCAAGTTTGCCCATGCCAGCTTTCGGCAGAGACCTCTTCAGGAGGGGAGTGGGGAGGGAGGAATACGTGACCCGTGCGGGCGCTACTGTGTAGACTCGCCCCAGAGCAAAGCGAGGCAAAGCGAGCAGAGCGAGGCTGGAAAGAAGGGAGCCCGAATGGAGAAGAAAAAGTGTTCGGCAGGAGGGGGAAGAAATGGTATTGGAGGTTTCAATTTCCCACGGCACACCTGATGATCGCTCACGGCACACTAGTGTGCCATGGCACACTGGTTGGGAAACACTGCCCTAAAGTACACATTGGTAGAGAATGTTATTCATTACACCCATAAAGCAACTCCATCTCCGCATCTTGTGTCACATTTGTAATGTAACTTCATGCTCCCCTCATTCCCAGAAAGAGGTAACTGTACTATTTGTGAACTACCCATGAAACATAGGACTGATTCCCCATGTTATATCCATACCTTAGTTCTTATTGTGTGTCTTCGGATTGTTGCCGACATGTGACCCCCCCCCCCCCAAGACAAACCTATCACCACATTTTTGGAGGCCGAGAGAGTGCAACTTGCCCAAGTTACCATCCTACAAGGGACAGGAGTTAAGACATTCAATCATTTCTTAATTTGCCTTTCCAAATTCCTTTGCTGAAATGGATTTGGGTTCCAACCTGGACAGCATCCACTCAGACGTTTTGAATTATAAGCACAATATAGTAGTATTCTCGGTTAAACTTTGGAAATACAGGCTTCTGTTTCAAAATACTGGAGGCACGACCGTCCATGTCAAGCGGTGAGGAGGGACCAGAAGGAAACTGATACCAACAACTCACTTTGCAAATTTAATGCTGCCCATTATCCATTGATTCAACAGTTAATGTAAAATTGAAACGGGATCTATATTTTGTTTCTGGCTCGATACTGAATGCATTTGCTATTTCCCCCATTGTGTTTATCATGGCATCCGGTTCACCTATATCCAGAGAGCACTGTGGACTCAAACAATGTTGTGTATCAGGACCAAATTTGGCAATATGCCCAAATGTGAACACAGATGGAGTTTGGGAAAAATAGACCTTGACATTTGGGAGATGCTGGGATGTATAGTTCCCTGCCATCCCTTGATTGAAGGAAGGAGGGCGGGGAGAGGAGGGGAAAGAGGCGGAGGAACCCCTGCCGCGCATGCGTGTGCAGTGGGAGGTGCCTCCTTCCCCTTCTCTCCCCGCCCTCCTTCCTTCAATCAAGGGAGGAGGGCGGGGTGAGGAGGAGAAAGAGGCGGAGGGACCCCTGCCGCGCATGCGCGTGCGGCGGGAGGGCGCCTCTTTCTCCTCCTCGCCCTGCCCTCCTCCCTTGATTGAAGGAAGGAGGGCGGGCAGAGGAGGGGAAAGAGGCGCCTCCCGCCGTGTGCGCATGCACACTTTTTTTTGAATTAAAAAAAAAACTTTTTTGGGGGGTCCGGATCCGCTGCCCCCCCCCCCCAAATCTGCCTCCCGAGGCCATGGTCTAGGGTGGCCTTATGGTTAATCCGGACCTGTCTCATCTTGATTGTAACTGTGAGGATAGCATGGTATGTGTGATTGAATGGCTGAAGTGCATAACTTTCTTTAAAAACCAAAGTTATGTCAAAGTGAACACTATCTACCTCAGTGTATGTATGTAGTATGAATGCAGTATGAGTGTCTGTGTGTGCTTGCGTATGTGAGCTTATGATTGCTTGCTGTGTGTGTGTGAAAGGTAAGCATGTTCTTAAGAAATGCTGCTAACTGCTGATTAAATGCTGCTGTGCTTCTCCAAATCAAATCTTTAAGGTGATTAGTCTCTTTTGAATCAATTCTTTATATCAGGGCTGTCCAACTGGCGGCCCGGGGGCCGTATACCCTACGACCCCCTAAACTGTTTTTTAAAAAATAAATTAAAATATTTTTTTAAATTACCCACTTCCGGGTTTCGGAGGAAGTATCGCGAGACTACGGAAGCCACACGGGATTTCGCTCTCAACGCGAAATCTCGCCTGCATTGAGAGCGAAATCCCGTGTGGCTTCCGTAGTCTCACGATACTCCAGTTGCCGAAATCTCGGCGACATAAACCCAGCGGCCCACGCAGACGTGATTTGCACCTTCCCGGCTGCTGCCTCGCTCGGTCGCGCCTCTGCTCGTGGTCCGCTGCTCCTGGATCCCGCGTTTGGGAAGGTAGGCTAACCTTTATGTTATTATTATGTAATTGTGTATTTGAATGCCCCCCTGCATTTAAGGTTAGTAAAATATTATATTTAATTGTATGCATGCCCCTTTTGAATCACCCCTTGCATTTAATATTAGTAAAATATTATATTTAATTGTATGCATGCCCCTTTTGAATCCCCCCCCTGCATTTAAGGTTAGTAAAATATTATATTTAATTGTATGCATGCCCCTTTTGAATCCCCCCCTGCATTTAAGGTTAGTAAAATATTATATTTAATTGTATGCATGCCCCTTTTGAATCCCCCTGCATTTAATGTTAGTAAAATATTATATTTAATTGTATGGGGTGGGGGCGGAGCCAGGGGCGGGGCAGGGGTGGAGCCAGGGTGGGAGCAGAGCCGGGGGCGTGGGCAGACCCTTCGGCCCCCCAGGTCATCAGTGACCGGAATTCAGGCCCCTGGTCCGGTAGAAGTTGGACAGCCCTGCTTTATATTATATATGTTTCAGAGATTATTAGGTGATCTTCAATGCTTTGATTGTGGTTTAAGGGTTTAAATGTTCAATGTGATTCTATGTTTCTTTTTAATATTTGCATATTAACCTGATTTATTACATTGTATTCCTTTATGCTCAAACGTGATTGTTACAATTTATATATTTTAATAAAAGTTACATAAACAGTGTTGAAATCCAAATTTGGTCTCCCCTTGTCTATTTGCACATCATTGACTGCCCGTCGCATTGTCCCCTTGATCAAAAGAACAACTTTTCTCGGTTCATGACATAAGTCATGTCATGGGCCATAAACGGAACACCACTGTCAACTTATACAGGGGCAGATGTGATACACATTTATATAATCAAAGCACCACCTGCATTACTCCACTTCCATTAATGTGGGCATTACCTGTAGGGGAATTTAGTGCCATAGCTTCATAGTTAGTCCCTTTGTTTCCAGCTCAGTGGGACTTCAAGGCAGAAGACTGCAGCCCGAAAGATGCTTCATTTTGTATTGATTCCGTCAATCATTATAATAGCAACAGGATCAGTAGCGACATCAGGAAGATCAGTGAAACTTACAAACAGACATATTAGTACAAATAGTATCGGTTCTATGGATGATGGATTTGGGTGGATTGCAGTCCCCAAAGTAACTTTCTTATGCTGTGGAATAGCCAAACCCGTGTAACGGTAAAACAGATCCTTTCAGATGATGCATACAATGTGAACGGTTCAGACTATAATATTGGGCCGGGCTTGGCAATCAAAAGTTCAAAGCCTGGGTCAGGGTGAGCTCCTGGCTTTTAGCCCAGCTTCTGCTTACCTAGCAGTTTGAAAACAAATGTGAATAGATAAATAGGTACTGCTTTAATGTGGGGAGGTATTTAAAAGGCACCCATAAGGAAGTGCCAGAAAAAATGCTGGTAATTCGATCAAGGAGGAAGTTTACAAGCAAAGCTCTTCGGCAGGGAAGATGGAGTGAACACACACACACACACACACACACACACACCAGTGGCTGGAACTGAGCACAGACTCTAAGATGCCGAAGATGGGAAAGCCTATATATACCTCTATCTATGTACAGTTGAAGTCGAGCCCCAGAGCCCCTGTTTCATTGACCTGCAGCAGGCAGTTCCAACGTTCCTGCATATG
>JARBWK010000012.1:21183920-21201699 GCA_030556195.1 Anolis apletophallus
GGAAATTCAAATCTGTAACCCTATAAAAGGGATGTTCACCAATGTAGCTGCATTGCAGCATGGGAGAATGATTGTGGCTGTGATCCCTTCCAGCTGGAACTGAATAAAACCTCAATGGCACCCTCTTCAGGCTTTGGTGAGATCTGTTAAATTGAGACATTTTAGGAAAAAATATGGGAATGGTTGCTTCCTTTCTCACCAGGTTTTGACATGGGCCCTCTTTGGTGGGTCTAGCCGGTCTGCCTTCAAGGCAAGACCCCCAAATTCTGTTCATTATCACAGTAGTCTGTCTTGTCAGTCTATAACGGCACTGAATGTTTGCCATACAAGTGTTCTGTGATCCGCTCTGAGTCCCCTTCAGGGTGAGAAGGGTGGAATATAAATACTGTAAATGAATGAATAAATAAGTAAAATTCAGATTTGATGCTTGCTCAAAATATCTGTGATGTGTCTGTTAGTTCTGAGGAACACATTGCATATCTAAGCCTCCCCCCCCCTCTCTTTGTGTCTGAAGAAACCCTCTTAGCATAACTGGAACATGCAGTGCATCTTAACACTTAAACCCATTGGAGATGAAGGAATGAACCAAGGACAGGACATTGTCACAGGCAAGCTTCCTCCCCCAGCTGCTGCCAAAAAGACTTTTCAGAGCCAGAATAAATAAGTGATTCTCATCCTCTTTTTTTTAAAGACAGTAGCAACCCTTCAATTTGATAAAATAAACCATGAGTTCAATGAATGGCAAAAGTTGCCTTAGAGAAACAGCTGCCGGCAACTGTCCGTTCTCATTAAAATGCACACTGAAAACACTTCAGCCCCTGAGAATGATTAATAAAATGCCAGCCATAGATAAGGGACAGCTAATTCTTTGTGCTCATTCACTTTCACTTTGCAGTTAAGAAATGTGAGATCAGCCAAGATAATTCTGATTATTTTGTGTCATGTAGGAAAGGCTTTATATATATATATATATATATATATATATATATATATATATATATATATATATATATACTATATATATATACTATATATATATATAGTATATATATAGTATGTGTGTGTGTATATATATATATACTGTGTGTGTGTATATGTGTGTATATATATATATATATATATATATATATATATATATAAAGCCTTTCCCACATGTGTAATCAGAATTATCTGGCTGTCTCACCGGCACGCGTTGAATGAGCACAAAGAATTAGCTGTCCTTTCTATAGATATATATAGTATGTGTGTGTGTATAGTGTGTGTATATATAATCATATATATATATACGGTGTGCCCTCCTCTAAATATATATATATATATATATATATATATATATATACTAGTCATGCTGTGCTCTTTTTAGGAGATGCGAGAAAGTCCAATCATCCACGGGGCATGGTGGGTCATGGGGGCATGGTGTGCCAATTGGGTCTGTCTTGGTTCTGGGCCACAGTGGTCTGTGGGGAATGATGGGTTTTGAAGTACTACAAATCCCATTTTCCATGGTGGTACTTCAAGTCCCATCATGCATGGTCGGGGCTCTGTATGCCAAGGTAGGTTACTGTAAATTCAGGCCATACACAATGTCCCATGAGCTGAGGCCTAGTTAGGAACAGCAAGTTAATGAAGCCTTACTGTCAATTCAGGCCATACACAATGTCCAATGAGCTGAGGCCTAGTCGGGAGAATCAAGTTAATGAAGCCTTACTGTCAATTCAGAGCGTAAACAGCTTCCCAGTAAGTGAGGGCTAGTTAGGGAAATCAAGTTAATGAAGCCTTACTGTCAATTTTGGGCGTGGTCTGTGATTTTTTGGGGTGTAAATTTTCGGTTGGAAGTGATTTGGGTGTTTGTGTTGGGGATTGGCTCAGGCCTTTTCCTTATTCTGTTTTGGCAGTTTATTATGGATCGGAATTTTCATGTTGGCTGGCCAGTGCAGCAGTTATGCAAATCCGCCCTTATTGGCAGCCAATCATGTTGTTCAGAATGTAGAGGCTGGGTGAGTCTTTGGCTGCCCCGGAGGATGCTGGAAAATGTAGTTTTATTTTACTTGTTGTTTTGGGGGCCTTTTAGGTGTTGGGGAAAGTTTCTTTGCTACAAACGTACCTTGCTTGAGGCCTATTTCTGTTGGCAAGTATTGTGTTTCTGCGTTGTATGGTTTCTTTGTTTGAGGTATACATCACATGACGTGAACCCATTTATATAATAGATATATAAAACCCCCACACGGGTCATTTATTACCCTGCTCTCTCACATCTGAACAGAACACACAGGTTATCTACAGCAATGGAAACCAAAAATATTTCAATTTTTAAGTAAAAGTTTCCAATAATAACGAATACGCAAAGAATTAACTGTTTTGCATAGACTACAACCAAGGGCATAGATACCATGACTCTGATTTATGGAACCCTGGGATTTAAAGTTTGGTGAAGGACTTCAAATTTCCTTCTAGGGAGCTCTAGTGTCCTGCTATGAAACTATACCATTATTATAATATTTTTTTAGCAGAGAATTCTAAATATCTCATGAACTTACTAATTCTGGGGTTCCAAAGGCTGAAGTCATGGGAATTAAGATGCTATTGCTGTAATGTAGATGTAAACATCATTTTCCACTTAATCTTTGATAACCAGAAAAAGCGTTTGGATAGCAGACATAGGTGATTCGATTTTTGCTTTCTTATTTCATTTTTTGCATTGATTTTGCATTAAGTTGTTTTGTTTATAGTTCATTTGATGTTATTAATTGATGTATGCATTTTATTTTGATTTGTTGTAATTGTTTGGGCTTATTTATTTATTTACATCATTTATATTCCGCCCTTCTTACCCCGCACATTACCCTTACAATGCACATATATAGGCAAACATTCAATGCCCTTTGACATACAAACATGTATAGACAAGACACTCAGAGGAAATTTAACATTCCAGCTTCTGGCCACCAGGGGAGCTGTTGCACCCTTTCACTCCTTTTGCACACTTCCTGGAGATTTATGGCCTCGTAAAGTAGTTAAATTAGCTTCCCCACAACATGTTACCTAAATTTCCTACTTGACAGATGCAACTGTCTTTCAGGTTGCAAAGGTCGACAATGAGCTACACAAGGTCCAACGCTGAGGGAAGCCAATCTGCTCCAAATTGGATGTTTTGACTAACTTTGGAGCGGATTGGCTTCCCTCAGCGTTGGACAAAATTTTTCGGAACACTTTCTATTTTGAAACAACAGCGGCAATTCCCCCTCCCATGAGTTTAAAAACATTTTTTATGGATCAACCACCCCTACTCTGGCAACTCATTGCGCAGGATCCCTGGACACAACTATGTTGCAAAAGGCTTGTGAACAGAAACAAAAAAATATGCCCAGATCTCTCCCTCTCTCCCTGATCTGTTTCAAACATATCAAGTACATAAACATTGGCAGTTTTGAGAGTCATGTTTCCTTGTGATCCTAATTGAAGCAAGCAGCAGACAGTTTATGGGCTCCCCCAAGTTTAACCCACAAGAGCTTATTTGGCACAGTCAACATTTCTGACAGCTCGCTGCACTTCTAATCAAAACCAGACTTGTTCCAGCATGAAAAAGACTAATGAGCGTTTCTTAAAGCTGCAGAATGGCCAGGTGCAACAAGGAGTTCATGAAAGGGATATGGCCACTCATGGTTTCCTCCTTCTCCCCCATCTTCTCTAGATACTGAAGCTGCAGGCATATCCAGGTTTATTTTGTTTTGAAATCTTCCATGGTTCAAACATTCTTCAGTGCTCGACAGCTAAGCCTGTATACTAAAAGATGGTTTCTTGATCCTGCTTGGATTTTCAAATATAGACCCTTTGGTTTAATGTTGTATTGAGGGCAGACTTGCCGAAGAACAGAAGACTTCTGAAAATGTGGAGCAGATTTTGGGAAGGTTACACATTTAGACCACTATTCCCATGATTCACCGAACAGCTACTGAGTTTGATAACTGTCATTCAAGACTTTTGACAAAGTCCCTCACCAAAGGCTCCTAAATAAGCTCTTCAGCCATGGAATCAGAGGACAGGTCTTGTCCTGGATTGGAACCTGGCTAAACTGTAGGAAACAAAGGGTGGTAATAAACGGACATTTCTCTGGGTGGAAAGAGGTGAGAAGTGGCGTACCCCAAGGTTCAGTTTTGGGTCCGTTACTTTTTAATTTATTCATTAATGATCTGGATGTAGGAGTGAATTCTGAGGTAGCAAAGTTTGCAGACGACACTAAATTGTTCAGGGTAGTTAAAAATGAAACTGATTGTAAAGAGCTCCAGAAAGATCTCTTGAAATTGAGTGAATGGGCAACAAAGTGGCAAATGCATTTTAACCTAAACAAGTGTAAAGTCATGCACATCGGGGCAAAGAACCCCAACTACACCTACCAATTGATGGGGTCAAAGCTTTCCGAGACAAACCAGGAAAGGGATCTTGGGGTTTTGGTGGACAGCTCAATGAAGATGTCAACCCAGTGCGCTGCAGCAGTGAAAAAAGCAAATTCTATGCTAGGCATGATCAGGAAGGGAATCGAAAATAGGTCAGCAAATGTTGTATTGCCTCTCTACAAATCTATGGTGAGGCCACATCTGGAGTACTGTGTACAATTCTGGTCTCCGCACCTTAAGAAGGATATAACGGAACTGGAAAAGGTACAGAAAAGGGCAACAAGAATGATCCAAGGGATGGAGCGGCTCCCTTATGAAACCAGGTTGCAACGCCTTGGTCTTTTCAGCCTTGAAAGACGGCGTCTAAGAGGTGACTTGATCGAAGTGTATTAAATCATGCATGGGATAGAAAAGGTGAATAAAGAAAAAATATTTTCTTTGTCACAAAACACTAGGACTAGAGGGCACTCCCTGAAGCTCCAAGGTAGGAAAATTAGGAATAATAAAGGAAATATTTCTTCACCCAGAGGGTCATTGGGTTATGGAACTCACTTCCAGAAGAGGTTGTGACAGCTGTCAGCCTGAACAACTTCAAGGCAGGATTAGACAGATTCATGGATACCAAGTGTATCGGTAGTTACTGAAAAGGACATTCAAGTGCCACCTCGGAGTTGGTTGAGGTAGGCAGGATTTCCCTGGGTACTGGTTGTGGGGGGTCGGGAGCAGGTCAGGGTTTTGCCCTCCCTTCTGCTCGAGATCCCCGTGTACAACTGGGGGCCACTGTGTGATACAGAATGCTGGACTAGATGGGCTGAGGTCCGATTCAGCATGGCTCTTCTTATGTTGTTCTTAGAAATTTCCAAGTTCGGATTTGAGAGCCGTGGCAACATAGACAATACTGGACTGAATGCATTGTTGGACTAAATTGACTGTAATCTCAATGTTGATTAAATATTTCAAATCAGCGTGGTGGAATTGGGAAACGTTACATTTTTGAACTGCAGTCCCAGAAGTCACGAATTGGCATGGCCACTGGGGAATTCTGGGAGCTGTGATCCAAAAATAACTTGCCCAAACTCTGCTTAAGAGAGATGCTGAGTTTAGTGATTCAGATCTCTGCAGGGAAGCCCAAGACATTTTGCTGCTGAGATGAAACAGCAAAGATTGTTTCCTCCATTCTCACTCCCCTTCAATTTATTTATTTATTTATTTGCTATATTTATTTATCACCCCCATCAGCCCACAGGCGACTCAGGGTGGTTTACAGTCAACCTGGAAGGGTATATATCATTGTATTCAATAACACTATAAAGAAACACACACACAGTGTGTCTAAGGCATACAAATACTACATATGCAAGAACTTCTAATGCAATAATGAATAACACTATAAGAAACACAAGCAGTGTATATAAGGCATATAACGACTACATATGCGAGGACCAGAGCAAAACCAATATCCAATTTGACTTCTGACACGCATTTTTCCATTCGAAAACAGGCCTACTAAATATGTTCTCCCACTTTCGATGTCAAAAAAGACATCTTTCTTTCAAGCCTTTTAATTTACCTAATAAAAATATTTTTTTTTTTTTTGGGAGCCAAGTCTTGAATATTTTTCCGGAATGTTAAAAGGAAAGAGGTCGATCTGATATCCCTATGGAGGGCGTTCCATAGCTGGGGGGTCACCACTGAGAAGGCCCAGTCTCTCATCCCTGCCAGACCTACCTGTGACAAAGGCAGGATCGAGAGCAGGGCCTCCCCAGATGATCTTAAAGTCAAGCTATATAGTATCCAGGAACAGACAAGCTGTTGTGGGATGCACAACATCCCAAAATGTTCTGTATTAGCATAAAATATGCATGCTAATACATTAACAGTCTGCTTCCTTTTATGACACTCCAAATCGGCCACTTGAGGTTGCTGCTTCCTGTTGACTATGTTGCGAATGGGTCTGTCTCAAATAGCAATAATCAATAGCAATTCTGACCTGCTTTATGATCCTCAACACATCAATGGTACCATGAAAGGATGTTCATGGTGTCAGATTGTGAAATACTTCTTTTCTCCTTGCTATAAATCCGTGGTTCCCAAAGTGGATGGTACCACCCCCTAGTGGGCGGTGAGGCAATCCAAGGGGGCGGTGGGAGGCTCAGGAGAATTTGGGGGGCACTGAAGCCCTGTAAGGGGGTGGTGGCAGGATTCCAACTCACAAGCGTTGGAGTGTGCGCCTGCCAGTTGGAAACCCCGTGCAGGCGTTGCCTGGAAACTGCAGCGTGCGCCCCCGTCCTCTCCTCAACTCCACCCACTGTGCAGTCCTGTATCGCCCCTTCCAATCCAATGGGTCCCTTGGAAGGAAGGGGCGATACGGGACTGCGCCGTGGGCGGAGTTGAGGAGAGGAAGGGCACGTGCGCTGGGGTTTCCAAGGAAGGCCTGCCCAGGGATTCCAACTGGCAGGCTGAGACAGTCGTGCGCTTGCGAGTGTGTGCCTGCCAGTTGGTCCAGCGGAGAAGGAAAGCCTCCGCGTCTGCAAACGCCCCCTGAGTCGCTGTGGTGTTTGCAGGCGCCTCCTGGGAGATGGCTGTGGTATGAAGGAAAATGCAAGCAGCTCCCAATTTCCAAGGTCCAGTATTCTCTATTGCTCAAGTTTAGTTCAATTCCATTGTTGGTGGAGTTCAACATTTATTTATTTATTTATTTATTTATTAATTCAAACTTCTATCACCGCCACTCCCCGAGGGCTCGGAGCGGTTCACAAGTCTGGCATAACAAAACAGTAAACAACAAACAGACACTACAACATCAAAGAAAGAAAGAAGGGAGAAGGACAAAGATAGAAAATAGGAATGTGGCAATAGGGTGCCCAGATGGACCTAAGCAGGCACCACCTTGCCATCGAAAGAATTCCTCAAGGAGATCTCTCGTAACTGGCCACCAGTGAGTCGGGTGGCCTGGCTTCCTCTGTCCAAAGGTCTGACAGGGGGAATCAGACCTGCTAAAGGAATGTCTTTCTCCGGCTTCGGACATGCCCGGTGGAGCTCTCGCCGCTTGAAACTCGAGCTCCAAAGAGTTCTGGATCGAAATGATTTCCAGAACCTGGGCTCGAGTGAGGTGGGCCTCCTCTCTCTCAGGCAGTTGGCAGAAGATGTGGTGGGTCCAGGGGGTCGGCGGCCTCGATAGGGGGGCAACCCACACTGCTGGTCCATGGTAGGGTCAAGGGGAGGGGATCTGCTGTTCCTTGGCTTCCGGCGCCGCTTCCTCTGATGACCATGTGGCTTCCGCTGCAAGACGCCTCCGGGGTTAGGGTCCCCCAAGGGTGGGCGCTTCCTCCTTGGGCCACTCCCTGGATTAGCCACCCGTAATCTTGCCTCTCCCTGACCTGGTCTGTAATTCTTCCTCCGTCCACTAGAGGGTGGCGGGACAGATTGCAGCCTAGTCGCAACTTTGGGGGGTGCTGGCAGTCGACAGGCTAGTCACCGGGGCTGCTCCCCGGGGACCCTCGCCAGAACCCCATAGACATCCAGCACCTCCGTCGGGGGTCCCGGCAGCAGCGGCCGCCCCAACCCGTCAGTCAAAGGGGGCGTGGACAAGATCTTCGGGGTGGACAGGGACGGGGAAGGCGGGGCTAGAGACGCCGAGCAACCCGGGCTCGGCGCCATGTTGGTGCCGGCAGCCCACGCCCCTCCCGTCAGGACCGGGGGGGCACAGTGCTCCAGAGGCCTCCCAGGGCCGCCCCGTGGCTCCCCCGCCACTCCATCCACGGTAAACCCCCCCCAGCAGAACCCTCTCTCCCGCTAGAAGCGGGCGATCTCCCCCAACAGGCAACAGCGGCCTCTCCGAGGTCAGGATCCCCCACGCGCCGTTCTCTTGGGCCTCCGCTCGCCTCTCCTTCGCTCGCCCCCCCGCTCTTTGATTATAGGTGAACTATAAATCCCAGCAGCTACAACTCCCAAATGACAAAATCAATCCCCCACAACTCCACCAGTGTTCAACTTTGGGTATATTGAGTATTTGGTCCAGATCCAGGGTTGTTTGGGTTCAGAGTGCTCTCCAAATGTAGGTGAACTACATCTCCCATAAATCACTGTCAAACCCCTCCAGTATTTTCTGTTGGTCATGGTGGTTCTGTGTGCCAAGTTTAGTCCAGGTTTGTCATTCATGGGGTCTCAGCTGTGGAAGGCAGAGCTGAATTGGTCAAACGTACTGCAAATCCCATCATCCATTGTCCATACTCCCCCAAACATATTGTTTTTGTGATTAATCACTATGCTTCAATTATGTTCATTTTGAAACTACATCCTGCATATTAGATATTTCCATTAGAATTCGTAGGAGTAGCAAAATTATTTATGAAGTAGCAACGAAAATATGGATGGGGTCACCACAACATGAGGAACCTTATTTAGGGCTCACGGCATTAGCAAAATTGAGAACCACTGCATTAATACATACTGTATATCTTTCTGTTTAATTGCTATTACATTTTTTTAAAAAATAATTTCTAGGGGGGTGGTGAGTAAATTTTTTTCTGGAAAGGGGGCGGTAGGCAAAAAAAGTTTGGGAACCACTGCTATCTTGGAGGAAACAAAAGTGCTGGAACTGTTTAGTCGGCGGAGACCGAACAGCTGCCTGCATTTTCAGACTCTCCTTGGAGATGGGTTTGCTATGGGCAATGTCATTACGATGACTGGCTAGCCTATCAGCATTTACACCACAGGCAAAGAGGGTCGAAAGTGAGGAGAGCAAGATATGGACTTGGGCAAATGCAATGCGCATATCTGGCCTTCATTTTGGTGGGGGATGATTCTATAATATCTTCAGGTTTTGAGCTCCTAGTTATTTACAGAGCTATACTCCAGGGATATCCAGCTTTCTGGCTGTTCATATATCAAAGGGTTTTGTCTCTCTAGAAGCCTTTGAAATGTCCTACCCGCACAAGCCTGTTGTGTGTCAGGGGGAACTGTTTCCACTATGGTATAAAACATAACCCTTTCTTTCCCAAATTAAATCACACATAGGCAAATAAGTCATTCTTTCATACCTATCAGACAGAAATCTGACATTGGAAAGGTCCCTTTTTTTTTACTGAATTTCCCAGATTTGCCCCAGGGATTCTAGGAGCGGTAGTCCAAAAAGTGACATTTTCAAGCTTTAGATATAATTCAGTATTTTGTAAGAACTATAGTAAAAATTGTTGGAAGTGTAGAAAGGAGGTAGGAAGTCTATACCAGGGGTGCTCAGAACGGTGATCGCGATCACCAGGGTGATCTTCGGGCCTCATCCTGGTGATCTTCAGGCCCCTGACCAGGTTTTTTGCTGCTGGTCCTCTTCATGCACCCCTGCACACTGCAAAGAAGTCCTCTGTCGTTGCTCCTCCCCGCTCCCTGCTCGCACGCCGCCTCCAAAAGCTCCAGAACCCAAGAGGCAGAATGGCCCCCTCTTTTGGATTCCTCCTCCTCCCTCCGTCCTTCTTTAGCCACTCAGATTCTAGGAGACCAAAGGGGCGGGCCTGGATGACGCGATGCATGGCTGGCCCTGCGCATGCGCAGAAGCGCCCATTCTGCCTCTCGGACTTCTCATGAGCTCTTGGAGGCGGCACGCATGCTGGCGGCGTGGAAATAGGAGCAACGACGGAGGAGAAGAAGGAGGACACTTTCGGGTCATTTCCTTACCGCATCTCAAAGGTCGGTCTTTTTACTTTTGGGGTGGGTGCTTGATTGTTCTGTGGCATGTCTCTTTGTTTATTTTTAATGTTTAAAAATGGCCTTTTAGCTCCAAAGCCTCTCTGCTTGCTTTGTTCCTTGAGAATATGGAAATGTGGGAGAAATGGGGTGGTTGGATGTATTTCCCATGCCCCTTTGTTTACCTTGCTGACTATTAAATGGCCTTGCAGTTCAAAAGCCTCTCTTCTTACTTTCTGGCTGATAATATGTGTGGTAATATGGCAGTGGGAGAAATGGGGTGGTTGGATGTATTTTATGCTCTGTTTTATATTGTTGTTATTAAATTGAAATGTTGATGTTTTATAACTTCATTTTATGTAAACTGCCCGAGCCTGCTGGAAGGAGCGGTACATAAAAATGAATAATAAATACAAATAAATAAATAAGAAAATAGTTATATGTTTTACATTTCTTGGTAGGTGATCTTTGGGACTTGGTTTTTTTAATCAGTAGCTCCCATGCTGAAAAAGTGTGAGCACCCCTGGTCTATACCATATGTGGTTGGGGTGTAAGAAGGTGAAAAAAAATGTGGGGGAAAATTTACAGAGATTCAATGTGCCTTAAACATAAAGTTTGACATGAAACCGGAGTATCTACTCTTGGGTTTGATAGATTTTAAAATGGATAGAAATGTTGAAAAATTATTTATATACTGCATCATTGCCACCAGATTGACCATCGCAAGAAGATGGAAGGAGAGGGGCCTACCTACACTAAATGACTGGAGAATAAAAATCTTGGAGATGATGAAAATGGACTGTCTAACAACTTCACTTGCCCAAAATAAGTCAGTGAAGAAGACAGATTGGTCCCCATTGATAGATTATTTGGAAAAATATGTTGAATGGATAATTAATATTTAGTTGACTTAATAGTGAATAACTAATGATTTAGCTGATATAATAGTGAATAACGGTTGTTTTAATAGATTTAGTTGAAAGTTAAAAGATATAGAATTATTAGGTATTATTACCCTATTGTATGATATATAAACCATTTCTTGGGAGACACCCTTGTATATATTGACACTCACATCAAACCTTTTTCTTTTTTCTATTTCTTTTTTTCTCTTCTCTCTCTCTCTCTTCTTTTCTTCTCTCTCTCTCTCTCTCTCCCCTCTACTTCCTTCCTTTTTAGTATTCATCATGTGTATTGATTTGAGCCTGTGTGTTGTGTTTGGTATTTTTTTGTAACGAGCTATATTGTTGTTTTCTTTTTTATGACGAAGTTGTTTAAAAAACCTAATAAAAACTCTCTCTTTTTTTTTTAAAAAAAAGAGATATAATTCAGTATTTTTCTAGCAGGCTTTTCATTTTAATTGTGGTGACTGTCTTTCTTCAGTTTTTTTTATTACTTTGTGGGTGGGGGTGCCTGCTGAAATTTCGGAGTCCTTCATAGGGAAAAATGTATGAATCCTATTGATCATCGCCAACTAAAACAGTTTCTGAATGCTAAATCAATACTTATGCAAATCCCTTCTATTCAGGGAGTATAACACTAGCTGGAAATTCAATATTTCCTTCCCATTTTCATTGGACTTGCAAGGATCTTGTGAATTTCTCTTTTATTAATTAATTAATTAATTAATTAACTACATTTCTATACCACCATTCTCAGCCCTAGGGTAATTCATGGCGGTTTACAAAGCGGCACAATTCGATGACAAAAATATAAAAACAGATAAAACTATTAAATATAGTTAAAAATTACAATTACATATAAAAACATAATAAAACCATAAATCTGTAATCAAATTAGAAAAGGGCAATTACATTTTATATTAAAATACTTCATTAAATCTTATGGTATGCAAAGGATCTTGTCGCAGCTTTGCAGGCATCTGAGGAGATATCTACAGAATGTCACAACGCGGGTCCTGGCCCGGCCCCTTAATCACACACACACAGACAATGTCAATTAACTATTTATTAAGCACAAATGTTGCAGATGAAAAGGTGAAATGTTCAAAAGTAATGAGATCAATCAGTCCAAAGTAATTAGCAATTAGTGTTCAAAAAGCAAATCCAAAAAGCAGGGAATCTCTCAAAAGCAAGGTCTGTCGCCCTCTGAGGCTTCTTGGCACTTGACCCCCCCCGGACAACAGACAAGGCAGCTGAGGTTCAACAAGCTTTATTGAGTATAAGGTAGCAAGGTAAGTATATAGTCCAGGAAGCCTTTACTATGCAGCCTCTGGATAGCAGCAAATACCAGAATCAGCAAGGCTTGAGGATCCGCAACAGCAGGATCTCAAGCGGAGGAAATTCAGGAACAAATGCGGGATGCGATAGATAGTCTCTGAGCCCCCAACCGGCGCAAAAAGGTTGGCGGCTTTAGGTACTGCAGGCAAAGTCAATGCAAAAGCAATGCAGCTTCCTGCAGGGCTCGACAATGAACAGGAACAAGGCTAGATGCTGGAACGAGGCAGCCGAGGAAGGCTGGCTGGCTGGATCTTAGTAGCTGGCCGAAAGGCCCGGTTCACTTTGACATCATGGCAATAGCGGTTGTTGGTACGAGATACTGCTAAGCAGGATCTCACAGCTTTTATAGGATTTCTGTCAGCAGGGCCCAGTGCGTCGAACATCAAACTGGATGATGGATGAGCCCTGGGTTGTTTTGAGAACCTCAGTCCTGAAGAATGCAGGCCCTCGTTAGTGCGAACCACCTGGACTGGGGATTAGCACTTACTGCTCCGAGTACCCGCTTCTGCTATCAGCTTGGTGGGCTTTGTTTGGCCTTGACATGCCTTCAGCATGGCATCTCCCTGGACAGTGCAGGAGAGCAGTAAAGAGGCCCCAGACAGGGGCTGGGAGTTAACACAGCTGTGCTGAAAAGCTTCTCAGAATCAGGCGGGCAAAATGCAGACCCAAGGAAAGATGCTGTCTGAAACCCTTGGGGTGCGACAAGGTCCATAAAACAAGGCAAGTTGATCCAAAGTAAACTTAGTCCGTGGAGCAAAACAAGGCAATCCAAAGTTCATGGAATACACAAGGTCTCTTGGCAGTACTTGGCAAGGTGAGCCAAACTACGGCTTCCAAGGAGCAGCAGACCACCGATGCGTCTGTCCAGCAAAGATGTGGCCGCCAAACTGAGGAACTTTCCCACAGAGTGTATACTTAAGTCCCACCCTTGTGGGACCAGCGCCTCTCCAGGCTCTGCTTCCAATCTTTCCGTGTAGCCACATTACTACTCCTCCGGATGAAGCTCCTCGCAGGTTCAGCGCCATCTGCCTCGTTATCTTCCTGGGAAAGTGCCTCCAACTCGGTTTCCATCTCTTCCTCCGCAGCTGGTGGCAACAAGCGTTCCTGAGAACCGAAGCCTCCTGGTTTCTCATATTCGCAATCCGAGCTGGAATCTGGCTGGCCTTCATCATCCGAATAAACAGAAGGCCAGGTGTCATCCCATTGTAAACTGTCAGTCGGTGATGCATGCCCATCAGCCCCTGTATCCCCTCCATCTTGGTCCAAAGCAATCGGGACCCCCGGGGCGGCACCGCGCCCCCCCCCCCCAGCTGGAACGGGGGCTGAGTTTCTATACAGAAGCATATATTCTAAAGTGGATCAGAAATAAAACCTGGAAGTCCAGGGACTCAATGTGAAGTAAACTGGAGGCCCTTCCACACAGCCATATTACCCAAAATATTAAAGCAGATAATCCACAATATCTGCTTTGGACTGCATTATTTGAGTCCACACCGCCATATAATCCAATTCAATGTGGATTTTATACAGCGGCGTGGAAGGGGCTTAGTACCGTAACCTGGCACTTAGGGCTGTGTGGACAGCAGACCAGCTCCAAAGTAAACCAGTCTGCTATCCACACAGGCTGCTGTGCATGGAAAAGGAGAAAGATCACCCCCTCCTTCTTCTTGTGCAACTAATACCTAGTAAAGTAGGATAGTGAGTGAGATAGAATTCCTGACTGTGACACCCAGCTGTGAGCCCTATCCACTGTTCACCCAACAGTTCGAAAACAGCCCAGCTGTGAATAGATAAAACTGGGAACCACCAAGCGGGGAAGGATTTTTTCAAAGAAAGGACCTTACAACGCCTGAATAAAAGAAAGATTGGTTGTCGGAAGGTGGAATGCGGAAAAACAGAGGCTCTCCGTCATGAGGATGAAGCAACAGCACCCCCTTGGGACGTAATGACGCAATCACACCCTGTGACACAGCCAGAAGAAAAAGATCCTTCTAAAATTGTATTTGTTGTATGTTGTATGTAATTGTATGTAAAACCAGCAGGGATTGTCTGCCGTATGTGTGATGTAATCCGCTCTGAGTCCCCTTCGGGGTGAGAAGAGCGGAATATAAATAAAGTGTATTATTATATTATTATTCTGGGTTCATTCACCAGCAATCAGAGCACAATGACATTTCTTACATGTATGGGAGGAAGGATGTCTTGCCACCAGAGATCATGCAGTTGTGTGTGTGTGTATGTGTGTATATGTATTTGTTTTCAAGTTGCTTGTTAACGTATTGTGATTATTACATGCATTTCATAGGTTTTTTTAAGGCAAGGAACTCACAGAGGTGTTTTTGCTAGTTTCTCAATCTAAAATTTAGCCTCCAATACCTGATTTTCATTGGTGGTCTCTCATCCAAGTCTTAACCTTGATAAACTTCCAAGGTCATATCGGTAATGCTATGTTTAGGATATTTAGGCAGATCTTATTTAGCTACGTATACTTAAATGGAACATAGGCTTGATTCCAGCCATAGGGAGCTTATTTGACCCGACTCAGACCCTTTTATTCACATAAATAAATAAATATTGTCAGCTGGCAGCATTTACTGGTAGTTTCCAGGATTTCAGCTAGGAAGATTCTCATCTGCTAGGAGATTTCTAGTATTTTCTGCTGGTTTCCCCTCCTGATCTTGCTTAACTTCCAAAGTCAGATGAGACTGATCATTCTTCAGGTGATATGATTGTGGAAAATGGTGTCGTAACTTTCCTTATGACAAAATGAAGTGAAAAGTTAGAATTATTCCTTTGCCCCAGAAAATGTATCCCGTGAATGGAGAACCAGGTATAACAACAAGAGTATTTTGCCTTTCAGGGTGCAGACACTGGGGAATCCAAACTGAATCCTCTTCTATACCATGCATCATTAACATCTTAATGACTACATATACAAATAGTTGCTTTGCATTTGAAAAGCTTTGCGTGATGAATCTTAATGGATCAGACCTGGTGTTTCAGAAGGCAGACGCCCTCTTGAATTTCTAGTTCTGAGTTTCTGGATGGGAGGGGGGTGCATTGTGTCCTGTAAATGGAATAGAGAACAGTTCCCCAGCTGGATCCTAAAAAGACCATGTCGTATTTGCCCGTTGACTATGGAAGGCTTCCTTTTCAGAAGTCACCCCCTTATGCATGGCGGAAGCATGGCGCTCACTGGATTAAGCATTCGAATGTCAAAAGGCCAGGTGGTCAGAGTTGTTTACAGCTGCCCCTATACATTTGTATGCAAGGGCCTTGCTGTGTTTTCCTTACGACATCAATGAATATGTCCTGGATTGAAACGGAGGCATTTGCATGCAAAATTGGTCACTTCCTAGCAAGTCCATGTTGCACGCAACTTTGCATAAGAAATGGTGCTAGAAATGGATCTAACGCTACAACAAAAACCAGAAACAAATATTTAGTTGTGGGCTTTAGAAAATTACAGACAAATTACAGATGAAGCCGGGTTCTTATCTACTCCTTATTAAGGACATGAACTGGGATAACAATAATGAAAGGATTTTTTCTATGTTAGCCACAGCGGCAAGAATGGAAATTGCCCAGAATTGGAAAAAGGAAGGCCCGATACCAGTGAAAAATTGGTTCTGCCGCATCAGGGAAATCATAGATCTGGATAATCTAAGGAGCATGATCACGGATCAAAGCAGCAAGTCTAAGACAAACTGGGCTAAAGTCAGCATCTACCTAAACGAGCTGAGCCCCAAAGCAATAGGCAAGATTAGCCAATGAGCGTGCCTGTAAGGTCAATATATGGAAGAGGAGTAAGCTGGCATAAGGGCCAGGAGAGAATAGTGCGGGATATCTAGTCGGGAGAGACCGGATCGACTGGACGGGAGCCTACGGTGTAACCTCAATCCTTTTGTGTCTTACCCTCACTCCCCCTCCCTTCCCCCCCCTTGCCCTTCCCAAGTTTTATTCCTGTATCTGAAAATAATAATAAAAAAAAATAAAAAATAAAAAAAGAAAATTACAGACATCTGGGACAATATACAAATGTGATAAGGATTCCTCCATATAGGAAATACCACATGGATTTCAAGGCAAGAAAAGTGTTCTGAAAGGACTAGTAAAATACTTCAGGATGTACATTCATGACCTGCCACTAGATCAGGGGTGGGCAATTATTTTTTCCAAGGGGCCACACGAGAGCCAAAAAATATTATGGAGGGCCGCACCTAAAGGCTGAACTACATTCTAATCTACATTATTTATTTATTTACTTACTATATTTACTATATATTACACATCATTAATATTAACATATTAATATATCAAGAAATATTCATATATTATTAGTATTAATATCATAATTATTATATTTAGTATATATAGACATTATAATATATTGAAATTATAATATAACATTATTATATTGAAGCAGGTTTGGTACTTTTCCAAGCAAAAAGTACAGTCAGAGAGTGATGCTACCTGCGCGTCAACTCTGAAAAAAGAGGGTTTTGGTGTCTGGAATCAATCAGGCACATGTTATAGAAGACTAACACCCTGATTAAATGCATTTTAATCCACTCTGTGCCAAGTTATACCACATATGTTAGATGAGTGGGAATATAGTGCAGTTGAGCTATGAAAGTTAATGGAATTTTTAGTGCTAATGGGAAAACATCATTGCGCATGACAGAGCCGGTCTGGTTTCACTGCTGGCAGGAAGCCCAGACCTAAAAGTTGCAAAGAGAGAACAAGGAGGCTCTGCATTGATAAGTTTGCCTGTGAGAAAGGAATACGTTTATAGATGGCTATTGTTCTCATTTTTAGTGATGACAGAGAAATGATGTAAATGTTTTATGCCATGTTTATTGGATTATTGAAATGTCATGTAACAACATCAATCACCAGCCAATTATGATTGTTTTAACCATAAAGAAGGGGTGGGTTTAACTGACTGGAATCCATTACGAGTATAAATGCCTTGGTATGAAATGTATCGGTCCTTTGCACTACCTACGGCCATGCTCCGTAGGCAAAATACCCACCAGCTGGTGATAGAAAATAAACCTTTTGTTTTTCATCCTACTTCACAGTTGTCACGCGTTCTCCCTCTTCCTAGTATCCGCACGTTCGGGCAGCGTTGGTAAGGTTAACTTGGTACTTGGAGTTCTAGAACTCCCGGTTCTGCTTCATTTTGGTGACCCCGACGTGATGGTAAAAGGTGTCTAGACGGGTCTGTGTTGAGGGAAAACGAATGTGATCTCCGTTGCTGACAGCGAGCTCCCGGCAAGTAAGGTGAGGCAATTCAGGAGGGCTGGAAAGGGACGTCCCGCCTGTTTTTGACCGATTTTTGCACTGAGCCGCCCGCCTGATTCGCCCCAAACGAAAGCCGGGGACCCGAGAGAGACTGCAACTAACGTTGAGGGTGAAAGCAAAGCCTGAAGGAAGAGGCTGGCTGGGAAGCAGCCTCTT
>JARBWK010000012.1:21201799-21229039 GCA_030556195.1 Anolis apletophallus
GGTTATTTACATTAAGCTGAGAAGAACCAGAATTGCAGCCAAAGTTTGTTATTGATTGTTGCAGAGAACTCAACTGTAGTGAGTCTAATCCACATTTGCTAGTTCTTTCAAGGTCCAGACCAAAGCCCAGAGCCCATTCACCGTTCAATGAATCTTGCAGCCTGCAACTGTTACTATTACTTTCCAAAGTTGGAGCAACTCAACATATGAACTGAAGATAAGTACATTTCCCATTCAGTTTGAAAATGTCTTCCTGACACCACAACTAGAAATCAGCATTTGTATAAGAAATGCTCCATTATGGTGGGAATGAAAGGCAAATCTATATATATAAAGGAGGAGCCGTCATGTGAAGACTATCTCAAACAGAGAAACCTTACAACGCAGAAACACAAAACTTGCCAACAGAAATAGGCCTCAAGCAAGGTACGTTTGTAGCAAAGAAACTTTCCCCCCCAAAACCTAAAAGGCCCCCAAACAACGAGTAAAAATAAAACTACATTTCCCAGCATCCTCCAGGGCTGCCAAAGACTCCCCCAGCCTCTACATTCTGACAACATGATTGGCTGCCAATAAGGGCGGATTTGCATAACTGCTGTACTGGCCAGCCAACATGAACATTCTGACCCATAACAAACTGTCAGATGACTGCCAGAGCCTCCTCCAACACTTTCAAATCAGAAGACCATGATGGAGATCAACACCATTCAAGGGAAGCTCTTCTTCCTTTCCCCAAAAGATCTCCAGTGGCTTGGAATTCCACATTAATAAGAGGACCATCCAGCAACAATGGGGTTTGCCAAGGAGGGTGCTCCAGCCCCTCTATATGCTGGCTCCAAGGGATGGAGGTCATCACCAAGTACCTTCTGATGCCCAGCGCTGGAAGAGCTCCCTCAGATGGCCTGTCCATGAGGAAAGCCTCATCGGACATCGACCAATGGGTGCAAAAGACACAGAGCAGGACATCTTGAAAAAGAGAGGAGCAGAAAGTAAGCTAGACATGAAGATCTTGAGAAAGGTGGCTAAAAAGGATACGGAAAGGATTTTTAACAGTCCCCAACAGACACTGGACGCACCTGTGAAGATAGAGATCCCCTGACAGGACAAGCCCTCCCAAGCTGTTCCGTCCTGGCCATGGTACAAGTCAAACCCGAAGGACTGCAGGCAAAGAGCTGAGGCACAAACAGAAAACACCCAATTCACTAACAACAATTCCAACCCTTACATACTCAGACTTTCTCGCATCTCCTAAATAGGGCACAGCAACGCGTGCCGGGTACAGCTAGTGTACTATAACCCAACAAGCATCTTCAAGTTTTGCTTTATGGGATGTAAATTATTACTTCTCCTGCAGGGGTGCTCTCATAGAGCTATTACAATTTTATAGGACAGTCACCAATGAAAGAAGATGACTCACAAGTCAACCACTCATTAAATTGCATTCCAGCCGGAGCAACCAGTTTCTGGGCAGGACTCACAACAGACACAAAACTTCAAACTGGGCAGACAATTTATTGAATTTCCTGCCTTACCTCTGGTTGGCTTGGAGGAAGAAGCAAACTCATGCCTTTTTCAATGAAGATGCAGATCCTAGCCAACACCCTCCAAGACTTTCTGAACGTAGCTGGGGCACTCTGGGTTTCGCACCCAAAATTTAGTGGAATTGAAAAAATGTAACATACTCTTAACAACAACAACAACAACAACAACAACAATCTTTATTTATAACCCGCCTCCATCTCCCCAAAGAGGACTCAGGGCGGCTAACATGAGGCCAAGCCCAAAAAACAATAAAACACAGTTAAACATAAAACAGCAAAAGAAGAAAACAAAATCATAACAAAAAATATAAAATGACAAATAAGATAAACAATATAACAACACATAATAAAATCAACACAGCGGGCGGGCCAGATGTCTAGGGTAAAATACTAGAAGGTTAAAACCCTGGGTATGTTAGGGACATAGAGTGTATTTGTAGAAAATTTGTACTCTTGCCATGCTAGTCAGCCTACCTGTCTGGAATTAAACTTTATTTTATTGTTTGTGGCTTGCACTCTCACATTCCCATCCCACTGGGGTATTTCATACTAGCCCACCACTGCTGCTTCTCTAGTTCAGGGCTGTCCAACTTCTACCGGCCCAGGGGCCTGAATTCCGGTCACTGATGACCTGGGGCCCTGAAGGGTCTGTCCCCCCCCCCCCCACCCCCTCCCCGGCTCCATTTACTTACAATTCATAAGAGGCAGCCATACAATCAAATATAATCTTTTACCCATAAGCATCCATACAATCAAATATAATCTTTTACTAGGGGGGAAATGCAGGGTGGGAATTCATAAGAGGCATCCATACAATCAAATATAATCTTTTACTAGGGAAATGCAGGGGGAATACAGGGGCATCCATACAATCAAATATAATCTTTTACTAAGGAGAAATGCAGGGTGGGAATTCATAAGGGGCATCCATACAATCAAATATAATCTTTTACTAAGGGGAAATGCAGGGAGGGAATTCATAAGGGGCATCCATACACAATTACATAATAATAACATAAAGGTTAGCCTACCTTCCCAAACGCGCAGGATCCAGGAGTAGCTGGACCACGAGCAGAGGCGACGACCGACCGAGACAGCAGCTGAGAAGGTCCAACGCGCGTCTGCGTGGGCCGCAGGGATTAAGTAGCCGAGATTTCGGCAACAGGTATCGCGGGACTACGGAAGCCACACGGATTTTCTCTCTAACGCAGGTGTGATCTCGCATTGAGAGCGAAATCTGTGTGGCTTCCCGCGATACTTGCTCCGGAACCCGGAAGTGGGTAATTTTTTAAAATATTATTATTTAATTTATTTTTTTATTTTTATTAAAAAGCTTAGGGGGCCGCAGGGAAGGGGCTGGGGGGCTGTATATGCCCCCCCCCTGGCCGCCAGTTGGACAGCCCTGCTCTAGTTTAATCACACAACTACCGTGTTTCCCCGAAAATAAGACACCCCCGATTGTAAGACGTATCGGGGGTGTCAGGGGTCGGCTAATGTAAGCCGTACCCCAAATGTAAGCCGCACCTCGTCGCCACGCCGCTGCCGCCGCCGCGACGGGGCCCATCGGCCGCGGCACACCTCCGCGGCACACCTCCTTTCTGCCAGGCCTCCAAGGGAGGGAGAAGAGAGCCAGAAGCATGGCAAATCGTGCGCTGCGCCAGAGTGACGCGTCGTCGCTTTGCCCCGCCCTAGCTCTCTTCCCCTCCTTTCCTTTCTCCAAGAAAGGGAGGAGAAGAGAGCCAGGGCGGGCAGAGCGATGACGCGTCACCTGACGCGTCGTCGCTTGCCCCGCCCTGGCCTCTTCCCCTCCTTTCCTTTCTCCAAGAAAGGGAGGAGAGAGAGAGCCAGGGGCGGGGCAGAGCGATGACGCGTCACTCTGACGCGTCGTCGCTTGCCCCGCCCCTGGCTCTCTTCCCCCCCTCTTTCCTTTCTCCAAGAAAGGGAGGGAGAAGAGAGCCAGGGGCGGGGCAAGCGACGACGCGTCACTCTGACGCAGCGGCGCTTTGCCATGCTTCTGGCTTTTTCCTCCCTTCCTTTGTCCAGAAAGCTGCGCCGCAGAGGTGTGCCGCGGCGGCGTGGCGGTGGCGGCGGCGGCGTATACTTCTTCTCTCCTTCATCGGCCAATTGCTTTCTGTTGAATTGCTTCTAGGATTGCTAGCTTTCCAAAAGACACAAACGTTTGGAGATACCTCCTAATTAAAACCCTAGTTATTGAGAATTTCCAATCTGTTAAGTATCCTTGTTTTTAAAACTCAGAACTTCCTTACCCAAGGCACAACTCGATTTCTGTTGCTCTCTTTCTTTCTCTCTTTTAAAAAAAGGGATTTTTGTGTGACATTCAGATAAGGTTATTTGCAGCAT
The DNA here is from genome assembly GCA_030556195.1 of Anolis apletophallus. Taxonomy (NCBI): domain Eukaryota; kingdom Metazoa; phylum Chordata; class Lepidosauria; order Squamata; family Anolidae; genus Anolis; species Anolis apletophallus. The sequence continues at coordinate 21,205,702 of JARBWK010000012.1, forward strand.
ATGCTCTAAATCAGGGAAACTCACCAATGGTTAAGACTAAAGCAGAATGTTGTAGCAGCCAGTTTCTTCCACTGAGCTTTCCTTTATTTCTTTGGAAAATGACGTTAGCTAGAGGCTTTGCCAAAAAGAGACATTTGTTTCCCATTAGCTGCACATATTCCCTCTTTATGGGAATATGGCTTGAGATAGTGGGCCAGGCATGGCTCAGATTTATGTCAGCCGTCTTTAGATAAGGACAAGAAACTTAACATTGAAAGCCAACTACTTGTGCCTTCTGCATTGATTCAGACAGTGCGTGAGAGGCCTTTCCTTTACACTCAGAGGAATCTATCTCTCCCAACAGTCGTCATACCTCAATATGGGGGCGAAAGTGAAAAGTACAGTAACAGTCCCTTTAAAATGCAACCCGCCTATTATTAAGAATTCGCTTATTTTGGATGCAACTCCCAGAATGCCCAGTGAGCATAAATCATGGTCATGCTGACTGAAGGATTCTGGGACCCAAAGTCCAAATAGTAACTCGTCTAAGCTTGGCTACAGCAAAGGACTCCAGAGAAGTTTTTAAAAGACTTCTCTCATTGAAGAAACTTGCATTTGTTGTTTTTCTTGGTAATTGCGGTATTCAATATTTCGTAAACATTGTCCTAATTGAAACTCTCCATCGTTCAACAGGCCCGGATTACCCATAAGGCCAGACGAGGCCATGACCTCGGGCGGCGGGTTTTGGGGGGCAGCGGATTCGGCCCCCCGAATTTTTTAAAAAAACAAAAAACCGCCCCCTCGCAACGCTTTCCCCCCTCTCCCCCATAGCTCGAGAGAGGGCGGGGGAAAAGCGCCCTGGCGCCCCTCGCCTGGGCCACCCCTTGCAAAGGAAGGAGGCGGCAAGGAGGAGGAAGGGAAGCTCCGCCTCGCTGGCGGGCATGCATGCATGCGCCCATGCCCGCCAGCGGGCTTCCTTCCTCCTCCTGGCCGCCTCCTTCCTTTGCAAGGGGGCGGCCCAGGCAGCGAGGAGGAGGGCAGGACTTCCCTTCCTCCTCCTCGCACCTTCCTTTCGGTTGCGGGAGGAGCCAGGAGGAGGTGGACGGAAGGCACGCGGCACCGTGGGGCTTCCGTCCGCCGCCTCCTCCACCTCCCGCAACCGAAAGGAAGGCGCGAAGAGGAAGGAAAGTCCCGCCCTCCTCTTCGCGCCTTCCTTTCGGTCGCGGGAGGAGGAGGAGGTGGCGCACGGATGCCCCACGGTGCCGCGCGCCTTCCGTCCACCTCATCCTGGCTCCTCCCATGACCGAAAGGAAGGCGCGAGGTGGATGGAAGCCGTGGGGCAGGTGCCGTGTGACTTCCGTCCACCACCTCGGGCCCTCCTTCCGGTTATGGGAGGAGGAGGCGGCACGGAAGCCACACGCCTGGGGCTGCTGCCGCACATGCTCAGCAGCACCCTGGGGGCGTGGCTTTCCGCACCCTGGGGGGGTGGTGCGGGGCGTCTTGGCCTCGGGCGGCCGAAGACCTTAATCCAGGCCTGTCTTTCACATGAAAGGGTTTTGTTATTTTGCTTCAGAATCCTGTGGTAGTTTAAACTCAACCAGGTATGTGGCATAAAAGTATGCATCTGGCCAGTCTCTAAAAGCTTAATGTACCACAAACTCTTTGTTGTTTTTACTGCGGAAGACTAACACTTGGGGGAGGGTGTTAGTGGTTAAGGTGTTAGACTCTCTACATCAGGGGTGCCCACACTTTTTCAGCATGTGAGCTACTTGTAATAAAACCAAGTCAGAAAGATCTACCTACCTCCTCAAGGCTGGAGAGGGGAGGGGCGGGGCTTGGCATGGCCTGGGCCTGGCCCGCCCCTCTGGCTTCAGCTCTACCAGCAGCTTCTCCGGGCTTGAGGATGGCATTGCCAAGCAGGATTGGAAGCAGGATTTTGTTTGCGAGTAGGAATCCCGCCACCGCCCCCTTACAGGGCTTCAGTGCCCCCCAAATTCTCCTGAGCCTCCCACCACCCCCTTGGATCACCTCACCGCCCACTAGGGGGCGATACCTCCCACTTTGGGAACCACAGGGATAGACGAACTGGCGCATGCCTCCAAAAAATACTCCATGTGATGAGGTTGTTATTCTGGTGCTCTATCTTGCTCTGCCATCTTCTCATTGCCACAGCAGTTTATTGAATGTGTTTTATTTTATTGATATCCCACTTTACTTACAAGGAGGTACACAACGTACTCATCCCACTTGGTGCAGTACAGTCCCCGTATCCACAGGAGATAAATTCCTTAGCTTATTGTGAAAACAGAAAATAATGAATAATAGGAAAATCTATTAAAATGAACGTCTCCTCGAATTTATCATAGAGTCACTCTGGAGGACCTAGAAAATTCCTAAAATGATATTGTCTCGAGGGATTTGCAACAATAGGTCCTCTGACATGATTCTCTGCTAATTTCTAGCAGAAGCATACCATAGAATTGCCTGGAAGACCTAGAAAATTATTTGAGAGAACATATCTTTTGGATGTGAGTAGATAAAACTGCAGGTATTACTCCTTCAAGTACAGGGGTCATTCCTTTCTACTCCGATACTATTTTCCCACTTTTGTTTCATACCTTCACCCTGATGCTCATTCTCCATTTTTTGGCTCTTACCTCCACCTCAATTTCTCTTAGTCTGTCTGGTAGATCACTATATGCATCAGATCCATCCGTGGTCCACGTACATATTCACTATATGCATCATTTGATTTCTACCTTCTGGTGCTTAAATCTCTCCAAGATAATTGGTGGTGGCCCAGAGAAATCTTCTACGCACAATTAGGGAGAACCCACAGCAATTCACAGTAGTGGTTGTAATTCTTCATGGACATTGAGCAACGACTTCATCATACCTGGCAAATTTCAGCAGCAACTCCAGTTGTGCCACAGCTTTGCCACGGAGTCTACTGGTACACATGGGAGAAGTACTTCAGGGGTGGCTCTGGGACAAAACTGTGGCAGAACCGGAGTCACCGCTGAAAATACCCATCGGCGGCAACACAGGAGGCTTCCCATGTTTCATTGCCCTCAATTGGGCAAGCTGACCAGCAGATGCCTTTTCCCATGTGACGGGGAAGGGGGAACAGTGTGAGGTGCTGGGTCAGGCCAGGATTACCCATAAGGCCAACCTAGGCCATGGCCTAGGGGTGCAAGCCGAGGGGGGGGGGCACAGATCACGGACCAAAAAAAATGTTGAAACAAAAACGCAACGGGCATGGAGATGAGGAAGGAAGGATACCGGAGATCCTCCTTTCGGCGCCGCCCCTGCCCCTTCCTGAATACCAGCTCCTAGCTCTGCTATTGTTGCACAAATGGCGTATGCGCAGGGGCTCTCGACACTGGCGTTGACGTCGGCAGGAGGAACAATTAACTCCCTCAATGGCGACAGCATCCACTTGCTGGCTCCTTCAGTGCAAGTACAGGAAACTCCATTGCGCAGTCTGCGCATGCCCTAACACCATGAAAGCTGGTATTCCTCCTCCAACACAAGGAGGAGACTGGAGAGAAGCGCAACTGCCGGCTACGGCACATGCGCAAACCCCAGTACAGGAGAGAAGCCCAACACGACAAGCCCCGGTATCGGGGAGAAGCGCGGCATCGGTACAGCTGCTGACTACAATGCATGTGCAATCCCCGACAGGCCCGGATTAGGCTCTTCGGCCGCCCGAGGCCAAGATGCCCCACCCCCCCAGGACGCGGAAAGCCACGCCCCAGGGCACGGCTGCGCATGTGCGGCAGCAGTCCCGGCCGTGTGGCTTCCGTCGCCTCCTCCACCCGCGACCGGAAGGAGGGCCCGAGGAGGTGGACGGAAGCCACGCGGCACCGGCCCCACGGCTTCCGTCCACCTCGCACCTTCATTTTGGTCGCGGGAGGAGGAGGAGGAGGTGGACGGAAGCCACGCGGCACTGCTTGTGGGGCTTCCGTCTGCCGCCTCCTTCACCTCCCGCGACCAAAAGGGGGGCGCGAGGAGGAGGGTGGGACTTCCCTTCATCCTCCTTGCGCCTTCCTTTCCGTCGGGAGGGAGGAGGAGGCGGCGGACGGAAGCCCCACGAGCAGTGCGCGCGGCTTCTATCCACCTCCTCCTCCCGCGACCGAAAGGAAGGCGCGAGAGGATGAAGGAAGTCCCGCCTCCTCCAGGCCACCTGGGCGCCCCTTGCAAAGGAAGGAGCGGCCAGGAGGAGGAGGAGGAAAGGAAGCCCGCTGGCGTGCGTGCGCATGCATGCTTCCTTCGGCGGGGCGGAGCTTCCCTTCCTCCTCCTCGCGCCTCCTTCCTTTGCAAGGGGCGGCCCAGGCGAGGGAGGCGCCATTCCCTCCTCCCGCCCCCTCGCAGCGCTCCCCGCCCTCTCTCGAGCTATGATGACTCTCTCGGGAGAGGCGAAAAAGCGCTGCGAGGGGGCGTTTTTAAAAAAAAATGTTTTCAGGGGGTCGAATCCGCTGCCCCCCAAAACCTGCTGCCCGAGGCCATGGCCTATGGGTAATCCGGGCCTGATACCCGATACTGGGTAGGAGCTAAGTGCCTCAAGCCCCGGCATCGGGGAGGAGGCTCCTCCCCCCCATGCCTGCATCCATAGTGCCTACCGAGAGGGAAACTCCTGTGGCAGGCCTAGTGGGGTCACACTGGGAGAGCAGGATGTGGGGCCCTAAGGGGGGCTCCTCATTCCCTCCCCCCATCTCCCCTCATGTATTAAATATAAAATTAAATCTATTGAAAGATGAAATAAGGGGAGATGGGATACATTAAAATAAGGGGAGAGGGGAGGATGGAATTAAATATATTTAATCTGTATACCTTTATAAAGCGGAATGTTTGTATGTATGTATGTGTGCGGAGGGCGGAAGGGCGGGAGGGCGGATATGTGGCAGCCACTTTCACAGGCCACAGCGACCAGCGCGGGTGATGGACCTGCACCAAACTTGGTACACATAACCCCCCTAACCCCCTTTACGTCCTGGTGCGGTTCAGGGGACATGACCCACGGATTATGGGATTTGTCATACTTTAAAACACTTTGGTTCCCACAGACCACTGAGGCCACCAAAAAGGACCAATACAGACCACACTTAGCACACACAGACCCCTCATGACCCACTCTACATCCTGGTGCAGTTTGGAGGAGGGTGGACCATGGATGATGGGACTTGAAGTACCTCTACTCCCTTCCCAAGTCCGCTGCGACCCTCATCTATTTACTGATCGAGACCACACTTGGCACACATAACCCCTATGACTGCCTTCATGTCCTGGTGAGGTTTGGGTGAGGACTGACAATGGATGATGGGATCTGTACTACGTTCACACCCCTCTGTTTCCACAGACCACTGCGGCCCCCAACAAACACCGAGAAAGACCACACTTGGCACACAGAGCCCCAGTGACCCACTCTACATACTACTGAACTTCGGAGGGGGGCAGACCATGGATGATGGGACTTGCAGCACCTTCCCTCACTTTCCAAGACTGGTACAAACCTAATCCAATGACTGATCAACACCAAACCTGCCACACAGAGCCCTCATTACCCACTCTACATCCTGGCGCAGATCGGAGGAGGGTGGACCATGGATGATGGGACTTTAAGTACCTCTACTCACTTCCCAAGTCCGCTGCGACCCTCATCCAATTACTGATCGAAACCACACTTGGCACACATAACCCCCATGACTGCCTTCACGTCCTGGTGAGGTTCAGGGGAGGACTGACAATGGATGATGGGATTTGTAGTACTTTCACACCCCTCTGTTCCCAAAGACAACTGCGGCCCCCAACAAACACCGAGAAAGACCACACTTGGCACACAGAGCCCCAGTGACCCACTCTACATCCTACTGAAGTTTGGAGGGGGCAGAACATGGATGATGGGACTTGCAGTACCTTCCCTCACTTTCCAAGCCTGCTACAAACCTAATCCAATGACTGATCAACACCAAACCTGGCACACAGAGCCCTCATGACCCACTATACATCCTGGTGCACTTTTGTGTGAGACGGACCATGGATGATGGGACTTGAAGTACCTTCACTCACTTCCTAAAAACAATGCAACCCTCATCCATTCACCAATACAGACCAAACTTAGCACACAGAGCCCCCATGACCCAATCTACATCCTACTACACTTTGGGGGAGGGTAGACCAGAGATGATGGGACTTCCACTACCTCCAGTAATTTCATGATACCACTGCAACTCCCAATAATGATGGATCAAGACCAAACTTGGCACACAGAGCCCCCATGACCCACTCTACATCCTGCTGCACTTCTCAAATGACCCGGGCACCGCCGGGTCCCCAAGCTAGTTTTATATAAACCTGAGTCATATTTTATCCACTTGTTGGTGACATGGAAGGGGGGTGTCGGGTGTCCGGAATGGATTAATGGCATTTCAATGCAAAAATGTGCTTTTCAATAAGAGTGATTTAAGTTAAGAGCTCATTTATGGAACAAATCAATCTCTTAAATCAAGGTATTGCTCTTTTGTGGATTTTTTCCACCACAAATAAGATATGTGCAAAATGACTTACTAAACTCTGAAAGAAAAACACTTAGTAAAATATACAATTTTTTACTAGATTTGCAAAATGGAAGGAAGAATTATGAAGAAATTAAGACAAAGTGGCAAAAAAACATTGGGTTACACAATAGGGGAAGACTCATGGGAGTCTATATGGAAGAAAAATATAAAATTTACATATTCCTACTCCTTAAAAGAAAATATCTTTAAAATGATATATCAATGGTATATTACCCCTAGTAAAATAGCCAAAATGGACAAAAAATATAGCAGTGCTTGCTGGAAATGCAAATCAGCAGAAGGAACATTCATTCACTGCTGGTGGTATTGCACTTATGCAAAAAACTTCTGGAAAAAAAATCCATATAAAGATACAAAATATTCTAAATATAAAATATAAAATGAAAGCCGAAACCTGACCACAGCGGCCAGACTAATATATGCAAGACACTGGAAAGAAAATTTGCCAACGGAAGAAGAATGGCACAAAAAAGTACTAGACATAGCGTTAATGGACAAACTTACTTGTTCAATCAGAGGGAAAGTTGGTATATATCACGAAACATGGGACAACTACTTAAAGTCAATAAATATTAACAATTAACAACTGAACAAAAATAAATTTAACTATAAACAAAATATACATATATATATATATATTCACAAAATATAAATAATATCTAGAAATAGAAAATTAATATAGACAATTTTAAAAAAAGACACAGATAGTGCAGATTGGTTAAAATAAGAAGAGGGAAAACAAATAAACAAACTAACAAAAACTAGCCGAAAGTAATGTAACATATCTTGTTCTTACCTCAAAAAGTAAGAGGAGATGAAAGAACAAGAAAACATGATGCACAAGCTAGGAAGACCATCGTTATGTTTTAAAACTGTTTTATGTGTACTTCTTTTTTCCCCTTATTTCTGTACCCCACCCCCCCCCCCCCCCCCCCTCCACACTTCCTTTGCTCTTCTCTCACATCCGTCTACTTTAGTTTTGTTTTTCTTCTATGCTCTCCTTTCCCCTGCTTGTGTATATATGTTGTTATTTTATTGAAAATTCAATAAAGAAAATTGAAATAAAGATATGTGCAGTTTTGCATTGGAATTTGTTCATTTTTTCCAGACTGCAGTCCACCTCTCCAACAGTTTGAGAGACTATAAACTAGCTCTCTATTGTAACCTAGGCTTGACTGGACCTTAGTAACCCACTCTGACACAGTCTGTGCGGTTAAATGCTTTATTAAGAACTAGCTGTACCCGGCACGCGTTGCTGTGCCCTTTTTAGGAGATGTGAGAAAGTCCAATCATCCACGGTGTGCCCTCCTCTAAACTGCAGTTGGATGGAGTGTGGGTCATCGGGGGCATGGTGTGCCAAGTTGGGTCTTTATTGGTCTTGGTTCTGGGCCACAGTGGTCTGTGGGGAATGATGGGTTTTGAAGTACTACAAATCCCATTTTCCATGGTGGCAGGCATGTAGCCAGGGGGGGGCGAAGGGGGCTTCAGCCCCCCCCCCGAAATTCTCAGGGTGGTCCGCGAGAAGGCCTTACTGGTACATTATTTAAACTGTTATGTTTATTCATATCATGATCTGATCACCATGCTCATTATATCCCACCTTCATGGGGTTATTAGGATAACAATACAAAAGATTTCCTAGGGTAAACCCTCTTCCACCCAGTCTCAGCCCCCCGAACCAAACTCACCCCGAACCAAAATCCTGGCTACGGCCCTGCATGGTGGTACTTCAAGTCCCATCATGCATGGTCAGGCTCTGTGTGCCAAGGTAGGTTACTGTAAATTCAGGCCATACACAATGTCCCATGAGCTGAGGCCTAGTTAGGAACAGCAAGTTAATGAAGCCTTACTGTCAATTCAGGCCATACACAATGTCCAATGAGCTGAGGCCTAGTCGGGAGAATCAAGTTAATGAAGTCTTACTGTCAATTCAGAGCGTAAACAGCTTCCCAGTAAGTGAGGGCTAGTTAGGGAAATCAAGTTAATGAAGTCTTACTGTCAATTTAGAGCGTAAACAGCTTCCCAGTAAGTGAGGGCTAGTTAGGGAAATCAAGTTAATGAAGCCTTACTGTCAATTTTGGGCATGGTCTGTGATTTGTTGGGGTGTAAGGGAAAGTTTCTTTGCTACAAACGTACCTTGCTTGAGGCCTATTTCTGTTGGCAAGTATTGTGTTTCTGCGTTGTAAGGTTTCTTTGTTTGAGGTATACATCACATGACGTGAACCCATTTATATAATAGATATACATGGATAGAAAAGGCAAAAGAGAAAAAGCAAAAACAAGGCGGTTATAAGTCGATTCACTGCGGATGCAAGTCTCTTGGCAACTAGCAAGCAATGCCTCTGGAAATGGCAAATAACGTCTCTTGATGCCCCAACGGCTAATCCACAGGCCCGATAGCCTGACTATAAAGCAAGGTCTCCACGGCTAGACGAACCCCTAATGTTCCCTCACTGGAGCAAGGGAAGGTGAATCAAAAGTTGGCACGAGATAAAGACTGAAGTCGCGCCGGGGTCTTTATAGGTTTGTCTCTACCTAACTCCGCAATGCGCTGACTTCTTCTGGGCCTTCCCACGGGAAACGAAAGGGAGTCTTCAGGGGCGGTCTAAGGTAATTTTAAATGGTAGGGGAACATTATTTTGGTGCCCCCCAAAAAACATTATTTTGCCCCATGTAAAACAAATATACAATTATAATATCACAATACCATTAGTAGTATTATATTGTATCAATGTACTGTATATACAATATATTATACCATACTCATACTATATTATATCATAATTATATTATACTACATTACAATGTAATTATATTATAATATATTGACATTATAATACAATATAACATTCTATTATATTATTATTATAAAATAATAAATAAAATTATTAATTTAAATGAAATTATCCTCTACTAAATATTTTCATTACTCCTAGAAAACTCAAATAACCCAAAATAAAGTAAAATAAAATATTGTATATATCACTATTTTGTACAATACCACTATACTGCAATATTGTTTGTAATATTACATGTAATATAAAATATATCATTATTCTATTGTTATATTGTATTTGTATTATATTGTATGACAATATTAAGCAGAACTGTATAATAATAATCAACAAGAAATGCAATGTAAATGCATCAAAATCAGAATATTACCTACCACCCGTCTCATAATTCATAGGAGTCTCCCATAAGTCCAAAATTAGGATCCCAATGTAAATGTAAATAGAAAAACAGCCGAAATGTTCAAATGAGGTCGAATACAGGCAGCGCGGCCTGGGCAAACTTGGGCCCTCCCTCCCTCTAGGTGTTTTGGCCTCCAACTCCCACAACTCCTCATAGCCTCAGGCCCCTCAGGGCTAGACAGAAATAGAGCCGAAGAAAGGAAGGAGGGAGAAAAGAGGTCACAGAGGAGGAGGAGGAGGAAAGCCCTTCATTCATTCCTTCACTTACACTTCCTTCATTGATTCTTTTCTCTTTCCCCGCAAACGCGTGCGCGGCGGAGACAAAAGGGAGAGGGAAGCACTCCTGCCTGCCCGATATGCAGTGCTTTGCTTACAGGCTTCTGCGCAGGGAGCTACTGGGCATGCGCGGAGGTTTTTCGCGGATGTGGAGTTGCTCCTGCGCTCAACTTCAGCTCTGGAGCAACTGCGCCTGCGTGAAAACCTCCGCGCATGCCCAGAAGCGGCGTCGGAGCGCACAAGGCCGGGGCCCAAAAGCAGGCAGCTGCGGCGCTGCCTGAGGAACATTGGCAGGGCCAGGATGGCACCCCCTTCCCAGATGGCGCCCTAGGCGGCTGCCTACTTGGCCTACTTTGTAGGACCGCCCCTGGGAGTCTTTCTCTACTCCCATATCTGTAGGGAATTCCAGCTCGTTAGCTGGGACAGCTGTGGAAGGAGGAGGCCTTGGACTATCTCTGCCCCAGGTGCGGTTATATCTCTAGGAAAAGGCGGCACAGCGATTCTCTTGGAACCGCTGGGCCCCGGTCGGGGAAAACAGTGAAGCCTGGCTATCCATCCTTTTTGCCTTCCTGCTTAAGGCATGGCGGCGGTTTGGTTCGCCGGAAGTAGCCTGGGATGTGACACTCTTGGCTTTATAAGTGTGAGGACCCCGATCTAAGGTCTTATTAGAGGCGCTGCCTAATGTGAAACCGAAGGATGATGGGAAAGAGGCATTCCCATGGAGTCTTGGCAAATACTTGCAAAAAGAGCATGCAGAAATTTGCAACAGGTCAGAAATATCCTGTTGACATTTGTAAGCTGGATTGCTTAGAGCGAAGGCAAACTGGCTCTGGGCCTGCCCTTGTGAACTGCAAGGAGAGCTGAATATGAAGAAAATGTGTTGATTGGAGATAATGGTGATTTTTTTTGTTCCAGTGCAATTGGCCCATAGCAAGGAGACCCAGATGACCTTCTTGATGAAGCATGATCTGAACAGGAGATGTTTATGCAAGGAAGAAACAGCCATAGGGAAGCTACAGTTCAGATTTCATTATTTTGGCTACTATAGAATGGGAAAGAGAGTCTCTAGGGAAGAGTTTCAGGTCTTTGAATATGGATCTCTGTAGTCCTGCATGAAAAAGGTTTCCAGTTAACCATTCAGTTTCTGTTTTCCAGTTGCTGCGGATTTTGTTTGAAACTCCCTTTTGAGGGTACATAGAATTATTACTCTCTCTCTCTCTCTCGGCATTACTTCGCTAACGAAGATTCTTAGGAAGAACTCAACCCACGCTTTTTACAAGCGCGTTGATGACTAAAAAGGCCAATCTGAGATAGGCAAGTTCGGTTACAGAAAGCACAGCAGAAAGTCTCCTTGGGTGATGTTGTTTCCAAGTTGCGGTTTTTTCCTGCGTTGTCGTTTCTCTTCGAGACCCATTCGGCGTGTCTTCTCAAAAGAGGCCTCAGCATTGTGGATAGTGCGTCTCCATGCTTCCCGATGTGGAGGCCAGGGTGGACCATTGTTGGTGATCAATTTGGCCGAGCCTGAGATGTTGTTTCAGAGAGTCCTTATATCTCTTTTGGGGGCGCCTCTCTTGTGCTGACCCATGTTCACCATAGAGTAGTATCTTTGGGAGGCAGTGGTCCTCCATCCTAGAGACGTGCCCTGCCCAGCACAGCTGTGTTCTCAATAGCATGGCCTCAACGCTGCTGATCCCTGCTTGCTCAAGTACAGCAACATTAGTCACATAGTCAGTCCAGTGTACATTTAGGATTGTGCGAAGACAGCGCTGATGAAAGCGTTCGAGGAGTCGTAGGTGTTGGCGATAGGTGACCCATGTTTTAGACCCATATAGGAGAATAGACAGTACGATAGCTCTGTGCACACTGATTTTGGTGCTTTGTCTCAGGTGTTTGTTGTTCCAGACTCTTTTGTGAAGCCTTCCAAATGCACTATATGCCTTTGCTAATCTGTGATCTATCTCTTCATCAATCTTGGCGTCTGAAGAGATGATGCTTCCCAGGTAGGTGAACTGCTGAACGGACTGAAGCACAGATTCGCCTATGCCGACGTCACAGGAGACAAGATGGAACTGTCTTCACTGCTGCCCTTCTTTACTCTGGTCCCAGAGTGGCCGTTGGTGCTGAGGAAGGGGCATTGATGTCACAGGAGACAAGATGGAAGTGTTTTCACGGCTCCCCTTCTTTACTCTGGTGCCAGAGCGGCTGTTGCTGCTGGGGGAGGGACATTGATGTCATAGGAAATGAACCACAAGACACACTGGGCAGGGAATACCATAGGAAGTTGGGGCTAGGAAGGTGTGTGGAAGACTGGTCTCAGATCATGGATTGATGAACTGGCACAGTTGTACTGTTAAAGAGAGGTGCAATATCGAAGGTGCTCAATTTGATATACATCCATCATACCAGTGTTTTTCAACCTTTTTTGAGCCGCGGCACATTTTTTACATTTACAAAATCTTGGTGCACACCACCAACCGAAATGATACAAAATGACACTCTAACACAGTAATACATATAGTTAATATGTTTTTAAATGTATTTATACACTCAGTGTGAAACCTGGGCCTGTTTCGATGAACACAACATAGATATCCTGGCAGGAATGGCAGAAAGACACACACGAAGGTCTTGCTCAACAGCTGGGAGTTATAGTTCACCCGCAATCAAAGAGCATTCTGAACTCCACCAATGATGGAATGGAATCAAACTTCCCACACAGAACTCCCATAACCAAGAGAAAATACTATAAGAGTTTGGTGGGCATTGACCTTGAGTTTTGGAGTTGTAGTGCACCTATATCCAGAGAGCACTGTGGAGGAGGGAGGAAGACGTGGGGCGAAAGTAAGAGTCTGTGCAGTAGCGCCAGAGAGCATGGGTCACGTCTTTCCTCCCCCTCCCCCTCCCACAGAAGCGGCAGCGTGAGCAAAGCGAGGCAAAGCAAGCAGAGCGAGGCTGGGAAGAAGGGAGCCCGAGTGGAGAAGAGAAAGTGTTTGGCAGGAGGGGGAAGAAAGGGTATTGGAGGTTCCAATTTCCCACGGCACACCTGACGATCGCTCACGGCACACTAGTGTGCCACGGCACACTGGTTGGGAAACACTGCATCATACTAATGAAACTGTTGCCGCACAGCAGGTTGGTATGATAAAATCCTGAATTTATGTTGTTGTCCACCAACTGGCTATCTCTGATGTAGCTTAGTTGTGAACCTCACAAACGGGTTTTTTTTATATTACACAGCTCTAGAGCTCTGATTCCATATTAATGGCCATGACAACATCCCATGGGATTTGCAATTGCATGAAGGCTAATGAGAATCCTTAGCCATATGATCCTGTGCCTCGACACACTACAAATGGGACATTCCACTGAGCATGTTTAGGATTATCACATTTTGACAACTACTGGTACATTGTATATAGCAAAAGGCTGACTTCATCTGAGGTATGAAAAAAATTGTAGCTCGAGTAGGAACTCATCGGGGGGGGGGGGGGTTCTCAGTGTTTCAACCATTGGGATTGCAAAGGGACGGATTTGACAGGTTTCTATGAAAATATTGTTTCAGCTGCAACGGCTTCTGAGAGCAAAAAGCCGCAGGAGAAGCAATGCATTGGTTGTTTGAGTGGGGAACTGGGTTGGGGTCTGGCTCTCAAAGAAAGACAAATCTTATTACGCTGGCCCTGCAATACTGTGCAGAGGAATGATTTTTTCTAGCCTGTTTCATGATTTGATCTGAATCTGCCCTTTGAAGCTCACAAGCTGGGAGGGAAGGTGAACTTTGAGCGCTGTAAAGATTTGGAGCCGACACCACCACAATTCCAGTGAGTCTCATTAAAAACACACATGCGCAGGCACACACGCAGAGCCACAACCAGTTGCCAATTATATTGACAGACAGAAATGCATGAGCAGTGCTATGATTCATATTTTCTAAGAATTTTACAGACCAGAGCCAGAACAAAATGATGGCTGAATGTGAAGTATGGTTTAGTTACTGAAAAGGACATTCAAGTGCCACCTCGGAGTTGGTTGAGGTAGGCAGGATTTCCCTGGGTACTGGTTGTGGGGGGTCGGGAGCAGGTCAGGGTTTTGCCCTCCCTTCTGCTCGAGATCCCCGTGTACAACTGGTGGGCCACTGTGTGATACAGAATGCTGGACTAGATGGGCTGAGGTCCGATTCAGCATGGCTCTTCTTATGTTCTTATGTTTAATAGTTGAGTTTCCTAATGTGCACATTGCCCACCTTGCTTGTTTTCGTGGATTACAGTAGTGCAGGGATGGGCAAACTGCGGCCCGGGGGCCAGATGCGGCCCTTTGGCCGATTCTATCTGGCCCTCCTAAGAGTCCTTGGCTTGCCTCCCCTGCCTGGCCTCTGCATAAAACTCTCCAGAGAAGGGGACTACAAGGAAGCATTATTTTATTTTAGTGGTTTTTATTATTATTGTATAATAATTTTATTATAATAATAAAATAATATAATAAATAATATAATATAATGTTATATTATATATTATAATTTCAATATATTATAATGTCTATATATATACTATAATATAATTATGATATTAATACTAATGTATGAATATTTCTTGATATATTAATATGTTAATATTAATGATGTGTAATACAGTATATGGTAAATATAGTAAGTGAATAAATAAATAAATAATGTAGATTAGCATGTAGTTCCGCCTTTAGGTGCGGCCCTCCATAATATTTTTTGGCTCTCATGTGGCCCCTTGGAAAAAATAGTTGCCCACCCCTGCAGTAGTGTCTCCCTATAGTATCTCTGCTATCTGGGGAAAGTAGGAGTGTGCGAAATGGCAGAAATTCATTCTGCTTTTGTTTAGAATTTAGGTCATTCTTCCCTTTCATTCTGTTTTTGGGAAGATTATTTGAGATTTGGGGCGGGGGGGGGGGCTGTCCGGATTTGTAATTCAGGATCTGGTATTTTGTTTTTGAAAGAATATTCCCAAAACCAGAAGGAGGGGACACACCTGACATTCAAAACAAAAACAGAACAGATTTCTGCCATTTTGCACACTTGTGACGCCCCACGGGGCTGTTTTATATCTGTACTAGCTGCACCTGGCACGCGTTGCTGTGCCCTATTTAGGAGATGCGAGAAAGTCTGAGTATGTAAGGGTTGGAATTGTTGTTAGTTATGGTGTTGTTGGGGCCATAGCTGTGTTGTTGTGGGTTGTTCTGGTGGGTGGGATGTTGAAGTCCTGGGAGTTGTTGGTGTGTGGTGTTGCTGGCGTTCTGCATAGCTTGTGGATATACAATGTTTTTTGTCTTTCCGTCTGCTGTGTTGATGTAGAGGTTGATGCTTGTGTGGGTGGGGTACTTTGGAAGTGAGTGGAGGTACTTGAAACCCCATTATCCATGGTGTGTCCTCCTCTGAACTGCAGTCGGATGGAGTGTGGGTCATGGGGGGCATTGTTTGCCAAGTTTGGTCTTTATCGGTCTTGGTTCTGGGCCACAGTGGTCTGTGGGGAATGATGGGTTTTGAAGTAGTACAAATCCCATTATCCATGGAGGTACTTCAAGTCCCATAATCCATGGTCCACTCTCCTCCAAACTGTAGTAGAATGTAGCGTGGGTCATAGGGGCTCTGTGTGCCAAGGTAGGTTACTGTAAATTGAGGCCATACACAATGTCCCATGAGCTGAGGCGTAGTCAGGAACATCAAGTTAATGAAGCCTTACTGTCAATTCAGGCAATACACAATGTCCAATGAGCTGAGGCCTAGTCAGGAACAGCAAGTTAATGAAGCCTTACTGTCAATTCAGGCAATACACAATGTCCAATGAGCTGAGGCGTAGTCGGGAGAATCAAGTTAATGAAGCCTTACTGTCAATTCAGAGCGTAAACAGCATTCCATTAAGTGAGGCCTAGTCAGGAAATTAAGTTAATGAAGCCTTACTGTCAATTTTGGGCGTGGTCTATGATTTGTAGGGGTGTAAATTTTATGTGGGAAGTGAATTAGGTGTTTGTGTTTGTGCCTCAGCCCTTTGCCTTATCCTCCTCTGACAGTTTATTATGGGTCGGAATGTTCATGTTGGCTGGCCAGTACAGGAGTTATGCAAATCCACCCTTATTGGCAGCCAATCATGTTGTCAGAATGTAGAGGCTGGGAGAGTCGTTGGCAGCCCCGGAGGATGCTGGGAAATGTAGTTTTTTACTCATTGTTTTGGGGGCCTTTTAGGTTTTGGGGGGGAAAGTTTCTTTGCTACAAACGTACCTTGCTTGAGGCCTATTTCTGTTGGCAAGTTTGGTGTTTCTGCGTTGTGAGGTTTCTCTGTTTGGGACGGTCGTTCCATGACGGGGAACCCCTTTATATAATAGATTATGTACCTGTTTGCCTTCACCTGCAAGGCCTTTGTCTTCAGCCATGTGGACTGTGATGAGAGGAGTTGTGCCTGGCTTCAAACCTGGCATCACCACCCTGAACTACTCCCCTTTCTGAGGTCATCTGAGGGGCAGGACTTCCTCTCTTTGGCCATTTCAAGCATAGCACACGGATGAAGCAGGCGGAAGTCTGGAGCCAACGCTCAGACAAAGCACCTTCATTCACGTAAAGCCTTCCAACGCTCTCAAACCATGGAATTCAGTAATAGGAAGGGCCAGCCCTTCAACAGAGACTGTATTTCTTTGGGGACCCACGGACTTCGTGCGCCAGGGGACCATTTGAGGAGCAACAGGATACTTGGAACTTAAGAGAGGCACCTTCATGTTGCATAAGGCAAGTGAACGCAACCCCTTTGTTTAAGGAACACTTTTATTTATTTATTTATTTATTTATTCACTCTTATACACCGCTCCTTCCGGCGGGCTCGGCGCGGTTCACATAAAACACATAGCATAAACAGCAGTAAAATCTAAAATCTAAAAACAACCTACTTCTTTTGCAACCTACTTCAAGCTTTTTTGGGCCACCAACACTTTTAATGGTTGTTATTAAATAAACTTGTTTTGAGTTCACCCTTTTTGAGTCCTGAACTCATTGCTTAGAGACTCTCCAGGTTTCTTGTGCATGGGAAGGCTAGAACGCGTACCCCAGGGTCTATAGAATTCGTCTATCTTCTCAAAGCCACCTTTTCTTGGCCCTGGCGGGACGCCACAACACCCCTAGAAGATAGGGTTAGCCTTGGGATGAGACAAAATGGAATGTCCATGTGGCATTGGGAAAGGGATTGATCTGAAAATACCATGAAGCCTACTTTGTGCTCTCTAAACTTGTTTTCTGCTCTAAAGACCAAATATTTATTATTTATTTATTTCAGGATTTTACCCCGCTCTTCTCAACCCCCGAGGGGGGACTCAGAGCGGCTTACAGCAGGCACAATTCGATGCCACATCAACAGCGTAAAACCCCAAACCCCACAACCCATTAAAACATTAAGGCATTAAAATACAATCCCTCAACACATCTACAATCATTCCAATTAAAACAGTATTCAACCCTAGAAACATTGACCCTCTTCCTCCCTCCCATTAAAATTCCGTCTCACATGCTGCCTAGTGCTGGTGAGGGAACGCCTGATCCCAGAGCCAGGATTTCACCTTCTTCCTGAATGTCAGGAGGGATGAGGTGGACCGTATCTCCGTAGGGAGCGCATTCCACAGGCGGGGGGCCACCACCGAGAAGGCCCTGTCCCTCGTCCCCACCAACCGCATCTGAGAGGTCGGCGGGAGCGAGAGCAGGGCCTCCCGGATGATCTGAGGTTACGGGATGGGACGTAGCGGCCGATGCGTTCGGACAAGTACGCTGGGCCAGAACCGTATAGAGCTTTAAAGGTCAAAACCAGCACTTTGAATTGAGCCCGGTGGACAGGCAGCCAGTGGAGCTGACACAGCAGGGGGTAGTGTGCTCCTGTATGTAGCTCCCGTTAGTAGTCTGGCTGCCGCCCGCTGGACTAATTGCAATTTCGAACTGTCTTCAAAGGCAGCCCCACGTAGAGTGCGTTGCAGTAATCTATTCGGGATGTGACCAGGCGTGGACAACCGTGGCCAGATCAGACTTCCCAAGGTACGAGGCGCAGCTGGCGCACGAGTCTCAACTGTGCAAAAGCTCCCCTGGCCACCGCTGAGACCTGGGGTTCCAGGCTCAGCGCTGAGTCCAGGATCACTCCCAAGCTGCGAACCTGCGTCTTCAGGGGAGTGTAACCCCGTCCAACACAGGCTGTAACCCTATACCCTGTTCGGGCTACGACTGACCAGGAGGACCTCTGTCTTGTCTGGATTTAGTTTCAATTTGCTAGCCCTCATCCAGTCCGACACAGCAGCCAAGCACCGGTTCAGGGTCTGGACAGCCTCCTTGGTGACAGGTGGGAAGGAGTGACAGATCTGGACATCATCTGCGTACAGATAACACCTTACTCGAAACTCCGAATGATCTCTCCCAGCGGTTTCATGTAGATGTTGAACAACATCGGGGACAGTACTGAACCCTGAGGGACTCCACATGACAACGGCTGTGGAGCCGAACAGGTGTCACCCAATGACACCTTCTGGGTACGACCTTCCAGGAAGGATTGGAGCCACTGCAATGCAGTACCCCCAAGCCCCATATCTGCAAGGCGACCCAGAAGGATACCGTGGTCAACGGTATCGAAAGCCGCTGAGAGGTCCAGCAGAACCAACAGGGACACACTCCCCCTGTCAAGTTCCCGGCGTAGATCATCTACCAAGGCGACCAAGGCTGTCTCAGTCCCATGCCCCGGCCTAAAGCCAGACTGTGCCGGATCCAGATAATCAGTGTGTCTGCCAAGAACCCCTGGAGTTGCGAAGCCACCACACGTTCCATGACTTTGCCCAAATAGGGAGATTGGAAACTGGCCGATAGTTCACTAATTGAGTGGGGTCCAGTGAAGGTTTCTTCAACAGCGGTTTTATAACAGCTTGCTTTAAGCTGGCTGGAATGGTGCCTTCCCGAAGGGAGGCATTAACCACCACCTTCACCCACTCTGCCAAACCCCTCTGGCTTCCTTGATCAGCCAGGATGGGCAGGGGTCTAGGATGCATGTCGTGGGCCTCGCCTCTCCAAGGATCTTGTCCACATCCTCAAGCTGAACCAATTGAAACGAATCCATCAAAACCGGACAAGCAGATGCTCGTGTCACATCCTCAGAGACTGCCGTTAAAGTGGTATCTAAAATCGGAACGGATCAGAGCCACCTTATCCGCGAAGACCTTAGCAAACTCATCGCAGCGTACCGCCGAGCCGTCAGGGATCTCGCACTGAGGCGGATTTAAAAGACCCCTAACGACTCGAAACAGTTCCGCTGGACGGTTCTTCGGCGGCCACCTTGGCCACAATAGATGTTTTTTGTGCGGCTTTTATTGCAGCGTCATAGGTCCTCAAATAAGAGACCAGGCGCGCCTGAGCTGATCCGCTCCGTTTCCTACGCCACACGCACTCTAGCCTCCTCTTTTTTCGCTTCATTGCTGCCAGCTCCTCAGTGAACCAAGGAGCTGGTTTAGCTCGGTTACTCAAGAGGGGACGTTCTGGAGCGATCGTGTCAACAGCCCTTGTCATCTCCCTGTCCCAGAGTGAGACAAGAGCCTCGACAGGGTCACTTACCGAGGAGGCGGGAAAATCCCCAAGAGCCGTCAGGAATCCGTTCGGATCCTTAAGTCTCCTGGGGCGGACCATTCTAATAGGTCCACCACCCCTGCGGAGGTGGAAAGGCCCAGTGAGTCTAAACTTGATCAGGTGGTGGTCGGACCATGGCAAAGGAATGATGGTCAATTCCTCCACTCCGCCACTTTCATCCCATCCCTGGCAGAAAACCAGATCTAAAGTGTGTCCAGCACTATGGGTGGGACCCGATATTAACTGGGACAGGCCCATGGTTGCCATGGCGGCCATGAAGTCCTGAGCCGCTCCTGATAGAGTGGTCTCGGCATGGACGTTGAAGTCTCCCAGCACGATGAGCTGCTGAGACTCCACGGCCAGGGCCGAGACCACTCCCGGCCAGCTCAGGTAAGGAGACTGTAGTGCAGCGGGGTGGTCGGTACACTAACAGAATCCCTATCCTGTCCCGGTCACCAATCCTTAGGCCGACACATTCGAACGTGGTTGACTGTGGGATGGGGCACCTGGTGAAGAATGTGATTCCATTGCCAGGATTTCATATGGATATACAAAACTATAGGTAATAGTGAATACTGAATACTAGGCATGAGAAAAAAGTTATGAAAATGATTCGTTTCAGAAGAAATTGTAAGAAATGCTACTTTCGAGCTTTTCCGCACCTGGAACGCCAACCAGGAAGTGGACTTAATTTTTCGAACTTCGGGGGCCAGGATTTTCTTAAGTGTCATTATTAGGTCGTAAGGGGGGGCATAAGGGGGGGGCACCCTCCTTCTCTCTCACCACCCCCTCGCCTCCCTTGTCAATATTATGGCAAGGCAAGCCCTAAACTCGCTCCTTCGCTTGGCTGGAAGGAAGCCTGGAAAAATGTAAACAGAGAGGATTACTCAGAAGTAAATCTGCAAAAGAGGGCACTTTGGATGAAGGGCCCTTCTTTGTGGATTTACTTGAGTAATCCTCTCTGTTTACATTTTTCCAGGCTTCCCTGCCCCTCTCCTGCCTGCCAGCCAGGATCTAAGGCATCAAAGAGTATTGGGGTGAGAAACCAACCTAATGTATAATACAATGAATGCTACTGTAAGTGCCACTGCCTAATATTATAAGTAATCCAACTGGTCATACCTACATTCCATGCACATGCAATAATACAGCAGTAATAACAATGGGTATAAGAAGAGGTAAAATTCAAACCAGTATTCTGACTGGTCTCTCCTCATGCGGTGCAAACGGGGCTGGGAAATTAGCCCGGGAAAAGCCAGCGTTTTCTGCTTGGGAGCACACACATACATATTCTTGGGAGGGGATTTGCTGCAGAATCTTCTCTATGAGGCCGGGATTCTGCAGCAAATCCCCCAAAGAATATGTATGTGTGTGCACCCAAGCAGAAAATGCTGTCTTTTCCGGGCTAATTTCCGGGCTCCCCGAGACGAGCCCGTTTGCACCGCATGAGGCAGAGACCAGTCAGAATACTTCGGTTTGAATTTTACCTCTTCTTATACCCATTGTTATTACTGCCGTATTATTGCATGTGCATAGAATGTAGGTATATGACCAGCCTGGGCAAACTTGGGCCCTCGCTCCTGGGGATCGGGTGAGAGAGAGGCAGCGAGGAGCCAGGGGGGCTCCTCCTCCTTTTTTTTGATGCGTCCAAGAATAGAATACCCCCCTCACTCCTTCCCTCCCTCCTTCCTATTTGGAGAGTCCCATCTAGAATTCAGGGTGATTTATTCAAGTTTTGGCCTACAACTCCCAGAAATCCCAGCCAATTTACCAGCTGTTAGGATTTCTGGGAGTTGTAGGCCAAAACTCATCTGGAATGCGCATGCTCTGGCATACAATTACTAACGAATTTCGTTAGCAATTAAGTTACATTTTAGAACTTTTGGGAAATTTTTGTAAGTCTTTGATATACTAATCACAAAAAATCCCCCCCCCAATTAGATTTACGATTTGCTATTTTTGGGTTCTAAACCATGCCTACTGAATACTATTAAATGAATGACTTCCAGTGAAAGTATACTGTAGACTTCTGTGGGAGAATCAATGAAATGCCTAGAGAGGTCATCTCTAAGGATTGCTGGAGGTGCTTCCAGATGGCCCTAAAGCCCATGCTGGAGCGGCTTAAAATAACCCACTTCGGCAAGTGTTCCTGTCTTCACTCACCCACCAAAGCCCTGGGATTTCACAAGGTGGGGTACATGCCATCCTCAAAGCCCCCAAACCTAATTTAAAAGGTCCTGCTAACCATAACACCTCTCTTGGCATCCTCTTGGCATGAGAAAATGACACCTGAGAAGATGGGAAAATCCCTCCTCATCCCTGCTCTCCTCATGCTTCATTTTTCCATGTTAGAAGGATGTGAGGAGAGGAGTTATGGTTGCCAGGGTGCCCCCCTACACCTTTGGGCTCCAGGAGCCCAAAAGTTATGGGATGGCAGTGGAGACAGACCCTCGGGGTCATGGAACATGACCACGGAAGTGAGTCCCCACAAGCCCAATACCTTAAAAGAACTGGACCTTTCAGGAAGGTACGGATCTAATGAGGTATTTTTTTTAAAAAAAATAGTTTTTTTAATTGGTTTCTATTACAACATAATGATTTAAAAACATTACGACATAAATCAGAAAATATCACTTACATAAAATATAGACGCCACTACTTTATGAAGTACAGTAGTGGTTGGAAATAGAGTAGAATTTAGAAAAATAGATATCAGATAGAGATAGTAGAGAGAAGTGAAAGATAGTGTAGAGTTCCGGGGAGAAATTCCCCTTGGTGTCTAGAAATAGAAAGCCTAAATTTAAGCGTGAAGCTAGATCTATAGAGCAGTGTTTCCCAACCAGTGTGCTGGGGCATGCTGTGAGCGATCATCAGGTGTGCCGTGGGAAATTGGAACCGGGGGAGTCTAGTGTGTTGAAGTATAAAAACCTTAAGAAACCTACCTCGATAAAGGCACCAAATTACAACCACACCCCTCCCCACCCGTTGTCTCTCCTCTCCATGCATTGGGAAGGAGACAACTTGGTCTCTCCCTCTCCATGTATTGGGAAGGCCCGCCTCCCTTTCCCCAAGTAGAGACCTCCTCTTGCTTCCTGGGGGGTTCTGCGTGGGAAGTTTGGCCCAGTTCTATCATTGGTGGGGTTCAGAATGCTCTTTGATTGTAGGGGAACTATAAATCCCAGCAACTACAACTCCCAAATGTCAAGGCCTATTTCCCTGAACTCCATCTGTGTTCACATTTGGGCATATTGAGTATTCATGCCAAGTTTGGTCCTGATCCAACATTGTTTGAGTCCACAGTGCTATTTGGATATAGGTGAACTACAACTCCAAAAGTCAAGGTCAATGCCCACCAAACTCTTATAGCATTTTCTCTTGGTTATGGGAGTTCTGTGTGGAAAGTTTGTGTCTTTCTGCCATTCCTGCCAGGATATCTATGTTGGGTTCATTGAAACAGGCCCAGGTTTCACACTGAGTGTATAAATACATTTAAGAACATATTAACTATATGTATTACTGTGTTAGAGTGTCATTTTGTGACATTTTGGTTGGTGGTGTGCCCCAGGATGTAGCACAGCAGTTCTCGTTTGTGCCTGGAGGGCAGGGGCCAGGACCTGGGGTCCCATTAGCATTAGAACCAGCAGTGCCAGAACTGGACTCAGAGGATGAGCTAGATGGCTGGGGAGAAGGGCAGCTTTCCCCTGCTGGGCCTCTTT
>JARBWK010000012.1:21229139-21341425 GCA_030556195.1 Anolis apletophallus
ATCCATCAAAGAGACTCCTTTCTTTGCTAACTATGGACACCACCCCGTTTCTACCCTCCGGTGGACCCGTCCGGAGGGGCGCCGGAGGCGTCAGATTGGCCGAGAGCTCACTGCCTTGCAAGACTTGCTGCGCACTCACCAGACCAGGCTAAAGCGGATTACAAGCGGATGGCTGATCGGGCGGCGCCAGGAGGGCCCTGCGATCCTGGTGGGGGATAAAGTTTGGCTGTCTACCAAGAATCTGCCCACGCAGAGGCCTAGCCGCAAGTTGGATGCCAGATTTTTGGGGCCTTACAAAGTGCTGGAGAAGGTGGGGCCTGTTTCCTTCAAACTGCAACTCCCAGCGGACATGAAGATCCACCCTGTGTTTCACTGTTCTTTGCTCCGCCCGGCGGCGGGGAACGCCTGATGTGACGCAGCCGCCCTCCCTGTGATGCGTGACGGCGTGGAGGAGTTGGAGGTGCAGGACATCTTGGATGCGCGCATCCGGTACCGGAAGCTGGAGTATCTGATTGATTGGAAAGGTTTTGGGCCAGAAGAGCGTTCCTGGACGCGGGCTCACGACGTCCACGCCCCGGATCTTGTGGCCCGATTTCATCGCACGTACCCTGACAAACCCAAGCCTCGAGGGCGGCCTAGGAGGGCTCTGAGGGGGTTAGTGTAGCACAGCAGTTCTCGTTGTGCCTGGAGGGCAGGGGTCAGGGCCTGGGGTCCCATTAGCATTAGAACCAGCAGTGCCAGAACTGGACTCAGAGGATGAGCTAGATGACTGGGGAGAAGGGCAGCTTTCCCCTGCTGGGCCTCAGAGAGCTTGGCATGGGAAGAAATGTTGTTTGGCCCAAGCGGAGACTCAGATAACCAGGGGCAGACGGATAGTGAAGCGGAATCTTATGAACACCCGGGGGGGAGGAATTCTCAGGAGCCTCCGAAGGAAAACATGGAAGAAGGCACCTGGGAAATGGCTAGGGAGGAAAGCTCCCAGGGAGATAGAAACACAGCTGCGGAGAGACAAGGTCGAACCTTTGATAGGAGACGGAACATCGAGTCTAGCAGAAGGGAATGGTCTAAGAGCATAGACCGGCCGAGGTCCGTGAGCAGCGACTGGAGACGTAGAAGCCTAGAGCGTCGAGGACCTCGGCCGAGGGATTAAGTATAGGATCCGTGGGAACGAATCCTCAGTGCTCCGGCCACGTCTTTGCTGAATAGGCGCGAAGCGAGTGGGACCACGGCTAAGCTAGCCCGTGGTCATCAAGCCTTGCCTTGTCTTGTCCTGCCTTGTTCCTGATCCGCATGGTTTGCGGAGCCTTGTTTTCTATCCTGATCCACACCGTTGTGTGGAGCCTTGCTGAACTTTAAGCCTTGTTGAACTTTAAGCCTTGCTGAACTTTAAGCCTTGCCACGTTTTTGGACATTGTATACTTCAACCCTTTTGGATTGTTTGCTATTCTTATGGACAATATCTTTTAGCTGTTTTTATATTCAACTAGCTTGGGGACCCGGCCCTGCCCGGTCATTTGAAGATGCAACAGCAGGATGTAGAGTGGGTCATGGGGGCTCTGTGTGCCAAGTTTAGTCTTGATCCATCATTATTGGGAGTTGCAGTGGTATCATGAAATTACTGAAGGTAGTGCAAGTCCCATCATCTCTGTGTGTCCCGTCCCCCAAAGTGTAGTAGGATGTAGATTGGGTCATGGGGGCTGTGTGTGCTAAGTTTGGTCTGTATTGGTGAATGGATGAGGGATGCATTGTTTTTCGGAAGTGAGTGAAGGTACTTCAAGTCCCATCATCCGTGGTCCGTCTCACAGTAAACTGCACCAGGCTGTAGAGTGGGTCATGAGGGCTCTGTGTGCCAGATTTGGTGTTGATCAGTCATTGGATTAGGTTTGTAGCAGGATTGGGAAGTGAGGAAGGTACTGCAAGTCCCATCATCCATGTTCTGTCCCCTCCAAACTTCAGTAGGATGTAGTGTGGGTCTCTGGGGCTCTGTGTGCATAGTGTGGACTTTCTCGGTGTTTGTTGGGGGCCACAGTGGTCTGTGGGAACAGAGGGGTTTATAAGTACTACAAATCCCATCATCCATTGTCAGTCCTCCCCAAACCTCACCAGGACGTGAAGGCAGTCATGGGGTTATGTATGGCAAGTTTGGTCTCGATCAGTGATTGGATGAGGGTTGCAGCGGACTTGGGAAGTGAGTAGAGGCACTTCAAGTCCCATCATCCATGGTCCACACTCCTCCGAACTGCACCAGGACGTAGAGTGGGTCATGGGGGCTGTGTGTGTTGAGTGTGGTCTGTATTGGTCCTTTTTGTTGGCCTCAGTGGTCTGTGGGAACCAAAGTCTTGGAAAGTACTACAAATCCCATATACGTGGGTCATGTCATAGGGGTTATGTGTACCAAGTTTGGTGCAGGTCCATCACCCGCGCTGGTCGCGGTGGCCTGTGAAAGTGGCTGCCACATATCCGCCCTGGCCTGTGAAAGTGGCTGCCCCATATCCGCCCTGGCCTGTGAAAGTGGCTGCCCCATATCCGCCCTGGCCTGTGAAAGTGGCTGCCCCATATCCGCCCTGGCCTGTGAAAGTGGCTGCCCCATATCCGCCCTGGCCTGTGAAAGTGGCTGCCCCATATCCGCCCTGGCCTGTGAAAGTGGCTGCCCCATATCCGCCCTGGCCTGTGAAAGTGGCTGCCCCATATCCGCCCTGGCCTGTGAAAGTGGCTGCCCCATAACCGCCCTGGCCTGTGAAAGTGGCTGCCCCATATCCGCTCTGCCCTGTGAAAGTGGCTGCCCCATATCCGCCCTGGCCTGTGAAAGTGGCTGCCCCATATCCGCCCTGGCCTGTGAAAGTGGCTGCCCCATATCCGCCCCTGGCCTGTGAAAGTGGCTGCCCCATATCCGCCCTGGCCTGTGAAAGTGGCTGCCCCATATCCGCCCCTGGCCTGTGTAATTGGGTGCCCCATATCCGCCCTGGCCTGTGAAAGTGGCTGCCCCATATCCGCCCTGGCCTGTGAAAGTGGCTGCCCCATATCCGCCCTGGCCTGTGAAAGTGGCTGCCCCATATCCGCCCTGGCCTGTGAAAGTGGCTGCCCCATATCCGCCCTGGCCTGTGAAAGTGGCTGCCCATATCCGCCTGGCCTGTGAAAGTGGCTGCCCCATATCCCGCCAGGCCTGTGAAAGTGGCTGCCCCATATCCGCCCTGGCCTGTGAAAGTGGCTGCCCCATATCCGCCCTGGCCTGTGAAAGTGGCTGCCCCATATCCGCCCTGGCCTGTGAAAGTGGCTGCCCCATAACCGCCCTGGCCTGTGAAAGTGGCTGCCCCATATCCGCCTCTGGCCTGTGAAAGTGGCTGCCCCATATCCGCCCTGGCCTGTGAAAGTGGCTGCCCCATAACCGCCCTGGCCTGTGAAAGTGGCTGCCCCATATCCGCCCTGGCCTGTGAAAGTGGCTGCCCCATATCCGCCCTGGCCTGTGAAAGTGGCTGCCCCATATCCGCCCTGGCCTGTGAAAGTGGCTGCCCCATATCCGCCTGGCCTGTGAAAGTGGCTGCCCCATATCCGCCCTGGCCTGTGAAAGTGGCTGCCCCATATCCGCCTGGCCTGTGACAGTGGCTGCCCCATATCCGCCCTGGCCTGTGAAAGTGGCTGCCCCATATCCGCCCTGGCCTGTGAAAGTGGCTGCCCCATATCCGCCCTGGCCTGTGAAAGTGGCTGCCCCATATCCGCCCTGGCCTGTGAAAGTGGCTGCCCCATTTCCGGCCTGGCCTGTGAAAGTGGCTGCCCCATATCCGGCCTGGCCTGTGAAAGTGGCTGCCCCATATCCGCCCTGGCCTGTGAAAGTGGCTGCCCCATATCCGGCCTGGCCTGTGAAAGTGGCTGCCCCATATCCGCCCTGGCCTGTGAAAGTGGCTGCCCCATATCCGCCCTGGCCTGTGAAAGTGGCTGCCACATATCCGCCCTGGCCTGTGAAAGTGGCTGCCACATATCCGCCCTGGCCTGTGAAAGTGGCTGCCACATATCCGCCCTGGCCTGTGAAAGTGGCTGCTTCCGCCCTTCTGCCCTCCCGCCCTCCGCATACACACACACATACCCACACACATACCCACATACAAACATTCCGTTTTATAAAGGTATACAGATACAGATAAAGTAGTTAGCCTTCAGCCCGTCTCTGTGTGTGTGATTAAGGGGCCGGTCAAGTCCGTGCATCGTGACACAGGATTTTCCAAATGTAAAAAGTGTGCCGCGGCTCAAAAATGGTTGGGAAACATTGCTATAGAGAGCTAGAGTGCATAGATTTGGAGACCGAGGGGTCTGATTGCCAGGCCCACTCTTCCTTTTTTATTTGGCATTTTTTCGTCATGCCTTTTCTTATGGTTCTTTTGTCTCCTGTAGGAGTGTAAGTGAGAAAGAGAATGTGTTAGACCTTTCCCATTCTCGTTCTACTTCTATATTATAATGAGGTATTTAATTAATTCAGAACAAATCAGGAAAACCTTGGTTTATTCCAAATTAATTTATTTTTACTGGTAAAATCTGAGACAAGTCCCGCATTTTGGGACTGTCTGGATGGGCCTTATGTCCTCTGGTATGACTCTATGGTCAACCTCTGATACCACAGAATCACCTGGAGGGCCTAAAAGTGCTTAGAGAAGGCATATTTTGTTAGATGTGGGTAAATGAAACCATATGAGCCAACTTCATGAATCTTAATGTTCTATGTACTATATTAGATATGCTTCTAGTTTATATTGCTATGTTCATATTGCCAGAGGTGGAGAGGAAACCCAAAGAAAAAGGTTTCGGGTTTCCAAAAATGCTCCTGCAGATTGTCCCCATATTCTTTGGTCTGGCCTGGTTTTCTATCATTAATTATTTTCTGCTGTGTGTGAATTGCTACTGAGCTTGAGGAAAATTCCATAAGTAGGCACGGATGTGGTTTGGTGCCAGAGGTTCATGTGGTCAAAAATATGGAGGTATCACACAACTTTAGAGAGAGGAACGTTGAATAACTCAGGGGTGGTCCGAGACATTTTGGTACTCAAGGACAAGAGAGGAAGTCAAATAATAGTACCCCCCTTAATTAATTCTAATTAAAAGGCCTTGGAAAGAACTAGCTGGTGGACTCTGAGGGCAGTAGTCCAAATTGGCAACAATTCCTACCTTTGCTGATTAACATGGGTCAACATCTACCTGGAAGCCATTTCTAAAGGACCAGAACCTGGGTAGGAACACCACCATGGAAACCTCAAAATATTTCCTTTTAAAAATTTCAAATATAATTTAAATGATTGATACATCAATCTTACATATATTAGATCACTGATTTCCAAATTGTAGTCCTCTAGGTATTTTGGACTTCAACCCCCAGAAACCTCAGCTGCTTCTTTCGTGATTCAGACCGCCTTAAAAGAGCCAAGCCCAATAAAGTAAATAGTAAAAGTTTATTAACAGAATCACAAACTACAAGAATAGAGCAAACTGTCCAAAAACACTGTAAGCTGAGCAAAAAAGGCCCAAGAAACACAAAATACAACCAACCAGGTCAAAAAGCGTCAAAACAAAGAAAATGCGGATTAATCCACCAGAAAATCCACATTAAACTGGAACATGGCAAAACGGGAAAACAAGAAGCAGTGCATCATTGTTCAGTCCTTTGTTATCAAACTGGGGAGGCAAAGCACGCAGAATGGGGTCATCAGAGCAGTCTTGGGTCAAGCCGGAAAAGGTAGCCAATGAAGAAACTAAGCCAAATGGTCTGAGGTCAAAAACAGGAAGTGAGGTCTAGCAAACAGGGATTTAAGGAGGTGTAGCCGATGAGAGAATACAAGATGCGGGACCCACCAAATACAATACCAATGTTCAAGAAGAGAGTCCAAGATTCAGAATTCATTTCCACGATCAATCCAACAAGGCAGGGCTTCAGACGGCAAACATAAGTCCTTGCCAGCTGCAAAAAAGGGTTATTTCCAAGCCCCTTTTATTCAAAGCTCTTCCTCAGAACCCAATTGGACTGACGCCCCGTTATCATCCCTTTCAGCCGCCAGCACTTCTTCATGTGCTGCCCTTTGCCTCTCATGCCAAGCCATTCATCTTCCGAGATGACTTAGATCACCCCAGCAAGAACCTTGATTCTCATCACTCCAATTTCCATCTCCTGTGAATCCCACAAATGAAACGTCACGTATCTGTTGCACCTTAGTCCAATCCACGTCACTGGACACCTCTTCAGAACTCTGTGAATCCCCAACCCCATCTCCCATAGACTTCTCCTCATCATCACACCCATCATCCCCTGAAAACCCCAAAAACGTATCTTCATCAGACGACTCATTAAGTATTTGCCGAATTCTATTCCTTTCCTGCTCCTCATCTGACTCTTGCTCTCGAGTAGACCTGTTTGCAGTTCTGGTTGCAGGCTCTGCTCTCTCAGCCTCAGGCTCAACTATGACAGTTTCAGCCAATGATCAGAGATTTTGAGATCTGAAGTCCAAAACTCCTGGAAGACCAGAGTGTTGTGAATACTGGGATAAATGAATATCTTTGAGATATTCTTAGGAAAGATATTTGAGACAGGGATTGATCCTCCCAGGTACCCTAGGCACACCAAGGATACAACCATTCTTACTATCATCAATAAACAATAACTATTTTAAATCCCCTTCATGTTTGAGATTCAAGGCAGTTGCACACAAGTAGCATGGCAGGTTATAGATAATGCCATCACATATTCTGCTTTAAACTGGATTATATGAGTCTGCACTGCCAGATAGTCTGGCATAAACAGAAAACCTGGGATAAAGGGCCTGTCTTGAGGGGCCTTTGGACAGGCTTTCATAAAGAGAACTGCCTTCTGTAAATAGGACACATGGTTGCCATATAAAGAACAAGAGTTCTCTGGCTGAGCTAGGTTTTATCAGTAATCCAATTAGAGAAAACCAACATACTAGGGGCATGTTGAAGGTTACAAGAACGTATTAAATTATACTATGTCAATAAACAGAAGGGAGATTTCGGTTGTTCTATAACAATGATAAAGTGCTTTTGAAACTATCCACAAATTGGGATTTGTTTTCTATTAATTCTCTAGATTTTTTTCTTCTTTTCGCGAGCATGGAAGTTAGACAATTGATCCTGTCAAAACATTTCTTCAATAGACACTTCCACTTAAATTCTTCAGAATGTTTTTAAGCATATTTGTTAATGACAGAAGATGGCAAACTAATTCCAAAGGCATTTGCATCCATGATAGTCCTATTGCATGCCATGAGTGAATGTGATGTAGAATTCAGATCATGATGAGTTAGATTCAGATTCCTGCTCATTAGAGAAGTCAACTGTATAAACTTTGCAGGCCCGGATTACCCATAGGGCTAACAAGGCCATGGCCTAGGGGGGCGCAGATCACGGCCCAAAAAATTGTTATAATTTTAGTTCTTCCATTGTTTTTATTCTCCACTGGTTGTTGCTCTGCGGTTCGAGAATTTGTTTATAG
This sequence comes from Anolis apletophallus, assembly GCA_030556195.1. NCBI lineage: Eukaryota > Metazoa > Chordata > Lepidosauria > Squamata > Anolidae > Anolis > Anolis apletophallus. The sequence continues at coordinate 21,236,626 of JARBWK010000012.1, forward strand.
GTGAGCCACTCGTTGCTTGCGAGTTCTTTTTTTCTGCAAGGCCTCTGTGGGGAGACCCATAGTGGTGTCTGGCGGAAAAGTCTGTGCTTATGCCTTTCCCAAATCTTGATCTAAAACAGGTATGCCCCACCCTAACCTGGCTACAGTATCACCAAATCCATGAGAGATTTAAAATAGACAAGAAGATTGGCTTTACGACAGATGACCTCTGGGAACCCACCATTAAGAAGAAAAAGAAAAACATCAGCACGATTTACAAACTACTTCTAAGATGGGCATCAGAGGAAGAACAAATAAAGGACTGCCACATAAAATGGGCGCAGGATCTAGGTCATAGTATACAATCATACCAATGGGAAGATATATGGATCAAGAAACTCAAGTATACCACCACTACAGAGGTCACCGAGAACTGGATCAAGATGCAGTTTCGGTGGCACCTGTATCCAACAAAGGTCGCCAAATTCCAGCAGGGGGGCTCCAACAGCTGCTGGAAATGCAGGAAAGAACCAGGCACCTATCTTCACCAATGGTGGAAATGTAAGAAGGTCAAAAAATTCTGGACAGTCATACACGGAGCAACACAAAAAATTCTAAAAACCAAATTTGCCTTCGACCCACAATACTATCTACTGGGATTTTCTAACCAAACTCTAAACAACAATCAAGACTAATTATTGTTCATCCTAGGGGCCTGTGCAAGAATAGTGTTAGCAAGGTACTGGAAACAGAAAGCAATTCCTTCATTGGAAGAATGGTTACTAAAGGTACTGGACATGGTGCAAATGGACTCTCTCTCTCTCAGAAACTGAATAATGCAAAAGAAGACAGATTGGCTGGGACTCAAAACATACATCCAAAACAGAGGAAACATAATTAAGATTGATTTAAACAAATTATAAAACATCAGAAGAAACGCAGGAGAAGGGGAAATGGAGGCGCTAAGAGACTACGATACTGGAACTCAAAACACAGTCTTTGGGAATTCCTTGGGAAGTTCACTTTTAACCGTCTCCCCTTTGACCCCCACCCCTTTTTACCCCTGTCCCACCACACCCCTCACCCCCCTCTTTACCTACCCATCAGCCCCGTGTATTATGTGTATATAAGGAAAACCAATAAAAACTATTCAAAAAAATTGTTATAATTTTAAAAATCGTGCCGCGATTGGCTCCTGCCGCCTGGTACTCAAAAGGAAGGGAGGCAGGAGGGAGGAAGGAAGGGGGGGCTCCCTCCTCGGCACCCTGCAGACAATACAGCTGGGAGCCAGCCCCCACGTGATCCGGCCGAGGGCGCACCACGTGACCAGGGCCTCGAAGGCAGCTTTGCGGCCTTGCGCTGGGTGCGCGGAGGGCAGCGGCTGCAGAGAATCGGGGCCTTCCTCCGCCTCAGGAGCCAATCGCGACCAGCATGGTCTGAAGGAAGAGGCCTCCTCGGAGTCTTTTCCTCGGAGGAGGCCTCTTCAGCCCATGCTGGTCATGATTGGCTCCTGAGGCGGAGGAAGGCCCCGACTCTCTGCAGCCGCTGCCCTCTATGCACCCAGCGTGAGGCCGCAGAGCCGCCTTCGAGGCCATGGGGGCTGCAGGGATGCAACGGCGGTGCCAGGCTCTCAGCCGCGGGGCATGCTGGAACCCGTAGTTCTTTGGGATCGCGGGCGCATGCTCCCAGCGCAGGGAGGAGCCTCAGTAGAGTGGATGGATGTCGGGGGCAAGAGGAGGAAAGGCTGAGGGGAGCTGGGGGAATGGGGATAGGCCTCTAATGCAGCGGCGCGAGGCGGGGGCTAATTCCAAACTGTGGCCTAGGGCATCAAAAGGTATTGATCCGAGCAAGAACCTTGGAGTACTTACTATCAGTCTGCTAAACTGATTTCATGGGTTTGGTGTTCCAGGTTTCAGGGGGTATGTGGCAGCAACAGCTGAGGATGGGAAACCACCAGCACTATTATTTCCCATAAAGTCTTGAAGTGATTCTACACGGGTTGTTCCAAGACATTGTGGGAAAATTAATAGGGTCAGTGGTTTCAGTGAACCAACTGTTACTAACAGGTAGCTCATAGCTAGAGAAATAGGCCAAAACAAATATTATTGCTTACTGGACCAAAGAATTTGTTGGAACTTGTGGATTCCTTAAAGTGCTTGAGACACAAATACTGCCTGAAGGCTTTGTTAGGTTTACCCAATGATCAAGTAAATTGCAAGTAAACCCAGTTCCAAATGTTTAGGATTAGGAGCTGGGTTTACTTGCAATTTACTTGACCAATATTATGACGAATGTTGCTATCCTTGAGCAAGCAGGGATCACCAGCATTGAGGCCATGCTATTGAGAACTCAGCTGCGTTGGGCAGGGCACGTCTCTAGGATGGAGGACCACCGCTTCCCTAAGATACTACTCTATGGTGAACTCGCCATGGGTCAGCACAAGAGAGGCACCCCAAAGAAGAGATATAAGGACTCCCTGAAACAACATCTCAGGCTCGGCCAGATTGATCACCAACCCTGGCCTCACATTGGGAGGCATAAAGACGCACTATCCATAATGCTGTGGCCTCTTTCGAGAAGACACGCCGAACGTGTCTCGAAGAGAAACGATAATGCAGAAAGAACCGCAACTTGGAAACAACATCACCCAAGGAGACTTTCTGTTGTGCTTTCTGCAACCGGACTTGCCTATCACCTTCAAAGTACTGGTTCTAACCTTTAAGGCCTTGAATGGTCTGGGGCCAGTGTACCTAAGGGACTGCCTCTCCCTATATTGTCCCGCAAGACCACTGCGTTCAGAGTCTCTCAACCTTCTTGCAGTGCCGAGCTGTAAAACCCTTCACCTGACCTCAACGCGGAGGAGAGCCTTTAGTGTCATTGCTCCCACATTGTGGAACGCTCTTCCTCCCGGAATCCGCGCGTTGCCTAACTTACTAGCCTTCCGATAGGCTTGTAAGACCTTGCTGTTTGTACAAGCATTTGGTGAATAACTCCAGGTCGCCTACTACTCTAGCCGCCGGCTATGGGAGTATTCTTGCATCTTGCATTGCGTACTTTGTATAGTTTTAATAATTAGTGTTATTTCGATGTTTTAGCTGTGTTTTATGGTGTTTTTTAACATGTGTAAGTCGCCCCGAGCCTGACGGGAGTGGCGACTAACAAATTGAAATAAATAATAAAATAATAATAATATCTCAGATTGGCCTTCTTAATCATCAACGCGCTTGTAGAAAGCATGGGATGAGTCCTTCCTGAATCTTAGTTCGCGAAGAAAAGCCAAGAAGTCTTGACCATTAAGTGGTTTTCTTCCAGCAACGATTTTCATACTCCTCTTAAGTGCCGTTTAATGTGATGGGGAGATTTCATGTCATGCACCTGAACCAGTGCTTGGTAGCTGTGTCGGACTGGATGAGGGCAAACAAATTGAAATTGAATCTAGACAAGACAGAGGTCCTCCTGGTCAGTCGAAAGGCCGAACAGGGCATAGGGTTACAACGTGTGCTGGATGAGGGTTACACTCCCCTGGAAGACGCAGGTTCACAGCTTGGGAGTAATCCTAGATTCATAGCTAAGCCTGGAACCTCAGATCTCGGTGGTGGCTAGGGGAGCTTTTGCGCAATTAAAACGTGTGCGCCAGCTGTGCCCGTACCTTGAGACGTCTGACTTGGCCACGGTGGTCCATGTTCTTCTTACATCCCAATTGGATTACTGCAATGTGCTCTACACGGGGCTGCTTTTGAAGACTGTTCAGAAGCTTCAACTCGTCCAACTGGCATCAGCCAGATTGCTCACCGGAGCTGTATCAAGAGAGCATACCACCCTCCCCGCTGTTGTGTCAGCTCCACTGGCTGCCAATCTGCTACTGAGCACAATTCAAGCTGCTGACTTTGGCCTATAAAGCCCTAAATGATTCCAGTCCCACTTACTTGTCTGAACGTATTTCCCTCTATGACCCATCTCGGAGATTAAGATCATTGGGGAGGCCCTGCTTTCAATCCCACCACCCTCACAAGCATGGCTGGTGGGGGTGAGAGACTGGGCCTTCTCAGTGGTGGTCTCCTAGCTGTTGAATGCTCCCCCTAATTAAATCAGATCAGCCCCCTCCCTCCTATCCCTTAGGAAAAAATGTAAAATATGGTCGTGGGACCAAACATTTGAGCAGCAGGCACAGCAATAATAATGAGAATGATTTACTTGACTGAGAATGGAGAGACCTGGATTATGACTTGAACTTGCGTAATTTTAATTGGATATTTTAACTACATTTTCATATTTGATATTTTAACTATGTGTGTAAATGTAAACTTTTATTATAATTGTCTTTGGGCATCTAATAGTTGCCGTTTGTGTTGTGGTACAGAGACGGCCGTGGCTGAGTCCAGGAGTTAAAAGATAACAAAAGTTTATTTAAACATCAAATGGGTGTTGGAATAACAAAAAATAGCCTATCTTCGGCTGTACAAAAACCCCAACAACCCCAGGAAACCCCAAAACCAAAAATGCTGAGAAGAAAAGAACTCAAAAACAAACAGCAGACATCCTTCTGCGGCGTTCAGTCAAAGGGATGTCCATAAGGCGTAGTCCAACGTCAATCCAGGGATCATAGGACAGGAGACAAACATACAGGAAAGGAGGAGATGCTCCAGAGTCGACAGGAGAGCAGTCACAGTGAAGGTCAAGAGGTACACAGCAGCAGGAGTAATCTGGAAACCAGGAACCAAGACACAGGAACACAGGATACACGAACCAGAATAATAACTCCTTGACCACCGTGAGGGTCAAGCCAAATACTCACTTCTCTTATAGCACTATCAATCAGATTCATCAGAGAACCCGCCCTGCTCCAAAGCAGCAGCATTCCCATTCTCTGCAGCTGTTGTACCATGTCCAGATCTCCAAGGCAGCCACAGCTCTTCTTGGCTTAAAGGGCCCCACTCAGTTTCTGAATGAGAAGATGGCCAGTCCTGATCCGTCTGGAACCCCAGAAATGTACTGTCCCCCGAGTCCGCATTGCATACATCTCTCACTTCCTGCACCAATGCTGAATCTAGGTCTGTATCACTTTCTTCTGACTGTAATTCTGCATTCCCTGGAAACCCTTCAAAAGTATCAGACTCAGAAGGTTCCCTAAGTAGATGCTGAATCTTTCTCCTCTGTTCTCTGTCTGAGTCAAGGCTTGAGGCACTAGCCACTCTCTTTACCCCAGCTGTAGGAGCCTGATCATCCAGAGCCGCGCCCCAAACTGAGCTACTGCTTGATGTTACTGCCTCAGCACCTTCCTCCATGCTACTACCTGTAGTAACTGGAGGCTCATTTACAAAAGTTTGTGAGGCTGCCCTGAGTCTCCCTCCGAGGGTGAGAAGGCCGAGATATAGATGTATGAAATAAAGAAATAAAGAAATGTAAATAAAACAAGCAAACACAATTATATCTATTCAGAAGCAGTCCTGCCCTCCTCTGACCTTCTTGGCTCTGCAGGATCTTCTCTGCTCATATCATCCCGTTTCAAAATATTCGTAGACCAGAAACAGAGGAATTTACTGAATACGAAATGTTCACCATCACACTAGGAACAAGAAGGGTGTCATTTTGAAGATTTTGGCATCTGTCCCAAATCTCTTCTTCCAGTCATTTCCTACTGGGTTTGAGGACAAAAACTCTTTATTTTCTCAGAACCGGATGCCATGATAAACACAATGGGGGAAATAGCAAATGGATTCAGTATCAAGCCAGAAACAAAATATAGATCCTGTTTCAATTTTACATTAACTGTAGAATCAATGGATAATGGGCAGCATTAAATTTGCAAAGTGAGTTGTTGGTATCAGTTTCCTTCTGTTCCCTCCTCACCGTTTCACATGGACGGTCGTGCCTCCAGTATTTTGAAACAGAAGTCTGTATTTCCAAAGTTTAACCGAGAATTGTGCTTATAATTAAAAACGTCTGAGTGGATGCTGTCCAGGTTGGAACCCAAATCCATTTCAGCAAAGGAATTTGGAAAGGCAAATTAAGAAATGATTGAATGTCTCAACTCCTGTCCCTTGTAGGATGGTAACTTGGGCAAGTTGCACTTTCTCAGCCTCCAAAAATGTGGTGATAGGTTTGTCTTGGGGGGGGGGGGGTCACATGTCGGCAACAATCCGAAGACACACAATAAGAACTAAGGTATGGATATAACATGGGGAATCAGTCCTATGTTTCATGGGTAATTCACAAATAGTACAGTTACCTCTTTCTGGGAATGAGGGGAGCATGAAGTTACATTACAAATGTGACACAAGATGTGGAGATGGAGTTTGCTTTATGAGTGTAATGAATAACATTCTCTACCAATGTGTACTTTAAGGCAGTGTTTTTCAACCTTTTTTGAGCCGGGGCACATTTTTTACATTTACAAAATCCTGGGGCACACCACCAACCACAATGACACAAAACGACACTCTAACACAGTAATACATATAGTTAATATGTTTTAAAATGTATTTATACACTCAGTGTGAAACCTGAACCTGTTTTGATGAACAAAAACATAAATATCCTGGCAAGAATGGCAGAATGGCAACAGCTGGGAGTTAAGACACAAACTTCCCACACAATGATGGAATGGAATCAAACTCCCATAATCAAGAGAAAAATACTATAAGAGTCTGGTGGGTATTGACCTTGAGTTTTGGAGTTGTAGTTCACCTATATCCAGAGAACACTGTGGACTGAAACAATGTTGGATCAGGACCAAACTTGGCATGAATACTCAATATGCCCAAATGTGAACACAGATGGAGTTTGGGGAAAATAGACCTTGACATTTGGGAGTTACAGTTTCTGGGATTTATAGTTAACACACAATCAAAGAGCATCCTGAACTCTTGCAACAACGGAATTGAACCAAATTTGGCATATTGAACTCTCATTGCCAACAGAAAGTACTGAAAGGGTTTGCTTGGGAATTGACCTTGAGTTTGGAAGTTGTAATTCACCTACACCCAGAGAGCACTGTGGACTCAAACAATGTTATGTCATGTTGTTGTTTGTTTTCTATCCAGAATCACAATGTTGGAAGGAGGCTCACCACTTTAAGGTCTCTAAAACAGGCATGGGAAAACTTCGGCCCTCTGAGTGCTTTGGACTTCAACTCCCACCATTCCTAACAGCCTGAGGCCCTTTCCTGCTTAAATGGCTGAGGGGGGGAAGGAAAAGAGCCTGAGGCTGCTAGGAATGGTGGGAGTTGGAGTCCAAAACACCTGGAAGGTCCAAGTTTGCCCATGCCAGCTTTCGACAGAGACCTCTTCCTTCCCCTTCGCGCCCTTTCTTTCCCCTCCTGCCGAACACTTACTTTTTCTTCTCCACTGCAGCTTCTGCCGCCATTTTGATCCGAGGGGGCAGCGTGAGCGTGTTCAGGAGGGGAGGGGGAGGGAGGAAGACGTGACCCGTGTGAGCGCTACTGCGCACACTCGCCCCAGAGCAAAGCAAGGCAAAGTAAGCAGAGCGAGGCTGGGAAGAAGGGAGCCCGAGTGGAGAAGAAAAAGTGTTCGACAGGAGGGGGAAGAAAGGGTATTGGAGGTTCCGATTTCCCACGGCACACCTGATGATCGCTCACGGCGCACTAGTGTGCCACGGCACACTGGTTGGGAAACACTGCTTTAAGGCATTACAGGGGCATTTTGACAGGAATATTTCAGAAGTTTCAAGTGTTGTAATGTATTATCTGTTGCAAGAAGGTTGACACAAGTAACTATTTTGGATGAATGTTTTTGTATTCACATCATGCTCATCGCTGGAGAACTGGTAAAAGCTGGGTTCCAATAGCATCTCAAGACTGCAGAATGATATAGATTAATGGCATACATTTTTCAGAAATGTGATTAAACTACAAGGAGCAGATCATAGCCTATTCCTTGCCACATGATGGCAGTGTTTTACAAGATGACAAAAATCAGCTTTTAATAGCACTGCTAGTAATACATCCTTTGTCTTTGCAAGAGTCAGCTCCATTGAGTTCCATTGAGTTCACCTTCAGGTAGGTAGGTAGATAGATATTAGGCATGAGAAAAAAAGTTATGAAAATGAAACGATTCGTAAGAAATTCGTAAGAAATGCTACTTTTGAGTATTTCCGCACCTGGAACGCCAACCAGGAAGTGGACTTTCTTTATAGAACTTCGGGGCCAGGATTTTCTTAAGTGTCGTTATTAGGTCGTAAGGGGGCACCCTCCTTCTCTCTCACCACCCTCCTGCCTCCCTTGCCAATAGGTATTATGGCAAGGCAAGCCCTAAACTCGCTCCTTCTTTCAGCTGGAAGCCCGGAAAAAATGTAAACAGAGGATTACTCAGAAGTAAATCTGCAAAAGGAGGGCACTTTGGATGAAGTGCCCTCCTTGTGTTTACTTCTGAGTAAACCTCTCTGTTTACATTTTTCCAGGCTTCCCTGCCTCTCCTGCCCTGCCAGGATCTAAAGCATCAAAGAGTATTGGGGTGAGAAACCAACCTAATGTATAATAGAATGAATGCTACTGTAAATGCCTAATATTATAAGTAATTCAACTGGTCATATACCTACATTCCATGCACATGCAATAATACAGAATAACAATGGGTATAAGAAGAGGTAAAATTCAAACCCGAAGTATTCTGACTGTGGTCCCTCCTCAAACTGCAAAAGGCTCTTCTGTATGAGCCCGGAAAGCCAAACCCGGGCACAGCGTTTGCTGCCTGGGTGCACACACATACATATTCTTTTGGGGGATTTGCTGCAGAACTCGGGCTCATAGAGAAGATTCTGCAGCAAATCCCCCCAAGAATATGTATGTGTGTGCACCCAGGCAGCAAACGCTGTGCCCGGGTTTTGCCTTTTCTCGGCTCAGAGAAGAGCCTTTGCAGTTTGCACCCTTGAGGAGGGAGCACAGTCAGAATACTTCGGTTTGAATTTTACCTCTTCTTATACCCATTGTTATTACTGCTGTATTATTGCATGTGCATGGAATGTAGGTATATGACCAGTTGGATTACTTATAATATTAGGCACCCTACAGTAGCATTCATTCTATTATACATTAGGTTGGTTTCTCACCCCAATACTCTTTGATGCTTTAGATCCTGGCAGGCAGGAGGAGTGGACCGGCTCCCTGCCCCTTCTGCCTGCCAGGATCTAAAGCCTTGAAGAGGCTTCATGACGGGCCAACTTCAGCCCTCCAGGTGTTTTGGACTTCAACTCCCACCATTCCTCACAGCCTCAGGCCTCTTCCTTTTCCTCTCAGCCTGGGCAAACTTGGGCCCCTCGCTCCCTCAGGATCGGGGTGAGAGAGAGGCAGCGAGGAGCAAGGGGGGGGGGCTCCTCCTCCTTTTTTTTTTGCTGCTTCCAAGAATAGAATACCCCCTCTCTCCTTCCCTCCCTCCTTCCTATTTGGAGAGTCCCATCTAGAATTCAGTGTGATTTATTCAAGTTTTGGCCTACAACTCCCAGAAATCCCAGCCAATTTACCAGCTGTTAGGATTTCTGGGAGTTGTAGGCCAAAACCATCTGAATCTTTATGCGCTGGCATACTAAATACTAACGAATTTCGTTACTAAGTTACATTTTAGAAATTTTTGGAAAATTTTTTGTAAGTCTTTCTTTTGCTAATCAAAAAAAATCCCCCCCCCCCCCCATTTGATTTTAGAATCGCCATTTTTGGGTTCGAAACCATGCCTAATAGATATGTATAGAACTGTAACTTCTACATTCTACAATCCAGAAGGACCCCCAGGCTGCAGACCTGTGTCCTTAGGGCGAGTATTTGATGATACATGGGCTGGAAGTATACCACAGAACCGTATAAGAGGACTAGAGAGACCCACAAACACGTCTAGGAGGGAATAATACTGTATTTGGAACTTGGGTGAAACCATGAATATCAAGTCTGTAGATCAGTGTTTCCCAACCAGTGTGCCGTGGCACACTAGTGTGCCGTGAGCGATCATCAGGTGTGCCGTGGGAAATTGGAACCTCCAATACCCTTTCTTCCCCCTCCTGCCGAACACTTTTTGTTCTCCACTCGGGCTCCCTTCTTCCCAGCCTCGCTCTGCTTGTTTTGCCTCGCTTTGCTCACACTGCCGCTTCTGTGGGAGGGGGGAGGGAGGAAGACATTACCCGTGCGGGCGCTACTGTGCAGACTCGCCCCACATCTTCCTCCCTCCCCTCCACAGTGCTCTCTGGATATAGGTGAACTACAACTCCAAAACTCAAGGTCAATGCCCACCAACTCTTATAGTATTTTCTCTTGGTTATGGGAGTTCTGTGTGGGAAGTTTGATTCCATTCCATCATTGGTGGAGTTCAGAATGCTCTTTGATTGCAGGTGAACTATAACTCCCAGCTGTTGAGCAAGACCTTCGTGTGTGTCTTTCTGCCATTCTTGCCAGGATATTTATGTTGTGTTCATCGGAACAGGCCCAGGTTTCACACTGAGTGTATAAATACATTTTAAAACATATTAACTATATGTATTACTGTGTTAGAGTGTCATTTTGTGTCATTTTGGTTGGTGGTGTGCCCCACGAATTTGTAAATGTAAAAAATGTGCCGCGGCTCAAAAAAGGTTGAAAAACACTGCTGTAGATAAGGGGGTATAGGAAATGGTATTATACCAATGAAAGGTCCACCTTGCACCTTATTGTATAGCTCAAAGGGGGAATTTTGGAAGTCCATAGCCCAATTTTTTGTTCAACTACTAAGCGGTGTGCCATAAAGGTCGCAGAGGGGCAAGAAAAACATCAAAATAGGAAAGGCACAAAAAACCATCTTTTAATGCAGAATAGCCATGCCTAGGCATTATCATGAATGGAAATTAGTTGGGGTAGGCTAATTTGTTTACACAAGAGTCAGAGAGTAGGAGGGATCACAAAAATGACCATGGGGTGTAAATAAATCTCACAGCTATAGTTGTACATTAATTAATGGCAACCTATTCAGAGCTTCCTATGGAGGCTTATATAGCGGATTCCTGAGAAGGCCAGGGGCTGATACTGTGACTGTCTCCATGCAATAAATGTGCATTGCTCTTGTGCTACACCAGGGCTGTCAACTTCTTTTTGCCCCAGGGGCCGGAGTTCTGGTCACTGATGACCTAGGGGGCCGGGTGGGGGGCGGGGTCGCTCGCGGGGCCGGGGCCGCTCCTGGCGGCGTGCTGACGTCAGCACGCCAGACGTCACCACACCGGTGTCCTGCGCGGCCCGCCCCTTTTCGGCGAGGCTTGCTGACATCGCCAAGCCCCGCCGAAAAGAGATGCTGCGCTTGGTGACGCTGAAGAGGAAGAGGTGGAAGGAACCCAGCGCCACGCCGGTTTCACCAAGCGCGGCGTCCCTTTTCGGCGGCCCTTTTCAGCAAGCCTCGCCGAAAAGGGACGCTGCGCATGCGCGCCAGGGTGCGCTTGGTGACGGTGGCGTGGCGTCGACGCCGAGGAGGAAGAGGTGGAGGCGCCGGCGTCTGACGTCGCCAAGCCCCGCCTAAAAGGGACGGCGCGCATGGGTTCCTTCCACCTCTTCCTCCTCAGCGGTGAGGAGGAGGAAGAGGTGGAAGGAACCCAGCGCCACGCCAGCGTCACCAAGTTCGCGAGTCACCCAGCCCGGGGGGGCACACCTCTCCCTCCCGGCATCCTGCGGCCTGCCCCTTTTCGGCAGGGTTGGGAGGCGTCAGACGCCCGGCGCCTCCACCTCTTCCTCCTTGGCGCCGGCGTCTGATGTCACCCAGCCCGCCCCGAAAAGGGGCAGGCCGCCGCGCAGGAGAGGCGGGCGGCGTCCTCCGCCCCTCCCGCGCATGCCCGCGAGTGCCCCCTCTGGCGGCCCCGCCCCCAAAAGTTTTTCCAATATTTTTCCCAATTTTTGGACAGCCCTGTGGACAGCCCTACACAATATGCACATTGGTGTCAATGTGGCAAATAATGGCTCATCCTCTCCAGAACACTTTTTAGTATTTGATTATATTGCAAACCATGATGGCTAGGTTCTTGTAGGTCTTTCGGGCTATATTGCCATGTTCTAGAAGCATTCTCTCCTGACGTTTCGCCTGCATCCATGGCAAGCATCCTCAGAGGTTGTGAGTGAGCTCACAACCTCTGAGGATGCTTGCCATAGATGCAGGCGAAACGTCTGGAGAGATTGCTTCTAGAACCTGGCCATATAGCCCGAAAGACTTACAAGAACCCAGTTATTCTAGCCATGAAAGCCTTCGACAATACATTATGGCTAGCTTCTGGGTATTGGGTGGCATATTGAATCCTATGAAACCCCTCATTGGCTAGGTTACTAGCAAGGCTCAGCAGTGACTATTGATTTTCCTGCCACTGCCAAAATTAAAGAGCAAATTGAATTTTGCGGTGGTGAGTGGGGTGCATATACCATATTTACCACCCACATTGTACTTGCTTTATAGCTTTGTAAGCTGTCTTGGAGAACAGGAATGGAAATGTTTTACATAAATTACTAAACCTGATGGCAGGGGAAGGGGGAGATGTGAAGTCCCTTCTGGCCACAAAACAAAAACTAACCCTTTCTCCACTCCTCAGCTGCAAAGACAAAGCAGGAATCAAAACCTCATTTGAATTTCAATGGGGTTTACTCCTGAGTAAATCTTCCTTCAGCCCCAAATGGTGAAATCTGAGGTCCTCCAGGTGTGCTACAGTTCCCAACTGGTCCAATGAAACACACAGGAGTTGAAGGCGGGAACAGAATTCAATTTATTTAGTTCTGGCCAGAAAGGACACTGGAGGACTGCGATTCCCCAAACCCAGTATGCTCTTCAGGTACAAGTGTAGGTATTATGCAGAGAATTACACACATTCAGAAACATGACAAACAGATGATTAGTGCAGTTCCAGGATCTGCAATCTCATTGATTCAAAAGTACATTCATTTACAGTTTGTGGTTGGTGCAAATTAGGATCCGCAATCCCATTAGGTTATTTATTTATTTATTTATTTCCGGCATTTTACCCCGCTCCTCTCACCCCCCCGGGGGGGGGGGGGCGGCGACGACTCAGAGCGGCTTCCAAAAAGGCACAAAATACAGTATAAAACCCCCAACATTCAACAATAAAATACATTAAAATACAATTACATTAACGTATCCTACGCATTCATTTAAGTTAAAAAGTGTTCCATCCATAAAAAGCATTGAGCCCTGTTCATCAATTTCCATTAAAATCCAATCTAAAATGCTGCCTTGTGCTAGTGTGCAAAACGCCTGGTCCCATAGCCAGGCTTTTACTTTTTCCTGAATGTCAGGAGGGATGGAATTGATCAGATATCGCTAGAAGCACATTCCACAGATGGGGAGCCACCACCAAGAAGGCCCTCTCCTCGTCCCCACCAGCCGCAAATTGAGAAGCTGGCGGGAGGCGAGCAGGCCTCCTGGATGATCTTAAAGTACGAGGTGGGACGTAGCGGCTGATGCGTTCGGACAAGTAAGCTGGGCCAGAACCGTATAGAGCAGGGGTGCTCATTATGGTGATCGGGAGCACCTAGGTGATCTTTGGCCCTCTTCCAGGTGATCTTTGGGCCTCACCAGCCGGATGGCGCGCTCCTGCCATGCGCGCACACGTGCGCTCCCGCCGCCGCCTTTGCATGGCTTCTTTTGCCAAAATGAGGCTTTAGTGGGTGGGCCCTGGCGCTCGTCTTGTCACGCACGGTGTGGTGACATGACCGCCCATTGGTTGCTGCTGGGGGAGCAAGGCGAAGGCACATGCACGGATAGGATGCGAGGCTGTGGGAGGGATGGAGGGAATGTGTGTGTGTGTGAAAGAGAGAGAGAGTCAAGGAGAGAAGAAATAAATCCGGAGAACTTTTTCGGATCCTTTTGGCAGGCAGGCAGGCGGTTGCTGGAAGGAGAGAGGGAGAGAGAGAGAGAGAGAGAGAGAGAAAGAGGCGAAGGAGGCCGGACAAAGTGCGGCAAAGCCAAGCAAGCCCCACCGCAAACTCTGCTGCTGCCCTCGGGACTCCCATTCCAAGCCGAGACCTGGGCGAGCGAGCTGTGTGGGGCTGCTTGCTTTCCTTGGTTGGGGGCGAGGAGGGAGGGCTCCGCCATGTTCCTGGGGCTGAACCCGAGGAGGAGGGGGCTGCGGGGATGGAGACTCCACTTGCTGCTGCTGCTTGTGCCCTCACCGCCTTTCTCCACCTCGCCCGCCCTCGCCCTCAAAGGAGAAAGGCAGTGAGGGCCCACGGGAGAGAGAGAGAGAAAGTCACCCTCTCTCTCCCCCGTGGGCATGGACTGCCACCAGTGGGAGGGGTCCTCCTTCTTGCCAGCCGTCCACTTGGGCGTCCTTTCTGAGTGACACCCTTGAAAGGAAGGAAGCCCCCCCCCCCGCTGCATCTGTCACTTTGGGGAAGCACCTCTTCCACTCTTCCTTCTCCTGCCCAGGTAAGGAAGCCTCAAGGGAGGGGGGGAGGCTGCCATGGATCGGTTCCGGCCTCACGTGGGTCGCTCTCTTGGTTGAGTTTCCCGGCCCAGCCAGCAGCCAGGTGGCCTCTCTTCCCAGCCCTGCACCTTCTGAGCTGCCGCCGAAGCCATATCTGGCCGGAGCGCTGGCGGGTGCGCCTATAAATACCGTCCTGCTGCGTGCATGGGAGGGGCCTGCTGTGCACGCAAGAAGCAGGATGGGATGGGGACTTCCTGCTTCGCGAAAGCACGCAGCAGGAAGGAGGAAGGCAACAAAGACATTAAGAGAGCGCGCAGAGGTAAGGAGGATCCCCCTTTCCAGGTGCGTTGGCGGCGAGTTCGTGTGCAGGCAAGAAAGAAGCCCCACGCGGACGGAAGGCTGCAGTAAGAGCGTGTGTGTCTTGCGCGCACACGCGCTCACATGCACAAGAGGTGATCTTTCAACTTGATTGTTCATATAGTAGCTCGCATGATGAAAAGTGTGGGCACCCCTGGTATAGAGCTTTAAAGGTCAAAACCAGCACTTTGAATTGAGCTCAGAAGTGGATCGGCAGCCAGTGGAGCTGACACAGCAGGGGGGTGGTATGCTTCCTGTATGTACACTAGGTCCAGTTAGTAGTCTGGCTGCCGCCCGTTGGACTAGTTGTAATTTCCGAACTGTCTTCAAAGACAGCCCCACATAGAGTGTGTTGCAGTAACCTATTCGGGATGTGACCAGAGCGTGGACGACCGTAGCCAGATCAGACTTATTTATTTATTATTTATTTACAGTATTTCTACCCTGTCCTTCTCTCTCTCACACACACACACCCGGGGGGTGGGGGTGGGGGAACGGAACTCAGAGCGGCTTACAATGCAGCAATTCGATGCCACAGTATACACTATAAAACCATGAAACATACATTAGATAATAACAGCTAAAATTAAACACCTAATCAACACTCAGTTAAGTTAAAACAATGTTCCATCCACAAACCTAGGTTAAATAACAGTACGCCATATTCTCATCTGTTAGCTTGCCAGTCCTATTCCAGTCCAAAGTGCTGCATTCTGCTATTGTGCAAAGGCCTGGTCCCATAGCCAAGATTTTACTTTTTTCCTAAATGCTATGAAGGATGGAGTCAATCGTATTTCGCTTGGAAGCGCATTCCACAGGTGGGGAGCCACAGCCGAGAAGGCCCTGTGTCTCCTCCCCACCAGCCGCATTTGAGAAGCCGGCGGGAGCGAGAGCAGGGCCTCCCCAGATGATCTTAAATTACGAGATGGGACGTACAGGAACATGTGTTCAACAAGTAAGCTGGGCCAGAACCGTATAGAGCTTTATAGGTCAAAACCAGCACTTTGAATTGAGCTCGGAAGTGGACAGGCAGCCAGTGGAGCTGACACAACAAGGTTAAACGCACATTCATTCATAGTTTGTGATTGGTGAGTAATATGGAATAAATTGTCATTGCATGTTAAGGTGTTTGTTGTCTGGGACGTCTTCACACCTCTTCATCCAGAATCTCAGAGTATTGCCATGGATTGCAGTCATTCGGGTGGTGCCTGCTTAGGGGACACAGTGACATGATGTCCTTTATCCTGCACCATCCCAGCTTCGCCCCTACCTCATTTCATGGGGGGAAGCCTCAGAAAACTGGCTCAACCCAACGCTGTCATGTGCAAGATTGGGAGATCATGGATACTAACTGGGATTATCCATGGGACAGTTCCCAAGTCTGGGATAATAGGATTCCTGGATGTCTTGATGGGTCCAGAAATTTAGAAACAATGGGTCCTTGGGTGCTCTGGGGTGGGCTGATGAGTTTTAGGTTTCTGCTGGGTTGGGGTCTTTTATGAGGCCAGGCAAACTGGCTGGGGCTGATTCCCACTTATTGTGATGGTATAAGAGTCACCTGAGGGCTGAGAAGGGTGGTATACAAATGCAGTAAATAAATAAATAAGAAATGTTTTTTTCTTTTTTTCCCAGGGACCAATGGGGAAGGGGAGTATTTACATATGCAGACATGTAGTGTTACAAATCCGTCTATGTCTATACCTGAACAAACAGGGAATGGGGTGGGGGGGAGGGGCGGGGTGTTGGAATGGGGAAGGGGGGCTGAGACTTCCCAAGGGTTAGTCCGAAGGTTGTTTTGGATGAAATCAGTTGTTCTTATGTGGTAATAAGTTGTTTTCAATGGCTCGATTATAGTTCATTTAGATCTATTCTTATGTTATTTCCTTCATTCTGTAAATATTTCCTAAATTCCGTCCAGTCCGGTCCTCTTTTTCTGTTGTTCATTCCTTGCCATAGGGAGTCCATCTGTATAATGTCCATTACTTTCAAGATCCATTCTTCCACATTCGGCACCTTGTCCGACCTCCAATACCTGGCTAATGTTATCCGTGCACACGTACTTAATATAAAGAACATTTTGTCTTGGTTTGTGTCTAGACCCTTCACCGTTATGCCCAGCAAGTATCCCTGCGGGTCCGCGTCAAAATTAATTTTCAATATCCTTTGCATTTCCTTATGTATACCTTCCCAGAATTTTCTTACTCTCTTACAATACCACCATTGGTGCATGAAAGTTCCCACTTTCCTACATTTCCAGCATCTGTTGGAGACGTGGTTGCCAAATTTTGCAATTTTCGAGGGGTTCAGGTACCAGCGGTATTGCATCTTAAACCAATTTTCCGCTATTTCTGTTGCTGGACTGTACTTAAGTTTCTTTTGCCAAATTTCCTCCCATCGTTGGAGTAGGATGGGGTGGCCTAGATCTTGCGCCCACTTTATGTGGCATTCCTTAATTGTTCCTCCTCCATCTTCCATCTGAGAAGGATTTTGTAGAGAGTATACTGATGTTCTTCTTTGGTTTTTAACTGCTGGTTCCCACAGCTGATCTTCCATAAAACCTATTTTTAATCAGTTTTGAATCTTTCATGCACCTGGTGATACTGAAACCATGTCATCGCGGGGTATTCCTGCTTGATTTCTTCTAATGTCTTTAGTTCTCTAGTACCTGTATTAGTTTTTTTCAGTACTTGCCTATAAGTTAGCCAGTTTTCCCTGACAGCGAGTTCTTTTTTGTGCCCTGCCTCTATCGGTGATGCCCATAATAAAAATCTATATGGAAAAAAAAGAAATGTATGGTGCTTATGCAACTTGGAGCCAGACCCAGGAGGGGAGCCTCTGTTTATTTTGGGGAATTAGGGAAAGGCAGAAGAGAGGAACCTTGTGAGGCAATTCATCAGTTCCTCATATTTAGGGTTCCCTGTTCAGTAACAATGTTGTTTTAACTGTTGTGGCTCAATGATATGAAATCCTCTGATGTGTCGTTTCTCAAGGTCTTTAGCCTTCCCTGCCAAAGAGTGCTGGTGCCTCACAGAACTCCCTGAATTCCCTAGCACTGAGCCAAGGCAGTTGAAAGAGTGTCAGTTATACCAGTGTTTCTCAACCAGTGTGCCGTGGCACACTAGTGTGCCGTGAGCGATCATCAGGTGTGCCGCGAGAAAAGCTCTCTGCCCCCCTTCCTTTCCCCCCTCCTCCTGCCGAACTCCTGCTGCTTGGGGGAGGAGGAGGAAAGGCCGGGCGGCGGCGAAGAAAAAGGAGGGGCCGGGACGCCGCGTCCTTCGGCCGTTTCCCCAGCCAGCCTCAATCCGCCGTGACTCCGCCATGACTCTTGCCCCTCGCTCGCTGAAGCCGCGGAGGAGCCCCACCCACTGAAGCCTGTCCACCGCTCATGCTCCTCCTCTATGGCAGAGCTGAAGCCGGGGGGGAGGGGCATGGTGTGGCCTGGCTCCTCCCCCGGCTTTAGTGCTCCCACAGCTTTGCCTGCCTTGAGGGGGCAGTGCCAAGCCAGCGGTGGCAGAGCAAGCACAATGCTGGCTTGGCACTGCCCCTTCAAGGCTGGCGAAGCCGTGGTAGAACTGAAGCTGGGAGGGAGGGGGCGGGGCATGTTGCGGCCTGGCTCCTCCCCTCCCCGGCTTCAGCACTCCCATAAGCTGCTCCCAGCAGGTCACCATCCCCCAGCCGTTCTTTACTGTGTTAAAGTGTCCTTTTGGTTGGTGGTGTGCCCCCGGATTTTTTTAATGTTAAAAGTGTGCCGCGGCTCAAAAAAGGTTGGGAAACACTGGTATACTCTCACCCAACCTATTCAACTTGTATGCAGAACACATCATGTGATCTGCGAGGCTTGGCGAACCCAACTGTAGATATGCAGATGATACCACCTTAATGGTCGAAAGGGAGGAGGAACTGAGGAGCCTTCTAACCAAGGTGAAAGAAGAAAGTGAAAAAGCTGGGTTGCAGTTAAACATCGAAAAACAAGATTATGGCAACAAGACTGATTGATAACTGGCGAATAGAGGGAGAAAACGTGGAGGCAGTGACAGACTTCATATTCCTAGGTGCAAAAGTTACTGCAGACGTGGATTGCAGCCAGGAAATCAGAAGACGTTTACTTGTCGGGAGGAGAGCAATGACCAATCTCAATAAAATAGTGAAGAGTAGAGACATCCCACTGGTAACGAAGATCTGCATAGTCAAAGCAATGATATTCCCTGTAGTAACCTATGGATGTGAGAGCTGGACCATAAAGAAGGCTGAGTGAAGGAAGATAGATGCAACTGTGGTGCTGGAGGAAAATTCTGAGAGTGTTTTGGACCGTGAGAAGATCCAACCGGTCCATACTCCAGGAAATAAAGCCCGACTGCTCATTGGAGGGAAGGACATTAGAGGCAAAGATGAAATACTTTGGCCACATCATGAGAAGACAGGAAAACTTAGAGAAGACAATGATGCTGGGGAAAATGGAAGGAAAAAGGAAGAGGGAATGACTAAGGACAAGATACAGTCCTTGAAATGACTGGCTTGACTCTGAAGGAACTGGGGGTGGTGATGGCCGACAGGGAGTTGGTCCAGGAGGTCACAAAGAGTCAGAAGCAATTGGACGAATACACAACAACAAAGAGATAAGATCCAATGTTGTCTTTTAGATCCAGCAAATGGGGAAGAAAGGATCATTCCCTCCATCCCCAACTCAGTGTCAGAGGCACAAGTGTTAAATTCAATGAAAACAGGTTCAGAAATTAAATGATGGGGCTCAATTGTTTTCTGTAAACTTCTGCCTATCTATAGTTTGCTGACTGATATAGATGACATCACGCTGTAATTTCCGCTTTTACATATAGTTGAGGGAACTGTACCTTGCATTAAAAGGTAGTTTGACAGTCTCCTTAGTTTGGCCTTTTGAAACCTTCTACAACAGGGGTGCCCACACTTTTTCAGCATGCGAGCTACTTATATTAAAACCAAGTCAGAAAGATCTACCTACCTCCTCAAGGCTGGAGAGGGGACGGGGGGGCGGGGCTTGGCCAGATGGGGTGGAGCCAGGCCATGCCAAGCCCCTCCCCCTCCCCTCTGGCTTTGGAGCTCCCAGAAGCTTTTCCAGGCTTGAGGACGGCAATGCCAAGCCAGTGGTGGCATAGCTAGCACAAGGCTGGCTTGGCACTGCCATCCTCAAGCCTGGAGAAGCTGCTGGTAGAGCGGAAGCCACAGGGGGTGGAGCCAGGCTGTGCCAAGCCCCGCCCCCTCCCCTCTGGCTTTGGAGCTCCCAGCAGCTTCTCCAGGCTTGAGGATGGCAATGCCAATCCAGTGGTGGAATAGTTTGCACAAGGCTGACTTGGCCCTACTCTCCACAAACCTGGAGCAGCTGCTGGGAGTGGCGAAGCCAGGGGAGGGCGTGGGGCTTGGCACGGCCTGGCTCCGCCCCCCTCTGAGAAGCGATCCGGCTGGGATTGACCTCCTTCAGTCCCGGGATCGACTGGTCGATCGCTATCGACTTCCTGGGCAGCCCTGTTCTACAACATCTGGAGTGCAATTCATAGCATCATTTGTCAGTAGCAAGGGCGTTGCTATGCTCACAAACTCGGCTTGTGAGCACTAGGGAGAAAGCCTTTTCCTCTGTGGCCCCCCGCCTTTGGAATTCCCTCCCGGGAGAGATTAAGAATGTCCCCTCATTGGAATCCTTCAGAAAACAACTGAAAACCTGGTTCTTCCACCTGGCCTTCGGAGATTAGGCTCCCCAAATGCCCCCGTTTCTGTGAGACCTTTTCCCCCTATGTGACCCTTTTTGTTCGACATTACTCCAGTTATCTCCCCCGAGTTTTTAAATATCCTATATGTTCAGGTGGCCTGCCCTGTTGGTTTTGTTTTTAGATTCACCTGTATTGTTGTGTTTTCACAGATGTATTGTATTGTGTTTATTGCTTTTATTATGTTTATTGTTCTATGTTGTTGATATTTTGTGATGTGTTGTTCAGGTATGGCCCCATGTAAGCCGCTCTGAGTCCCCTCCAGGGAGATGGATGCAGGTTAGAAATAAAGTTATTATTATTATTATTATTATGCTCAAATGAACAATAGGCAATGAGTCTTTTGCTGATATGATAGTAGTACAGTATTCTGTTCGACAGGTATTGCCTATGCTTTCTGCCTGAAAAAAGAAATAGTTTTGTGGCATTTTCTGTAACCTGTACAATGAGAGAGTAGGGAAAAAAGTCGCAATTAGTGCTATATATTTTGCAATGTGACTTTCGCAAGTATAATTTAATTTATTTACGTATTTATTGTATCAGAAGCGAACTAAGGGTACAGTTGTAAAGTATTAAAGAAACACACACACACAAAGTGTTTTTTTTGTAATATTTTTTATTGAACATTTCCATTTTTTTTTACACACACATATAATAGGGTAGTTGGGGAATGGAGGGGGGGTTAGGGTATCAAGGGTTAGGGGAAAGGGTACAAAAAGACAGGTGACTTCCCAAGAGTGGGGTGAGATTTTGATTGTATCACTGACAGCTTTAGTATTGTCTCTGAAGAGGATTCAAGGTTTCATAGAGTTCCTTGTTACAGTTCTAAATAGATGTCTTATATTGCATTCAAGTCTATGGAGAACTTGGGGTATTGTTTCTGTAGATACGTTTTAAGGCTTGTCCAATCCGTGTTTTCCTCCTGTCCATCAATTTTCTGGCTCAAAGAGTCCATCTGGATCATGTCCAGCACTTTTATGGTCCATTCCTCCATATCCGGTGTGGTGTTCCTTTTCCAGTGTCGGGCTAAGGCAATCCTGCTACAGGCACTCAGTATAAAGAACATTCTTTCTTGGTTTTTATTTAGATTAGGGTTTGAAAGACCCAGTAGATAGTTTTGCGGTTCCATACGGAAGCTCACCTGCAGTATCCTTTGCATTTCTTTGTGGACAATTTTCCAATATTTCACCACTTTTCCGCATTTCCACCATTGGTGTATATAGGTCCCTAGTTCCTTCTCACATTTCCAACATACGTTGGATGTTCCCTTGCTATATTTAGCCAATTTGGCTGGGTAGAGATGCCACCTATATTGCATCTTTACCCAATTCACACACACAAAGTTTAATAGCTTGGTATTATGCTAAATGTCCTTTGACCGTAGAGTGCCTCTGTTGTTGATATAAGGAGGTCCTCCATTGTGTACTGTATGTGGCAGGGCTCAGACTGCATTGAAATAGGTGGACTGTGGTTTGCTCTTCTTCTCACTCGCTTTGTGTCTGGACTACTTTTGGAAATGCTTTTTAAAAAAAAAACTTGTGTCATGCTAGTTTGAAAGAGAGGGAGGGAGCTCGAGAAAGGAAAAGAGAATGATGTGATTTCACATATGATTGTAATTAGATATCCCACTGGAATCATTATCTTGGACCTAGTTCTTTGTCATCTGTCCATTTTTAACAGCAATTAATTAAAAGGCTCGTTGACTTCCTATTTGATTGTGTGATAAGATTTATTTCGAATAATTAAATACAGGTGGGAGTTGTTCTGAGAAACAGGACATCATCACGAACCTTTCAATAACAATACCCATTGCACTTTTCTAAGTGGACAAAAACGGCACACGAAGCAAAACTCCATATAATATTCCTTCCCCGTTATAACATCTGAATTGCAAACAAAACAGCTCCATTTCTTTGGCTACGACTGTATAAATGTGTGCGGTGCAGGTGCTCACATTGGCTAATTGCTTCCCAGGGAACAATGAAATATTGGCTAACCCAGGCAAAAGAAAATCATAACCCAACAGAAAATTCTCAGTTTGAAACAAAGCATGGATTTTACAGCCTTCGAGGTTAAATTACTCTCTGTAGGATGCGAAAGTCAGTGGGGGAAACCCAATATGAAGTTCTAAGAAACGGTGTTTAAATTTCCTGCCTGTTAAAATATTTCTCATTTCAAAGGTGTAAAGTTAGTGGCAGGAATATTTCTTGGCAGTAGGACGCTGGACCCAAGCTAAGAGGGATTTTCCTTTCATTTATCACCAACTAGTTGACTTTTAGCACAATTCCAAGTTGCTTCGTCAGCAAATATCCTCAGGGCGGGTGGTGTAGTTTGGTAGGGCTGATTTATGGATCTCTCTGGAATGTTCATTTATTCCAAGAGTAGGAACCACTTTTGGAGGCGAAAATAAGTTTGCCAGACCTTAACGGTGGGGAAACATTTCTGTTATGCTAGGCCAAATTCCCTTCAGAGCAATTTGTTGGGGAGCCCTTCATGCTACCATACCCTCCAACTGTCCCAATTTGGTAGGGACAATTCCAACTAATCTTCTGCCCCTCATTTTTTCCAGTGGCTCCTTAAAATGTCCCAATTTCTTTCTAATCTTTCCATTCCCCTTTTAGTGCTCACCTTACTTCCACTGGTGCAAACTGAATTCAAAGTGGAAAAAGCACTCAGTCTGGGGAGAGTAGTGGAGAACTCTTGTTCTTCCCAGTAGTCTCTATCAAAAGCAAACTGCTGGAGTTTGTGCCGTTGCACCCGATCTGTAAATACTCAATGAAGGGCGAGGACGTGGCCTCTCTATACCGGGGAATTGCTTCTTGCCTTCCTTTAGACTCGCAGGGGTGCTCAGAATGGTGATCGAGATCACCAGGGTGATCTTCAGGCCTCATCCTGGTGATCTTCAGACCCCTGACCAAGTTTTTTGCTGTTGGTCCTCTTCAGTCCTCCGTTGTTGCTCCTCCTCGCTCCCTGCTCGCGCGCCGCCTCCAAAAGCTCCAGAGTCCAAGAGGCAGAATGGGCCCCCTCTTTTGGATTCCTCCTCCTCCCTCCATCCTTCTCCAGCCACTCAGAGTCGTAGGAGACCAAAGGGGGCGGGCCTGGATGACGTGATGCATGGCTGGCCCCACTTCTCGTGAGCTCTTGGAGGCGGCACGCATGCTGGCGGTGTGGAAATAGGAGCAATGACGGAGGAGGAGGAGGAGGAGAAGGATGCTTTGGGGTCATTTCCTTACCGCATCTCAAAGGTCGGTCTTTTCACTTGGGGGTGGGTGCTTGAATGTTCTGTGGCATGTCTCTTTGTTTATTTTTAATGTTTAAAAATGGCCTTTTAGCTCCAAAGCCTCTCTGCTTGCTTTGTTCCTTGATAAATATATGTTGGGGAATATGGAAATGTGGGAAAAATGGGGTGGTTGGATGTATTTTTGCATGCCCCTTTGTTTACCTTGCTGAGTATTAAATGGCCTTGCAATTCAAAAAAAAGCCTCTTCTTCTTACTTTCTGGCTGATAATAGGTGTGGTAATATGGCAGTGTGGGAGAAATGGGGTGGTTGGATATATTTTTATGCTCTGTTTTATATTGTTGTTATTAAATTGAAATGTTGATGTCTTATAACTTCATTTTATGTAAACTGCCCCAAGCCTGCTGGAAGGAGCGGTACATAAAATGAATAATAAATATACTGTAAATAAATAAATAAGAAAATAGTTATACGTTTTACATTTCTGGGTAGGTGATCTTTGGGACTTGGTTCTTTAATCAGTAGCTCCCATGCTGAAAAAGTGTGAGCACCCCTGCTTTAGAGGCTTGGGGCTCCCAATGACCAAGCTGGACACTAGGGGTGGATATCTCCGGTTGTTATCCTTAGAAAACCATTATTATTTCGTATTAAAATCAATTTAGACCCTAATTCGACCCACAGCCAGCAACCCAGAAGTGACCTTTCTAAATCGAAACCGGGTCAGCCATTTCAGTAAAGGGAGCATAATTATGTCGTTTTTATCCCACTCTCTTCTCATCAGCTGAGGCGGGTTATCTTCAACCCACCTCAGCTCTCAGCTGCCGAGAGGAGACTGGAGGCCAGCAGGACCCTCCACTTTGCTCTCGCCAGCTGAGAGGAGACTGGAGGCCAGCAGCACCCTCCACTCTGCTCCCGCCAACTGAGAGCTGAGGTGGGTTATCTTTAACCCGCCTCAGCTCTCAACTGGCAAGAGGAGACTAGAGGCCAGCAGCACCTTCCACTCTGCTCTCGCCAGCTGACAACCAAACGGGGTTAAAGATAATCCCCGTTTGGTTGTCAGCTGGTGAGAGCAGAGTGGAAGGCATGCACACCATCCCTCCTCGCCAGCTGAGAATCAACCCGCGTTAGAGATATCGTGGGTTGGTTCTGAGCTGGCGAGGGGGCGTGGAGGTGGGCACTGCGCATGCGTGGCAGCAATAATGAAATAATAATGAATTTTTGTTATTTATTACGTTACAATTTCAAAAAAATTACAAAAAAATTTCGAACATTTTCTATTTTGAAACAACAGCGACAACCCCCCAAAAAACGAGTTTAGAAACAATTTTTTTTTATGGATCAACAACCCCTACTGGACACTATACTTAACTCAACCACGCTTTATAGGTCATAACATGAGTTAACTTTACTCAGGTGCTTTACTTTGTTCCCTAAAAGATAAAGGAAAAATCTTACTCCATAGTCTCTCTGTTGCTTAGGTCCAGGTAGCTTCAGCCGGATGGCTCTCCAAGTCCTCTCCTTCTTTATGGCCTTGAGGTAAGGACAGTCAAGACTCCAGCCAGATGGCCTATACTGAAGACACGAAACCTTCCTCTGAATGCCACCTGACTGTTTGAAGGCGCTTGAGACTCCTCAGAGCTGCCCAATCGTCTGGTATGTTGGGCTTTCCGTATGAGTCCCAAGGAAAATCAGTTTGGTGTTGAAAGATAGCTCGACCAAGGCCTGGCCTGGCAAACCTTCAGGTACGTCCTCTTCTGAAGAAATCCTGGAAAGCTCTGCTAAACAAAATGGCTTGATTCCCAAAATCCCTGGGAAAGGGGGCTGAACAAACTTAATTAGGCTCTGTAAACAATCATTGACAGGTACAAAGAACCAATCAATGCAACCAAACCTCTGCAAAACTGAGCAGGCTGCAGAAATCACAATTCAACAGTGCAAACCTTTTGGAACTTAAAGTTTTTCATACAAATGGCGCTTGCTGCGCGGTCAAAAGTTTGTCTCAGTTTATGTGCGCTTAGTAATAATCTTTACCATCTTAGGACTGTTTCCCCATTGTAGGACACTGTACATCCATTTCAAGGACAAGGTGGTATAGGCCCCAACAGATGTTTGCCTGCTTTTGCTCCAGTGACCAAAGAGGAAGCTTGAGGTTGGGTGGAGATTTGGCTCTGTGCTTGAGAGGCAGAATTTCTGGGGTGAAGCAATAGGAAGTGACAGAAATCTACTCCAAAGAAGGGAAATTCACTATTGAAAGAGTTAGTCATCATGAGGAAAACGTGTCTCCACTGAAACTTTATCACCAATCCTTGTTTCCACAACAAGCAAAACTTTTCAAAACCAATGATCACAGAGACGGAAAGTGAAACAAAATCTTCTGAACAGTGGCATGGACAGTAAAAAAACACCACATGGGTGTCTGCCCTTCCCTGTGCTATATGTATATATGGCTGGAGTTACACTTAAAAATATACCTGTTCTGACTTACATACAAATTCAACTTAAGAACGAACCTACAGAACTTAATTTGTTCACAACTTGGGAACTGTCTGTTTATCCAAATATTAGTATATGAATGCATGCAAACATATAGATAGCTGTAGACATAGATAAGTGTTGCCTACACCAGTCTTTCTCAACCGGTGTGACTCGGCACACCAGTGCTCCGTGGGAGACCTCCTGCTGTGCCGCAAAAAACCTGTCTTGCCCCCCTTCCTTCCCCCTCCTGCCGAACTCCTGTTGCTGCTGCTGCTTGGGGGAGGAGGAGGAGGAAGGGCCGGGCCTCGGCGGCGGCGAAGAAGGAGGGGCTGGGGCGCCGCCTCCTTCAGCCGTTTCCCCAGCCAGCCAGCCTCCAATCGAGGGAGGGCGGGGAACAGAAGTGGAAGTGAAGAGCTCAGTCCGAGCTGCATCTCTCTCTCTCTCTCTCTCTCTCTCTCTCTCTCTCTCTCTCTCTCTGTGCTCCTGGCTCCCTCTCTTTCCCAGACTATAGAATATGATACCCATTTTTCTGGGAGCCGAGAAAGTGGGCATTGGCAAGCAAAAGGTGTGGGAGAAAAGCATAGTAAGAGCTGTGATGCCCGTTTCTTGCTTCAATAGTTATTTTGTATTCAAAGGGTATGTCACTTTTAGAACTCATATGCAATCACCTCATTCTTTGGAGGTTTACAAGTCATCACTTTTATTACTTGAGAAGGTTTGGGAAAGGCCCCGTTGTGTTTCAGCTGGGATGACTATTCTTGCAAAGTTTTTTGCACCAATCCAGCAAACAAATAAAAGAAAGGTGGCGGCAAGGCTCTGTTATTGCTTTTCCAATGTGCCCAGTGGGCTTTTAAATCAATGCAAGTCAAGTGTGGAGAATGGCACTACCACAGGGAGAACTGCAAACCAGATGTAAATCTTCCCTTCCTGCCAAAATCTGCTTTATAGAGGAATTGTTTTAAGTCCTTCTCCAGACCTGAGATTTCAGACCTGGGAAGAGTTGTTTCTTTGGACTGCAACTCCCAGAAACCCCCAGACAGTGTGACCACAGGCTCTGCTGGGTGGGGATCCTGGGAGTCATAATTCAAAAGGTAACATTTCCAAGCTCTGCTTTCTCTCCCTACTATTCTACTATACCCGTGGTTCCAGGGGCGGTCTAAGGTAATTTTAAATGGTAGGCGAACATTATTTTGGTGCCCCCCCAAAAAAAACATTATTTTGCCGCCCCCCATGTAAAACAAATATACAATTATAATATCACAATAACATTAGTAGTATTATATTGTATCAATGTATATACAATATATTATACCATACTCATACTATATTATATCATAATTATATTATACTACATTACAATATAATTATATTATAATATATTGACATTATAATATAATATAACATTCTATTATACTATTATTATAAAATAATAAAATTATTTATTTAAATAAAATTATCCTCTACTAAATATTTTCATTACTCCTATAAAACTCAAATAACCCAAAATAAAGTAAAATAAAATATTATATATTACTATTTTGTACAATACCACTATACTGCAATATTGTTTGTAATATTACATGTAATATAAAATATATCATCATTCTATTGTTATATTGTATTTGTATTATATTGTATGACAATATTAAGCAGAACTGTATAATAATCAACAAGAAATGCAATGTAAATGCATCAAAATCAGAATATATTACCTATCACCCGACTCATAATTCATAGGAGTCTCCCATAAGTCCAAAATTAGGATCCCAATGTAAATGTGTAATGATGTTGATTATTTGTGTGTAAATGTTGTGTGACATGTGTTAAAATGTATGTTGTTTTGAATGTTCTATGGTTTGTTTCTGTGGGTGAAACAGAAGGGAGGCATGGCAGAAGCTTAGAAGAGCTGTCGCCATGGCAACCAGGGCTAGAGGCTAGTAGAATGTTCAGGTTTGAATTCTACAGTTGGAAAAGAGCGGGAAGCCAACTGCCAAATGAGAGGGGGAGGAGTTATGTTCTAGTTTAGAGTGTCCTAAGGACTGAAAGAGAACGGTCCAGTGTTAGTGTGTGTCTTAAGGTCTGCTAGTGAGCAGTCCAGTTAAAGGGTATAGAGACCCTAGTTAAAGTTGCAGGGGTTTATAGAGGTTTAGTGGAAACCCTATAATAGGTCCCCATTGTGTTATGTAACAGAAAAGTTGTGCCTCTAAGGAAGTTTGAAACCAACCAAGATTGTACCCATTTGTGTCAAAATAAATTGTTTGCATCTTAAAAGGAAAACACCTCTCCTGATTCTTTTATTGGTGGTGGCCCTCAAAGTCAGTGGTCAGCCGGATAAATGGTGGCAGCGTGGTCAAGTGGTCACTGAGAAGTTTTAAAACTCCAGTCAGTTAAATGGTGAAGGGTGAGACAGTACCCTGCCAATAAACGTGAAGTTGCTGAGGTAACCCGAGGTTTCTTGATTGGAGGTCAGCAGTGTGGACATAGAAAGATTGTCCAGTCTGAGGCCTCAAAAGTGGAGTGGTCACATATTTGGCGGCAGCGGTGAGATCTTTAAGAGAGGGTCCACCCTGTCCAGCCGGTTGATTTGAACGTAGCTTCACCGCAAAATGTAAATAGAAAAACAGCCAAAATGTTCAAATGAGGACGAATACAGGCAAACTTGGGCCCGGCCTCCCTCCTTCTAAGTGTTTTGGCCTCCAACTCCCCAACTCCTCATAGCCTCAGGCCCCTCAGGTCTAGACAGAAATAGAGCCGAAGAAAGGAAGGGGGGAGAGAAGAGGTCACAGAGGAGGAGGAGGAAAGCCCTTCATTCCTTCACTTACACTTCCTTCACTGATTCTTTTCTCCTTCCTGCCCTGCAATCCCTGCCTGCCCGATGGGAGTGCTTTGCTTACAGGCTTCTGCGCGCAAGGGAGCTACTGGGCATGCGCGGAGGTTTTTGCACATGTGCAGTTGCTCCTGCGCTCAACTTCAGCTCCAGAGCAACTGCGCCTGCGTGAAAACCTCCGCGCGTGCCCAGAAGTGGCGTCGGAGCGCACAAGGCCGGGATCAAAAAGCAGGCAGCTGCAGCACTGTCTGAAGAACATCAGCAGGGCCAGGATGGCGCCCCATGCAGCCAGTATGGCGCCCCCTTCCCAGATGGCGCCCCCTTCCCAGATGGCCCCCTAGGCGGCCGCCTACTTGGCCTATCTTGTAACTGCCCTGCGTGGTGGGTGGTACCGCCCCCTAGTGGGCGGTGAGGTGATTCAAGGGGGCGGTGGGAGGCTCAGGAGAATTTGGGGGGGGGCACTGAAGTCCTGTAAGGGGGCGATGTCGGGATTCCATCTCGCAAGCGAGAAAGTGTGCGCTTGCCAGTTGGAAACGCCGTGCAGGCGCTGCCTGGAAACCGCAGCGCGCACCCCCTTCCTCTCCTCAACTCCTCAATGAAAATACATCCTGCATATTAAATAATTGCATTAGAATTTATAAGAGTAACAAAACTATTTATGAAGTAGCAACGAAAATATGGATGGGGTCACCACAACATGAGGAATCTTATTTAGGGGTCTAATTGCTATTACATTTAAAATAAATAAATTTCTAGTGGGGCGGTGAGTAAATTTTTTTCTGGAAAGGGGGCAGTAGGCCAAAAAAGTTTGGGAACCACTGTACTATACTATAAAATGATTTTTAGAAAAAACCCACACTTTTTTTCTAAATGTGCCGGGGAGATAGCACAGTGGTAAAACAAACTGTGCTGCAATCGGAAGGTTGCTGGTTCAATCCCCGAGCTGGCCTGGATGACCAGCTATAATAACAATATATGAGCCTAGTCCACTGCCCACCCAAGCAGTTCAAACACCAATGGGGACCATTATATAAATAATGGGGACGGGCTTTTTACAGACCTACAACGTCTGAAAGTTTCAGCTGGCCAGCGAGGTAAATTGCGGAAGAGGGAAAAACCAGAAGCCTCCCGTCATGAGGATGGAACAACAGCACCCCCTTGTGATGCAAAGACGCATAACAACAACAATGATGTAATTGGAGCAGTGACATCCTGGATGACCCTGTATGACGCACACCTGCATGCCCGTTACCCTGTGACGCAGCCAAGAAAGAACCCTTCTATAAACTGCACTGTACTGTCTATGTGTAACCTGTACTGTCTATGTGTAAAACTGTACGTCTCCGACAGGGATTGTCTGTCGTATATGTATTGTAATCCGCACTGAGTCCCCTTCGGGGTGAGAAGAGCGGAATAGAAATAAACAGTATTATTATTATTATTACAGCACAGGCGCGACTGGCGGGGACGAGAGACCGGGCCTTTTCAGTGGTGGCTCCTTGGCTTTGGAACGCCCTCCCTAAAGACATCAGATCGGCCCCCTCCCTCCTGACATTTCGCAAGAAAGTCAAGACCTGGCTATTTGAGCAGGCATTTGCTGATGAAATATAAGGCTTAAGGAGATATATGGAATGATGACGATGCGATGGAAACTGATTTCAACATGACGCTGAGACTGCAACTGTATGTTTTTAATTGTTAATTTGTTATTATATGGGTTTGGGGGGGGGGGGTTGCCTTGTTGCTTGTGTTGTATTGAGGGCAGAGACTGCCTGTGTAAACCGTCCCGAGTCGTCTTCGGGCTGAGAGGGGCGGTATAGAAACATGACAAATAAATGACAAATAAATGACATGTTACCAATTGGCCAGTCAGTGCAATATTTGCAACAGGTCTGTGTCCATAAAGTGATGGTCATAGATGGTTTCAGAAGAGAAAACCATAAAAGTAAGTGGATGTGTTTCATCGGATGTTTTTTATTTAAGGTAAATGTGCATGTGTGTTTTTTCTTTCTTTCTCTTGTGATTGTGAATGTGGCCATTGACAAAAGCTAAGCCAGACTAGTGAGATGTTTTATGTCATGCATTTTAGGCAATACATTTAAAATGGATTTTTTTTACACTTAACACACCAACACTAATATTTGCTTATTTATTTCTATTGCCCCCATTGTGAATTATCTGCCTTGATATTCTGGTTAGATTATTCAAAATGATGGAGGCACACGGTTATGTTTCTTAACTGTAGTTTCCACTCAACAACTTAGCAGTCATAAACAGCCAACTGCTTTTCCAGAGGTATTTTACTAAACTATAGGCTCTCTGCCTAATTCCAGCACTACAGCTTAGCCAGGTTAGCTTCTCAGGCCTAACCTAAACTAAAAATGGGTTTTTTCCCCCAAGAACAACTGCTTTTCTTCCAATTTTATGATTCTATATTTAATACTAGCTTGGGGACCCAGCGGTGCCCGGGTTATTTGAGGAAGGCATTGTGTGCCAAGGTTGGTTCCTATTAGATGTTTATGTGGCTTGCAGTGGTCTCAGGAACTTAGTGAAGGTACTGCAAGTCCCATTGGCCATGGTCCATCCCCCTCCAAACAGCACCAGGATGTAGAGTGGGTCTTGGGGGCTCTGTGTGTCACATTTGGTCTTGATCATTCTTTGGATGAAGGTTGCAGCAGTCTTGAAAGGTGAGTGAAGGTATTTCAAGTCCCATCATCTGTGGTCTATCGTCCTTGAAACAGCATCAGGGTGCTGAGTGGGTCAAGGCGGCTCTGTGTGCTAATTTTGGTCTGTATTGGTCATTGGGTGGGGGTCACATTGTGAAGTGGGCCATTGGGCCCCTGTGTGCCAAGTTTGGTCCTAATCCGTCATTGCTGTGGGCCGCATTGTCTGACTGCGTGAGGCTTTTCCTTTTCCCTCTGCGTCACCTTAGAATGTTGGAATGTGGATGGCCAATCGGAGTCCTTTATGCAAATACCATTTCATTGGCAACCAATCCCCTCTGTCTGGGGCCGTAGAATGTTGGAGTTCTGAGGCTGGCCAATCAGAGTCCTTTATGCAAATAATCCCATAGTGGCAACCTATCGAAACGCTGTCACATATTCATTGGCACCTCCGCACCTCCCAGAAAATGAACATTCCATTTCCAATGGAAAAAAAACCCCTGTTATTTGGTTAACTCAAGCATTCAGTTGCATTCTGTTTTGCTGGCAAATCAGAGTCCTTTATGCAAATAGTTTCTCAGTGGCAACCAATTCCCTCTGTCTGGTGCCTTAGAGTGTTGGAGTTCTGAGGCTGGCCAATCAGAGTCCTTTATGCTCCCATTTCCTAGTATCTCAAATTGCTATTTACCCCCTTTTATTAGCAGAGGGCAAGCACTAGAACCTGAAATCAGTGATATCTGCAGCCCAGGTGATGGGTGAGGCTGTGGGGTGAAATGGTTGGCATTCTGCCGCCACTGTGGACCACACAAGGCCACAAAACTACTACTAGGGCCACAGGTTGTGTCCCTTGCTTAAATAACTGTAGTACAAAATACGTGAGTGTGTCATGTAGGTGTCAATATTCTGAAGGTACCAGATCCCATCTGATGTTGGAGATTAAGCAGTGTCAGCTGTAGTTAGGATGGGGAACACCAATGACCACTTGGATGGGAGACCACCAATGAATACAAGTTGCTGAAGGCTATATGTCAGAGAAAGGCACAGTGGTAAAACCACCTCTAAGTATCCCTTAGCTAATAAAAACCACCCGAAATGCATGAGGTTGTTATATGCCAGGGCTGTCCAACTGGCGGCCCGGGGGCCGCATACGGCCCCCCAGCCCCTTCCCTATGCCCCCCTAAGCTTTTAAATAAAAAATAAAAATTGAAAAATAAAATAAATAATGAAAAAAATACCTACTTCCGGGTTTGGGCAAGTATCGAGAATACGCAATCCACACGGGATTTCGCTGTCCACGCGAGATCACGCCGGCGTTGACAGCGAAATCCCGTGTGGATTGCGTATTCTCGCGATACTCTTCGGCTACTCTACTACTGGATCGCTGAGGCCCACAGACGCGATTAGGACCTTCTTCGACTCAGTCGGTCGTCGTCCGGTACTCCTGGATCCTGCGCGTTTGGAAAAGGTAGGCCGAAGCAGGGGGCTCCTCAGGGGCTCCTCATTCCCTCCCCATCTCCCCTCATGTATTAAATATAAAATTAAATCTATTTAAAGATGAAATAAGGGAGATGGGATACATTAAAATAAGGGGAGGGGAGGATGGAATTAAATATATTTAATATTAAATAAAAATAAGGGGAGAGGGGAGGATGGAATTAAATATATTTAATCTGTATACCTTTATAAAGCGGAATGTTTGTATGTATGTATGTGTGCGGAGGGCGGAAGGGCGGGAGGGCGGGAGGGCGGATATGTGGCAGCCACTTTCACAGGCCACAGCGACCAGCGCGGGTGATGGACCTGCACCAAACTTGGTACACATAACCCCCCTAACCCCCTTTACGTCCTGGTGCGGTTCGGGGGACATGACCCATGGATTATGGGATTTGTAGTACTTTCCAACACTTTGGTTCCCACAGACCACTGAGGCCACCAAAAAGGACCAATACAGACCACACTTAGCACACACAGCCCCCATGACCCACTCTACGTCCTGGTGCAGTTTGGAGGAGGGTGGACCATGGATGATGGGACTTGAAGTACCTCTACTCACTTCCCAAGTCCGCTGCAACCCTCATCCAATCACTGATCGAGACCAAACTTGGCATACATAACCCCCATGACTGCCTTCACATCCTGGTAAGGTTTGGGGGAGGACTGACAATGGATGATGGGATTTGTAGTACTTTCACGCCCCTCTGTTCCCACAGACCACTGTGGCCCCCAACAAACACTGATAAAGACCACACTTGGCACACAGAGCCCCAGTGACCCACTCTACATACTACTGAGGTTTGGAGGGGGCCAGAACATGGATGATGGGACTTGCAGTACCTTCCCTCACTTTCCAAGACTGCTACAAACCTAATCCTATGACTGATCAACACGAAACCTGCCACACAGAGCCCTCATGACGCACTCTACATCCTGGTGCAGATCGGAGGAGGGTGGACCATGGATGATGGGACTTGAAGTACCTCTACTCACTTCCCAAGTTCGCTGCGACCCTCATCCAATTACTGATCGAGACCACACTTGGCACACATAACCCCCATGACTGCCTTCACGTCCTGGTGAGGTTCGGGGAAGGACTGACAATGGATGATGGGATTTGTAGTACTTTCACACCCCTCTGTTCCCACAGACAACTGCGGCCCCCAACAAACACCGAGAAAGACCACACTTGGCACACAGAGCCCCAGTGACCCACTCTACACCCTACTGAACTTTGGAGGGGGCAGAACATGGATGATGGGACTTGCAGTACCTTCCCTCACTTTCCAAGCCTGCTATAAACCTAATCCAATGACTGATCAACACCAAACCTGGCACACAGAGCCCTCATGACCCACTCTACATCCTGGTGCTGTTTTGTGTGAGACGGACCACGGATGATGGGACTTGAAGTACCTTCACTCACTTCCTAAAAACAATGCAACCCTCATCCATTCACCAATACAGACCAAACTTAGCACACAGAGCCCCCATGACCCAATCTACATCCTACTACACTTTTGGGGAGGGTGGACCAGAGATGATGGGACTTGCAGTACCTTCAGTAATTTCATGATACCACTGCAACTCCCAATAATGATGGATCAAGACCAAACTTGGCACACAGAGCCCCCATGACCCACTCTACATCCTGCTGCACTTCTCAAATGACCCGGGCACCGCCGGGTCCCCAAGCTAGTATTAAATAAAAATAAGGGGAGAGGGGAGGATGGAATTAAATATATTTAATATTAAATAAAAATAAGGGGAGAGGGGAGAGGGCACCGGGGAGAGGGCGGAGCCAGGGGTGGGGGTGGAGCCAGGGGCGGAGCCGGGGGAGGGGGCAGTCCCTACGGCCCCCCAGGTCATCAGTGATTGGAATTCAGGCCCCTGGGCCGGTAGAAGTTGGACAGCTCTGTTATATGCTAACAAGCAGCCTTAATGCACTCCTCCACTCACCACTTAGCCTACTACAGGTATGTAGTAATGGTTCAATCTCCACAAAACCCTCCCTGCACTCGGCCAGCCCTGCACTCAAGGGGCTGCCAATGGACTCCCCCGGTGGACTTTCTAATTTTGCTAAGGACTCTTCTAGTGAGCCAGGGCACTGGCTTCTTTTCCCCTATGGACTGTGGAACTATGGCTCCCCGAGAGATGCAACATTTGTTTTGTTTGCCTTGTGTGACCTTTCTCTCGGGAGGGGGGCTGCATGGGGATCGTGCATGGCGATTGTCAAGGTCTCCCCGATATCCAAATGTCTTGTTTAAATCTTTTCCTTTTGTTCCTTCCCTCGTGGTCATTATGTTAAGAAAAGCCTCCCAACAGGGAGACCCCAGAGCTAACTGGCAGCCATATTTTACCAGCCATTTCCCTTCCTTTGCACAACAATATCAGGCAGGTGCCGGGGTCCTTCGCAGGGGACAATTTCCCCCCTGTAACTAATACTTGGGACTACCTGCATATGGTTCCATTGACCTCGGAGCTTGTCCGTCAACAAGGGCCATATGATTGGACACACACATAACCATATTTTCATAAATAAAGTCACTTCTATGGACTTTGGACCCCCATGCGTGAAAGTAATAAAAGACTCATTCAAAGCCAGCTATTTCCAACAAAGAAACCATGCTTCCACTTGACCGAAACCCCCCAGCACAAAGGGTTTCGATCCAGGACAAAGAACCGTTAAAAGATTCAAACACAAACAATAGATAGGATAGACTTGAGCTTATTTATTTATTTATTTATTTACTTTGCTTCTAGACCGCCTCTCTCAGCCCGAAGGCGACTCGATGCGGTGTACAAATAGCAGGAACTGCTCAAGACAAACAAATCAACAGTAATCAATTTCAACATATACAATTTAACATTTAACGTTAAAAATACAATATCAGCGTCTCATTATTCCAGTTGCATCGTTGTCGTTCCTTAGGTCTCTATTTGATAATCATACTTCATTTGCAAATGCCCGGTCAAATAGCCAGGTCTTGACCTTCCTCCGAAATATCAGGAGGGAGGGGGCTAATCTGATGTCATTTGGAAGGGCGTTCCAAAGCCGAGGAGCCACCACTGAAAAGGCTCTGTCTCTTGTCCCCACCAATCGCGCCTGCGAAGCAGGCGGGACCGAGAGCAGGGCCTCTCCGGATGATCTTAAGCATCTTGAAGGTTCATAAAAAGAGATGCATTCGGACATGTAAGTTGGACCAGAACCGTTAAGGGCTTTAAAGGCTAAAGCCAGCACTTTGAATTGTGCCCGGTAGCAAACTGGTAGCCAGTGGAGCTGGTGCAACAGAGGTGTTGTACGCTCCGTGAGTGCCGCTCCTGTTATCAATCTGGCTGCTGTCCGTTGGACCAGTTGAAGCTTCCGAACAGTCTTCAAAGGCAGTCCCACGTAGAGGGCGTTGCAGTAATCTATACGGGATGTAACCAGAGTGTGGACTACCGTGGCCAAGTCAGACTTCCCAAGGTACGGGCGCAGTTGGTGCACAAGTTTTAACTGTGCAAATGCTCCCCTGGTCACCGCCAAAACCTGGGGCTCCAGGCTCAGCGATGAGTCCAGGATCACACCCAAACTGCGAACCTGCGTCTTCAGGGGGAGTGTAACCCCATCCAACACAGGCTGTAACCCTATGCCCTGTTCGGCCTTTCGACTGACCAGGAGTGCCTCTGTCTTGTCTGGATTCAATTTCCAGGGAAGCTCGATTTTCCCCCAGGACATTTCAGAATCACAGGAATTTCACCCCACCCAGCTGTTTCTTTGTGCCTTGCCACTTCGTGTTGCCCCGGCTCTGAATGGCCCATTCATAGGTGGCGCTAGCTTGTGAATGGCCAGAACGCCGGCCGGCTTCTCCCGCTCAGCTGTTTCTGATGTCACGACCTATCAGCTGTAAGCTCACGTAGCAAACAAGCGCCAAATTCAAATGTAAATTAATTTCTTGCTATAAATATGCCTGCAATAAAACATGTTCGCCTTTTGGGAACTTTAGGACTCTGGCTCAACATCCTTTTTCAGCTGATAAAGACTCTTCTCTCTGTGCGCACTTCTGATCTGGGTGAGACCAGGCATGTAGCCAGGGGGGGCTAAGGGGGCTTCAGCCCCCCCCCCCCGAAATTCTCAGGGTGGTCCGCGAAAAGGCCTTACTGGTACATTATTTAAACTGTTATGTTTATTCATAACATGATCTGATCACCATGCTCATTATATCCCACATTAATGGGGTTATTGGGATAACAATACAAAAGGTTTGCTAGGGTAGACCCTCTTCCACCCAGTCTCCGCCCCCCCCCCCCAGAAACAAACTCAGCCCCCCTGAAACAAAATCCTGGCTACGGCCCTGGGTGAGACTATTGCATTTGGGAACTTTTAGTGGGAATTTTAGCGCTTTTAAAAAATTCACCTAGATTGTGTTTGGATCCTCGCGTTTAGAGGCGGTCTGGGTTCTGATCCCCATCTGGGCAGAGCCCCCAAAATTGTGCTCGGTAACAATACCACCTTCAGTGTCTTCAAAAGCTTGCATCTGGGAACATTGTTTAAACTCGTTCCCAAATAAAGAAGAGCCCAATAATATTTAAATAAATGGGCAGTTAAACCTCAAATTGAAGCTGGAATAAAATGTGTTACTAAAGCAGAATTGGTGCTTTTAGCAGAAGTACAGTCAGGAGAGAGTGATGCACAAGCACAGGCCTTAGCATAGCGGAGTAGCTTGCCAAAAATCATGCTAAATGCCATTACGAGAATAATGCACTTTGATTGGTAGGTCAGGCACAAGCTGTGATTTGTTAGAGTACATCATGTGCCTTTCCTTGATAACACTGGCCGTGATTGGCCTAGCTCAGTGTTTCTCAACCAGTGTGCCGTGGCACACTAGTGTGCCGTGAGCGATCATCAGGTGTGCCGCGAGAAAAGCTCTCTGCCCCCCTTCCTCCCCCCCTCCTGCCGAACTCCTGCTGCTTGGGAGAGGAGGAGGAAAGGCTGGGCGGCGGCAAAGAAAAAGAAGAAGGGACCGGGGCACCGCCTCCTTCGGCCATTTCCCCAACCAGCCTCCAATCCGCCATGACTCCCACCCCTTGCTTGTTGAAGCCACACGGAGGAGCCCCGCCTACTGAAGCCCGTCCACCACTCATGCTCCTCCTCTGTGGGAGAACTGAAGCCGGGGGGAGGGGGCGGGGCATGGCGTGGCCTGGCTCCGCCCCCTCCCCCGGTTTCAGTGCTCCCACAGCTTCACCAGCCTTGAGGGGGCAGTGCCAAGCCAGCAGTGGCAGAGCCAGCACAATGCTGGCTTGGCATTGCCCCATCAAGGCTGGCGAAGGTGTGGGAGAACTGAAGCCGGGGGAAGGGGGCGGAGCATGGTGTGGCCTGGCTCCGACCCCTCCTCCCGGCTTTGGCACTCCCAGCAGCTGCTCCCAGCAGGCAACCATCCCCCAGCCGTTCTTTCCTGTGTTAGAGTGTCATTTTGTGTTATTTTGGTTGGTGGTGTGCCCCCAGATTTTTTTAATGTTAAAAGTGTGCCACGGCTCAAAAAAGGTTGGGAAACACTGGCCTAGCTAGTACCCAGCGTGTATTTGTTTACATTGTTGCTGATTGGTAGAAACCGCGCATGGGCAAATGAAACCGTTCCTCCTTGCTGGCATAGAGGGGCGGCTTAGAAATGTTGCGAATCCAGTACATGGTGCCCATCCGGCAGATAACATACTGTGGGAATGAAGAATTAATACTGCGTAGTGCTGTTTAGCAAATGAGAATGCTAATAGAGTATGATGCCAAATAATGTGATGTGTAATTGGATAATAGAAATGTGTTGATTTTGTGAACCAATGAAAATGATGAAGAAAGGTGGAGACGGGACCTGCCGCCATAGCATGTATATAAGGGAAAGTTAGAGAATGTTGAGGGCTCTTGCCCTGAGGCAGCTAGTTCTGTGGGCAGGTCCCGTCAGCTGACGTTGTGCAAATAAACTTTAGCTTCATTGTACCTGCAGTACGGTTGTTGCGTTTTCTCTCGTTCCTGTGCTCGCACGGCTGCGCAACCTCTAAGTAAAAGTTAACACCTGGGAGTTTTGGGACTCCGGATTTGCTGCTACATTACTGCTGAACAGGTTCTAGATGTGAAAATCCCAGTCTAAAACCAATTTCACAGCCTCCTTGCTTTGATATTTGTGTCGTCTGTGTTTTGTTTCTTCATTCAGTACAAAATTCTAAATGACTTTAGGAAATATCTGGCATGTATTCCGCTTGTCTGCCCAAACAGCAATCCGTCATCACAGGACATAACCCTGTGGCAGCACTTGGCTCATTTATTCTGCATGGCAACCCTTTCTTTTAGCCCCATTCTCCAGAGAGATGCCCTGCATTCCTTGGAGGAGACACCTAACATGCTTCAAAAGAAATGAGTGGCCTGTAATCCTTCAAAGGAGGCACTCCTTGGATCATATGCTTTCCATAAAACAGGATATACAAATATCTTGTGAATGTCTCTTGCAGATATCGTTTCATATTCAAGAAACAGAATAGCTTTATCCAGTTTTGAGCAAGCGGGTTTATATTTGAGTCTGTTGGCACCCCAAACCTGCTATATCCTGTTGATTTCACTGGAACTTGCCACAGTCAAATAAATCTTCTTAGAATCACAGACGATTGTACTCTGGTTCTCGGAGGCTTATATCACCCTTCCAATAAAATGGAGGTACTTGACTCATTAGGAAATATGTTGAATTCAGCACTTGATGTTATATGGTTCCATATGTTTTATACAGCATTGTCTTTTATAGATTTTATTGGAATTATATGGACACCATGGCTTTTTGTGTGTGCTGCTCAGCTGGTAATAATTACCATTGCAATGCATATCCATTGCAGTGTTACAAGTTTTGGCATGGTGATCAGAAGTGTGTTTCCCCATTATTCTGGTAACATGCAAGCCCAGCCTTATATTTAGGTAAAGCAGTGGATTCCAACCTTTTCTTGACCAGAGACCATTTTGACCAGGGACAACTTTGACCAGGGACCACTCTCCAACATTAGTACCAAAAGGGTTACACATCCATTTTTGGTCAACTTTAGATTCAGTTTGGTTATTTGGGGTGCTGATTCAGAAAATTGCATTGCCAAACCAGGGCTGTCCAACTTCTACCGACCCAGGGGCCTGAATTCCGGTCACTAATGACCTGGGGGGCCGTAGGGTCTGCCCCCGCCCCTGGCTCCGCCCTCGGCTCCGCCCCGGCTTACTACTCATAAGAGGCATGCATACAGTCAAATATAATCTTTTACTGAGATAAAATGCAGGGTGGGCATTCAAAAGGGGCATGCATACAGTCAAATATAATATTTTACTAACATTAAATGCAGGGTGGGCATTCAAATACACAATTACATAATAATAACATAAAGGTTAGCCTACCTTCCCAAACGCAGCAGCGGACCACGAGCAGAGGCGACGACCGACCGAGGCAGCAGCCGGGAAGGTACAAATCACGTCTGCGTGGGCCGCAGGGATTAAGTAGCCGAGATTTCGGCAACAGGAGTATCGCGAGACTACGGAAGCCACGCGGGATTTCGCTCTCAACACAGGCGAGATTTCGCGTTGAGAGCGAAATCCCGTGTGGCTTCCGTAGTCTCGCGATACTTGCTCCGAAACCCGGAAGTGGGTAATTTTAAAAAATATTTTAATTTAATTTATTTTTTATTTTTATTAAAAAGCTTAGGGGGGCGTAGGGAAGGGGCTGGGGGCCGTATACGGCCCCCGGGCCGCCAGTTCGACAGCCCTGGGCTAGACCACATCAGCTCTAGTTTCTGATACAGAATATATGCCATCCAGTAGTCGCCAACTGCTGGCCCACAGAAAACCATATTTAATTATCTAGACTTAGATCATTAAATATGGTTTTCTGTGGGCCAGCAGATGGCGACTACTGGATGGCATATGTTTTGTATCAGAAACTAGAGCTGATGTGGTAGTAGTAATCTCTCATAGGTAGTCAGCCTCTCCCCTCCTGACATCCCTGTCGCCTTGATACTATAAGAGGATTTTGCAAGACTAGTCACTCTTGTTGCTGCATGGTTTTGAGGCAATGGTGTAGTAATGGTGAAGCTGCGGACCATATTTTCGTTCTTGGGAACCACTGGTGGTTCAGAGACCACAGGTTGGGAACCACTGAGGTAAAGTGTGGCGGATACCTCAAGAAGCAGATGTGTGAGAGCAACCATGGCAAAACCCCAGACATTTTGACTGAGATCCCTCCACACATTGTTGTTGTTGTTTATTTTTATTTTATTTACTAGCTGAACCCGGCACGCGTTGCTGTGCCCTATTTAGGAGATGTGAGGAAGTGTGGGTATGTAAGGGTGGGAAATGATGTGACAATGTGTTTTGTGTGTGTATATATGTGTATGTGTGTGTAGGTATGTGTATGTATGTTTGTGTGTCTGTGTGTGTATGTGTATGTATGTGTGTGTTTGTGTATGTATGTGTGTCTGTGGATGTTTGTGTGTGTATGTATGTGTATGCATGTGTGTGTATATGTGTTTGTGTATGTATGTGTATGTGTGTGTGTGTCTGTGGATGTATATGTGATTGTGTGTGTATGTGTTTGTGTATGTGTATGTATATTTGTGTGTATTTATGGGTATGTATTTGTGTATTGATGTGTGTGTGTATGTTTGTGTGTGTGTCTGTGTCTGTTTGTGTGTGTATGTATGCGTGTGTCTCTGTGTATGTATATGTGTTTGTGTATGTATGTGTATGTATTTGTGTGTGTATGTGTATGGATGTGTGTGTATGTTTGTGTGTGTGTGTCTGTGTGTGTATGTGTATGTGTCTGTGTATGTACGCTTCCGTTCCGTTCCCTCTTCCGTTCCCTGTTCCGTTCCCTCTTCTGGTTCTAGAACATGGCCATATAGCCCGAAAAACCTACAACAACCCAGACAGGGTTGTGTTTGTGCCACACAGCTTGCCCTAAACTAATCTGCTGCCTATTGATATGGTCAAGATTTGTATCCAGCCTCTGTAAGATTTCCTTTAGCTGAGGTATTCCAGGCTGGCCTTCATTCTTTCCATTTTGTGAAGGTAGCTGTAAAACTGGGGCAGCGTAAACTCCATGTAAACAGGTTCTATTTGGTTTCCTTTCTTCACCACCAATTTCAGCTGCAAGAAGATGCTTCTC
The DNA here is from genome assembly GCA_030556195.1 of Anolis apletophallus. Classification (NCBI taxonomy): domain Eukaryota; kingdom Metazoa; phylum Chordata; class Lepidosauria; order Squamata; family Anolidae; genus Anolis; species Anolis apletophallus. Next base: position 21,278,941 of record JARBWK010000012.1, read on the forward strand.
ACTTGGCCCAGTTCATTGCTTCTGGCGGTAACCCCGAACTTCCATTCCATGGTAGAGATTGCCATTCCATTGCGTGCACTGAAGTTCAGCTGCCACCTTTGCACTCTGAATGCCATGGGTATTGTGCCGTCACACCCAGGCACTTAAAGGGCTAAAACTAAAGATGTGTTTTCCCTATAACCTGGGGGACCGCAGGTGTCTTCTTTTCGATGCTCAGGGGTCCCCAAAAGCCAAAAACCACTTCAGGTTAAGGTTGAACAGCAAACACAAACTTTATTCAAGCAAAGTCCTTGGCAGACTTGGTTCAGATCTTAATGGTTGCAAAAACAGAACACACAAGGCTTGTTCCTTTCTTTATACTTGGTTGCTGGGATGAATATTGAAAAATCCCCCTTTGCTACCACCTATGATAAGGAAATCCAAGGATATTCCCTATCCTGACTCTGGCTGGCTATGAAGAACGGATCTTCCCCTATCTAAGCACAAAGTCAGTTTTATAGGCAAACCTAGTGAAGGTTGCAGCCAGATAGCCCCCCCCCCCAAATACAAGAAGATAGTACAGGACTATAGCAAGGTAAATTAGCTAACTATCCACACTACAACAACACAGAGTTAAGGTAGTTAGAAGACCCTATACTTAGAAGACCCTATACTTAGAAGACTCTATACTTAGAACAGGGCTGTCCAACTTCTACCGGCCCAGGGGCCTGAATTCCGGTCACTGATGACCTGGGGGGCCTAAGGGTCTGCCTCTGCCCCCTGCCCCCACCCCCCTCGGCTCTGCCCCTGGCTCCGCCCTCTCCCCCAGCTCCGCCCCCGCCCCTCCCCTGCCCCTCCCCCTTATTTTTATTTAATATTAAATATATTTAATTCCATCCTCCCCTCTCCCCTTATTTTTATTTAATATTAAATATATTTAATTCCATCCTCCCCTCTCCCCTTATTTTTTGTTTAATATTAAATATATTTAATTCCATCCTCCCCTCTCCCCTTATTTTTTCCTAATCGCGTCTGTGGGCCTCAGCGATCCAGTAGTAGAGTAGCCGAAGAGTATCGCCAGAATACGCAATCCACAGGGGATTTCGCTGTCAACGCCGGCGTGATCTCGCGTTGACAGCGAAATCCCGTGTGGATTGCGTATTCTCGCGATACTTGCTCCGAACCCGAATATTTATTTTATTTTTCAATTTTTATTCTTTATTAAAAAGCTTAGGGGGCCGTAGGGAAGGGGCTGGGGGGCCGTATATGGGCCCCGGGCCGCCAGTTGGGCAGCCCTGGCTTAGAAGACTCTATAGTACTTACAATGGCCTTTCTATGCTGACCTAGCTTGACCAAGGCACATCTGAATCGTTCTCTAGCTGAGAGAAGACTAAAGGACTTTCAAAATGGAGATCCCATCCCCTGGAAGAAAAGGGGCGGGCTCCAAACCAAAAGGATACTTTTCCAGTCAATAACGGCAAAGTCTTATCAAACAGGGCTGCAAAGCTTAGCAAATGGTTAACCAACAGGGTGCCACTGAGTCTGCAACGGACCCTGGAAAAAAATTGCAAAGGATGCTTTTTCCTTTTACTATGGGGCAATGCAAACAGATGTCTGGAAGACGGAACAGGTATAATGCAATATCTTGGCTTTTTCTCAGTCAACAAATGTCCTGGGCATATCACAATGATATAGCTAAGAACATTATGCTCCTGTCTGCTCTTGTGCCAGTAATTTTTTAAATAAAAAAAACCCATCATTTTGATTTGCATGGGTAACACTGGAATGGAAATACGTTTGTGACCGAAAACTGATGCTGCATGGCTAAGTGTGGTGGGATTGTTTTGCTGAGATAGTCATTGGAGGGAAACCAGCCTGGGAAGAGCCATTTGAACAGAAAGCTTATATCTCATTCAGGTTTTATATCCAATTTGCACTTCAAGTTTATGGCTTTATACCACTTCTGAGTAAAGCAATGCAATAGAAAGCAATCTATACACTTCTGCCTGGAATTTTTAAACTGATAAAAAAGCGGTACCACAATGAAAATGCACTTCTTTTATAGGCTATTAAAGTCAAGAGATGATTTTAAAAACCAAAAACAAACCCTGGAAGATTACTGAAATTTTATGAGCACTGCTCCTCAAGCAAGTTGATAAAAGTGTCCTCAGAACAGGCATTTAGATGAAAATTTATCATTATGTTTTAGTTATGTCTTTATGTAAGGATATAAAATCCCTCACACAAAATACATGTCCCGACCACCATGTTGGTACTTGTGGTGTCTGGTTGGATGTGAATGCTCTCCGGGGTCAAGCTTAGGACAGAGCAATAGTGGTGGGGAATGTAGCCGCAGAGGTTTGTGCAAAATGTAGGCATGTCCTGTCTAGGGCAGTGTTTCTCAACCAGTGTGCCGGGGCACACTAGTGTGCCGTGAGCGATCATCAGGTGTGCCGTGGGAAATTGGAACCTCCAGGAAGTGTGTGTGTGTGTGGGGGGGGAGTCTAGTGTGTGGAAGTATAAAAACCCTAAGAAACCTATCCCCCCAAAAAGGCACAAAATTACAAAAAAAACCCTCCCCACCCATTGTCTACTTGGTCTCTCCCTCTCCATGCATTGGGAAGGCCCGCCTCCCTTTCCCCAAGTAGAGACCTCCTCTTGCCTCCTGGGGGTTCTGTGTGAGAAGTTTGGCCCAGTTCTATCATTGGTGGGGTTCAGAATGCTCTTTGATTGTAGGGAAACTATATATCCCAGCAACTACAACTCCCAAATGTCAAGGTTTATTTCCCCTGAACTCCATCTGCGTTCATATTTGGGCATACTGAGTATTCATGTCAAGTTTGGTCCTGATCCAACATTGTTTGAGTCCACAGTGCTCTCTGGATATAGGTGAACTACAACTCCAAAACTCAAGGTCAATGCCCACCAAACTCTTATAGCATTTTCTCTTGGTTATGGAAGTTCTGTGTGGAAGTTTGTGTCTTTCTGCCATTCCTGCCAGGATATCTATGTTGAGTTCATTGAAACAGGCCTAGGCTTCACACTGAGTGTATAAATACATTTTAAAAACATATTAACTATATGTATTACTGTGTTAGAGTGTCATTTTGTGTCATTTTGGTTGGTGGTGTGCCCCAGGATTTTGCAAATGTAAAAAGTGTGCCGCAGCTCAAAAAAGGTTGGGAAACACTGGTCTAGGGACCTTATCAGATGGTCTTCAGACTCCATTTCCATGTGCTTAGAAAATGGAACTCCATAGGAGTCCCATGGAGGCCGTCAGATGACGTAAGGGCACTTTTGATGAGATTCCATGGTGCTCTGTTTCCTAAGGACATGGAAACAGAGTCTGAAGACCATCATCAGGACTCCAAGTTGCAAAATGCAGAGGAAAGCGGGAAGAAGATGGGTAAATACGTGTGATGGTTGGCCATCCATGAAGATGGCACCGGGAATTTGGCGCAGCTAGCTAAGTGTCAGCTGCATAAGATCTCTCTGACCAGTAGGTCATGAGTTCAAGGCCTGCCCAGGTCAAGGTGGGTGCTTGACCTTAAGTGTAGCCTGCTGTCAACCTTTGCAGCCCGAAAGACAGTTCATTTGTCAAGTAGGAGATAAAGGTACCACATTAAAGTGGGGAGGCAAATTTCGACTGATTTATGAGGCCATTAAAGAACCCAGGAATCGCTGAGGAATGCGGAAGAACAACAAAGGGACGCTGGCAAATGCTGAGAGATGAGGAGTGCGTCAGCTCCCTCTGGTGGCCAGAAGTTTGCCTCTGTTCGTCTATATATGTTGAACTGCAGAGATTGTCTGCAAAGTATGTGTACTGTAATCCGTTCTGAGTCCCCTTCGGGGTGAAAAGAGCGGGATATAAAATAAATAGATTAATAAATAAATGGTGTAAGACAGTTCCTTCCACTTCCCCTTGCTTTCCCTTGACCGTCTGAAGAGGTCCTAAGACTTCTCTGCCCAATGGATTTTTCCTTTCAGTCCCCAAATTTCTACTACAGAGCTGACGCGACGCGGTTCGCTCTCCCTCTGCCTCCTTTTCCTTCCCCCCACCTTTGCTTCCCTCGAGGAAAGGGCGGAGGGAAGGAAAAGGAGGCAGAGGGTGGAGCGAACCGCGTCGCATCAGAGCTGACGCGACGCGGTTCACTCTCCCTCGCCTCCTTTTCCTTCCCTCCGCCCTCAAGGAAAGGGCGGAGGGAAGGAAAAGGAGGCAGAGGACGGAGCAAACCGCGTCGCGTCAGAGCTGACGCGACGCTGCTCTCCTCGCCTCCTTTTCCTTCCTCCGCCTCAAGGAAAGGGCGGAGGGAAGGGAAAAGGAGGCAGAGGGCGGAGAACCGCGCCGCGTCAGAGCTGACGCGACGCGGTTCGCCTCTCTCGCCTCCTTTTCCTCCCTCCGCCTCAAGGAAAGGGCGGAGGGAAGGAAAAGGAGGCAGAGGACGGAGCAAACCGCGTCGCGTCAGAGCTGACGCGACGTTTACTGCTCCTCGCCTCCTTTTCCTTCCCTCCGCCCCTCAAGAAAGGGGCGGAGGGAAGGAAAAGGAGGCAGAGGGCAGAGCGAACCGCGCCGCGGCCAGCTCTGACGCGACGCGGTTCGCCTCTGCCGCCTCTGCCTCCTTTCCTTCCCCCCACCTTTTCTTCCCTCAAGGAAAGGGTGGGGGGACGGAAAAGGAGGCAGAGGGCGAGCGAACCAGCGAGCCCTCTGAGAAGACGCACCTGCTGATAAGACTTACCTAGATTTTAGAGGGGGAGCGAAAATATTTTTTTTCTATTTTCCTCCTCTAAAATCTAGGTGCGTCTTATCAGCAGGTGTGTCTTATGGTGCGAAAAATACGGTAGCTAGGAGATGTGAGGTTATGGAAAGAGGAAAAACAGCATTTCAGACGGAGGGTTCGTCAGCCTAGAAACCAAAAGGCATCATGGCATCTTCTTCTTGATAGAGTTGCTTGGGGAAAGAAAATGTGAAAAACAGGGGAAGAATGTGAATACAGATTGCTGAAAATTCGGCAAATTAGGCAGAATAATGGTGTGTGAAAAAATGCTGAAAATCAGAGATGCTCCAGCAGCGATAAGGAGCAGGAAGAGGAAAGTAAAGAGGGTGAGGGGTGGTCTTTTTCTCTCCTCAACCCCTTTACCTTCCTCTTCCTCCTCGTTGCTGCTGGGGCCTCTTGCTGCTGCTTGGGTCCCTCGACTACTCCTCTGCCTCCTCAATCGCAGGGCCCAAGCAGTGGCAAGAGGATGAGGAGGAAGAGAAAGGTAAAGAGCAGACCTGGGCAACCTAGGATTCTGTCCGATTCTGTCCGGCCTGGGGAGAAGGGCGTCGGGGGTGGGGCCAAGAGGAAGGGGTGCTGCTGCCGCGGGCTGTAGGGCCTGCATTGGCAGACAGCCCGCCACTCCAGAGAACAATCGGAGGAGCGGCGGCTTTGAAGTGCCTGCCATCCCAGGAGGCGATCCGGGCCTGCAGTGGGAGCAGTCGGCGACCTGCGGCAGCTGATCGCCCTGGTGACCCAGAAGACTTGATTGTCTTCCGGTTCGCCAGGGCGATGACCCACCACAGCTCACTGACTGCTCCCACTGCAGGCCCGGATCGCCTTCCGGGATGGCAGGCACTCCAAAGCCGAGATGGCAGGCACTCCATGGCAGGGCGATCAGCTGGGGAACAGCTGGGGGCGAGAGCGGGCAGAGGCCTGCAGCCTCTGATCGTCTGCTGCTCTGCTCTGCTGTGGCGGCTGGGTCCGCTTTGTCATCCTCTGGGCTGGGCCCATTGGGCCATTCCATCTTGGGATCCTTCCTCTCTTGAGGATGTCAGCCTCCATCTTGGTTCGCACCTTGTCTTCTTGAATTTCATTTTATTTTATTTTAGTGGTTTTTATTATTATTTTATAATAATAATTTTATTATAATAATATAATATAATGTTATATTATAATTTCAATATATTATAATGTCTATATATATACTATAATATAATAATTATGATATTAATACTAATAATATATGAATATTTCTTGATATATTAATATGTTAATATTAATGATGTGTAATATATAGTAGACATAGTAAATAAATAAATAAATAAATAATGTAGATTAGAATGTAGTTCAGCCTTTAGGTGCGGCCCTCCATAATATTTTTTGGCTCTCGTCGTGGCCCCTTGGAAAAAAATAATTGTCCACCCCTGGTAAAGAGGGTGAGGAGGGGAGGTGGTGTCCCTACTTTGCGGATTTTCACTTATTGCAGGTGGTGCTGAATGTAACCCCCACGATAAGTGAGGGAACACTTTATTCACACACTGCTCAATAATAGAGCAATTCCAGTTTAACTGTTGTGGCTTCATTCTTTAGAACAGAACTTCTTAAAGTTTCCCACTCATGATCGTAGAGTTGCACTCTAGGATCTAGTAAGGGAGACCATATTAATCAAATCCACAAAAATTAATCCTGCAAATATGGAGGGCTGCGTGTTGTAGTTTGTTACAACTAAAACATGCCATTCGACTGTCCTGATTTGGCAGGAATAGTCCAGATCAGTCTTCTGTCACTGCACTTTTCCTGCTGCTTTTAAAATGTTCTGGTTTCTCTCTCCTGCTCCCTTTCATCCTTCGCTTAGGCTGAATCTACACTACCCTATCTCAGGACCTGATTGCAGATCTTCTTATCCCAGACTATCTGGCATATAATCCAGTTCACAGCAGATAATCAGATCCTGGGATACAAGACAGTGTAGATCAGGGGTGCCCACACTTTTTCAGCATGCGAGCTACCGTGTTTCCCCGAAAGTAAGACAACGTCTTACTTTCTTTTGACCCCCAAAATCCCCACTACGGCTTACTTTCGGGGTACGTCTTATATTGGGCGATGGTACCCCGAAAGTAAGACGAAAGTAAGACTTACTGCGGGCGGCATGGCGTGGCTTCCTGGCTGGGCGACGAGAGGCTCCCAGAGGGGCTCAAAAGGGGCCCGGAATCCTCCTCCTCTTCCTTCCAGCGGCGCCTTCCATCCTCCTCCTCTTCCTCCCAGCGGCGCCTTTCCCTCTCGCCGGTTCCGCCCCCTCCCTTCAGTGAAGGGAGGAGGGGCGGAGCCGCCGCCGGCGAGAGGGAAGAACGCGCCGCCGGAAGTCTCGCCCGCATGGCGACTCAGGCGTCTTTCCCCGCCGCCCCCGCCGCCCGCGCTCCAAACACGAGCGGGCGGCGGCGTGGGCGAAAGCGCCTGAGTCACCCTGGGGCGGGACTTCTGCCGGCGCCTTCTTCCCTCTCGCTGGCGCGGCTCCAGCCCCTCCTCCCTTCAGTGAAGGGAGGGGAGCGGATCTCTTGCATCGGGTACGGCTTATATAGCCGACCCCTCTGACACCCCGATACGTCTTACAATCGGGGTGTCATACTTTCGGGAAACACGGTACTTATATTAAAACCAAGTCAGAAAGATCTACCTACCTCCTCAAGGCTGGAGAGGGGAGGGGGCGGGGCTTGGCCAGAGGGGCAGAGCCAGGCCACAAGCCCCACCCCCCCCCTGGGCTTTGGAGCTCCCAGCAGCTTCTCCAGGCTTGAGGACGGCAATGCCAAGCCAGCTTGGCCCTGCCCTCCACAAACCTGGAGCAGCTGCTGCGAGTGCCGAAGCCGGGGGAGGGGGAAGGGTTTGGCGTGGCCTGGCTCCGCCCCTTCTGAGAAGCGCCCCATCTGGCTGGGATCGACCTCCTTCGGTCACGATCGACTTCCTGGGCAGCCCTGGTGTAGATCCATCCTCACTTTCCTTGCTCCATATTGAGATCAAAGTGAAAAAGTAGTTTGTACACAACAAGGGGACACCTGCTTGGACCCCTGGCCATTGACCTGTGGGGCCCTGCAAGGTTCCGTTCTGCCTCCTATGCTTGTCAACATCTACATGAAACCAATGGGTGAGGTCATCCGGAGTTTTGGAGTTTGGTGTCATATGTACGCAGATGACACTAAACTCTATTAATCCTTTCCACCTAATTCCAAGGAAGCATCCTGAACCGTGAACCAGTGTCTGGCAGTTGTGATGGACTGGATAAGGGCTAACAAGCTGAAGCTTAATCCAGACAAGACAGAGATCCTTCTGGTCAGTCGCGAGGCCGATCAGAGTATAGGGTGGCAACCTGTGCTTGACGGGGTTATACTCCCCCTGAGGACACAGGTCTGCAGCTTGGAGGTCCGCCTGGACTCAGCACTGACGTTTGATGGCCAGGAAAGCCTTTGCACAGTTAATGCTTGTGAGCCAGCTGCAACCATACCTCGAGAAGCTGGACATGGCCAGCGCGGTCCATGTCTTGGTTACATCCAGATTGGATTATTGCAATGTACTCTATGTGGGGCTGCTTTGAAAAAGGCCCGGAAACTACAATTGGTACAAAGATTGGCAGTCAGGCTTCTAACTGGAGCTAATTATAGGGAATGCACAACACCCCTATTAAAGCAGCTCTACTGGCTGCCAATAAGTTTCCGGTCCCAATTCAAGGTGCAGGTTATTACCTTCAAAGCCCTAAATCACGGCTGTCCAACTTCTACCGGCCCAGGGGCCTGAATTCCGGTCACTGATGACCTGGGGGGCCGTCTGCCCCCGTCCCGCCCCCAGCTCCACCCCCCCCCAGCTCCACCCTCCCCCCCTTATTTTTATTTAATATTAAATATATTTCATTCCATCCTGCCCTCATCCTCCCCTCTCCCCTTATTTTTATTTAATATCAAATATATTTAATTCCATCCTCCCCTCCCCCTTATTTTAATTTAATATTAAATATATTTAATTCCATCCTCCCCTCTCCCCTTATTTTTATTTAATATTAAATATATTTAATTCCATCCTCCCCTTTCCCCTTATTTTAATTTAATATTAAATATATTTAATTCCATCCTCCCCTCTCCCCTTATTTTAATGTATCCCATCTCCCCTTATTTCATCTTTAAATATATTTAATTTTATATTTAATACATGAGGGGAGATGGGGGGAGGGAATGAGGAGCCCCCTGAGAAGCCCCCTGCTTCGGCCTACCTTTTCCAAACGCGCAGGATCCAGGAGTACCCGGACGACGAGAGAGGCGATGACGGACTGAGTCGAAGAAGGTCCTAATCGCGTCGGCGGGCCTCCGCGATCCAGTAGGAGAGTAGCCGAAGAGGATCCCGAGCATACGCACTCCACCCGGGATTTCGCTGTCACCGCCGGCGTGATCTCGCGATGACAGCGAAATCCCGTGTGGATTGCGTATTCTCGCGATACTTGCTCCAAACCGGAAGTAGGTATTTTTAAAAAATTTTATTATTTATTTTATTTTTCAATTTTTATTTTTTATTAAAAAGCTTAGGGGGGCGTAGGGAAGGGGCTGGGGGGCCCTATACGGCCCCCCCGGGCCGCCATTTGGACAACCCTGCCCTAAATGATTCAAGTCCTAGCTATCTTTGTGATTGCATCTTCCCCTATATACCGGTGCAGGCTCTAAGATCCGCCCTCCTCTTGATTCTGCCTCAGTCACAAGCACGGTTGGTGGGGATGAGTGAGAGGGGTCCCCTGACTTTGGAATACCCTCCCCAGGGAGATTACGTAAGCCCCCATGCTGTCCACCTTCCATAGGGACCTAAATACTTGGATGTTCCAGCAGGTTTTTGAGAACGATTAGTCCCCAGGCCCAGTCCCTAGGCCGTCATCTAGTACTCTGTTCTGCATTTCTCCACTTCCCCAGCCCTGTGATAGTGTTTGCACTGTCCCTTGCCCAGTCCTTTAGTTGACCGTGCCCTTTTGGTAGCCCTAGCCATTGTCTGATGGAGTGATAATTGCAATTAGTTTAAATTTTTATTGTGGGGTTCTAATATGATTTTTGTGTTTTATGATGCTTTTATTTTAATTTGTATGATTTTCTTCTTGGCAATTGAATATTTTGCCTTATATGTTGGAAACCGCCCTGAGTCCCTTCAGGGAGACAGGGCAGTCTACAAATAAATAATGATGATGATGCTGATTATTATTATCTCGGCCAGTGGCACAGGACAGAAGGGGGTGAAATCATGGCTTTTCCATTAGGCTTAAGCAAAAGTCAACTGCTGTAGCTTTTCCAAGTTTAGGTGTTTTCCCTCATTGATGACTTTTTGACTACACTCCGGTTGCTTGGCCACACATGCCCTGGTTTTCATGTGTGAGATAGTGGAGGGTGTGCTATAAGTGTGCAGTGTAGATCAGTGTTTCCCAACCAGTGTGCCGTGGGAAATTGGAACCCCCAATACCTTTTCTTCCCCCTCCTGCCAAACACTTTTCCTTCTCCACTCGGGCTCCCTTCTTCCCTGCCTTGCTCTGCTTGCTTTGCCTCGCTTTGCTCGCGCTGCCGCTTCTGCGGGAGGGAGGAGGGAGGAAGACGTGACCCGTGCGGGCGCTACTGCACAGAATCGCCCCACGTCTTCCTCCCTCCCCTCCACAGTGCTCTCTGGATATAGGTGAACTACAACTCCAAAACTCAAGATCAATGCCCACCAAACTCTTATAGTATTTTCTCTTGGTTATGGTAGTTCTGTGTGGGAAGTTTGATTCCATTCCATCATTGGTGGAGTTCAGAATGCTCTTTGATTGCGGGTGAACTATAACTCCCAGCTGGTGAGCAAGACCTTCGTGTGTGTCTTTCTGCCATTCCTTCCAGGATATCTATGTTGTGTTCATCGAAACAGGCCCAGGTTTCACACTGAATGTATAAATACATTTAAAACATATTCACTATATGTTGTGGCACAGAGACGGCAGTGGCTGAGTCCAGGAATTAAAAGATAACAAAAGTTTATTTAAACATCAAATGGGAGTTGGAATAACAAAAAATAGCCCATCTTCGGCTGTACAAAAACCCCAATAATTCCAGGAAACCCAAAACCAAAAATGCTGAGAAGAAAAGAACTCAAAAACAAACAGCAGACGTCCTTCTGCGGCGTTCAGTCAAAGGGATGTCCATAAGGCGTAGTCCAACATCAATCCGGGGGTCATAGGACAGGAGAATAGCATACAGGAAAGGCGGAGACGTTCCAGAGTCGACAGGAGCCGAGTATACAGACGACACATAATTCACAGCCCCCATAAAACACAGCATCTTCCTCCCTCCATGTAATACTATACCAAACACTCTGTAGCAGGAAACTCACAGCAGTCACAGTGAAAGTCAAGAGGTACACAGCAGCAGCTAAACACAAAAAGCAGACATGAATCCCAACCCCCCCCACCTTTTCCCAATATCAGCTAGAGCTGCCATAGCAGCTCTCCCAAGGAACAAAGTGGATAAAGAACCCAATAACTCACGAGTAATATGGAAACCAGGAACCAAGACACAGGAACACAGGATACACGAACCAGAATATCAACTCCTTGACCACCGTGAGGGTCAAGCCAAATACTCACTTCTTATATAGCACTATCAATCAGAGTCATCAGAGAACCCGCCCTGCTCCAAAGCAGCAGCATTCCCATTCCCTGCAGCTGTTGTACCATGTCCAGATCTCCAAGCCAGTCTTCTTGACTTAAAGGGCCCCACTCAGTTTCTGAATGAGAAGATGGCCAGTCCTGATCCGTCTGAAACCCCAGAAATGTACTGTCCCCCGAGTCCGCATTGCATACATCTCTCACTTCCTGCACCAATGCTGAATCTAGGTCTGTATCACTTTCTTCTGACTGTAATTCTGCATTCCGTGGAAACCCTTCAAATGTATCAGACTCAGAAGGATCCCTAAGTAGATGCTGAATCTTTCTCCTCTGTTCTCTGTCTGAGTCGAGGCTTGAGGCACTAGCCACTCTCTTTACCCCAGCTGTAGGAGCCTGATCATCCAGAGCCGCGCCCCAAACTGAGCTACTGCTTGATGTTACTGCCTCAGCACCTTCCTCCATGCTACTACCTGTAGTAACTGGAGGCTCATTTACAACACTATATGTATTACTGTGTTAAAGTGTCATTTTGTGTCATTTTGGTTGGTGGTGTGTCCCAGGATTTTGTAAATGTAAAAAATGTGCCGCGGCTCAGAAAAGGTTGAAAAACTCTGGTGTAGATACAGCAGAAGAGTCATTTAAAAGTAGCTTCAGGGTTTTTTTTTTTTGTTGGCAGAATAGGCCAGCTAATAAATATAAGCCAAGAGGACAAGGAGTTAGTTATGATTTGACACAGGGGTAGATGGTTTTGATTACTAATGTAGAAAAATACATCAAGGTATTCCATTCCTGAAGTTTGCATATGTCTCAGGTTTTGTTGGACTAGTGTGAGGCAAAACAGCAGGCAGAGAGAGCATGGGGGAAAATAATAGAAATGATCCAGTTTCATTAATTTGGTTCCACAATGAGGTGACTGAAATAAAAAACCGAGTTCCAAACAGCAAAGTGTGTAGAAAACACATAAAATTGGGTATGCGATACAAGACGTTCTTCAACTCTTGGCAATTGGGCCAGAAAGGGTCCTTAAGGCACCCAGCTCAGGGAGTTGCTGTTTGAGAGGAAAACAGGAAACTGTATTTATTTTATAGTCTCAGCTTTCCAAGCTACGGTCTCCTGCTGTTTATATTCACAGGATAAAAAGAACCTTAGTGACTCAGAGCCTTTGTTTCAAACCACTCTTCTGGAATATTACGTTGTCCTCATTTGTGTCTCTTTGAATTTTGCCCTTTCTTCTTTTCCCAAAACAAACACTGCTTTCACAGCAGCTTCCTTTTACTCTGGAAGAAAGAAGAAGAAACCACACCGATTAAAAGATTTAGGAAAATGGAATATGCTAACCTCTTCCAGTCTGGCTGCCTAATTTTTATTTATTTATTTATTTATTTGGATTTGTCCGTCGCCACTCCCATTCAGCTCGGGGAGACTTCCACACAGTAAAAACACAGTACAAACACAGTTAAAACACAGTTAAAAGCATATACAAATACATAAAAATCATACAAGCAATACAAGCAACCCGACAACGCATGGCAGTAGGCACCAGAGGCCTGCAGTTATAACTGTCAGAGGGCCTGCAGTTTTACGGGCCGAACGCCTTTTTGAACAATAATGTATTTATTTCTTCTTTATTTCAGGAGTTTACCCCGCTCTTCTCAACCCCGCAACCCGACAACGCATGTTGGGCCTGACTCAGTGCAGTTTTACGGGCGACTTACAGTACGGCACACCCCCGTTGGGGGATTCGATGCCTACATAATAACAATATAAAACCCCCAAAAACCGCTTCAACAGTTAAGATACATTAAAATACATTAAAACAGTTGCCTTAGCATCATACACATTAATTCCAGATTAAAACCATGTTCAGTCCATAAAAGCATTGGTCCTTTTCATCTACTTTCTATTTAAAACCCAGTCCTAAAATGCTGCCTAGTGCTGGTGAGCAAACGCCTGGTCCCACAGCCAGGATTTTACTTTTTTCCTGAATGCCAGGAGTGATGCGGTGGATCGTACATCGATAGGGGGCGCATTCCACAGGCGGGGGGCCACCGCCGAGAAGGCCCTATCTCTCGTCCCCACCAACCGCATCTGGGATTACGCGGGAGCGAGAGCAGGGCCTCTCTGGATGACCTTAGATTACGAGGTGGGACGTAGCGGCCGATGCGTTCGGACAGGTAAGCTGGGCCAGAACCGTATAGAGCTTTAAAGGTCAAAACCAGCACTTTGAATTGGGCTCGGAATTGGACAGGCAGCCAGTGGAGCTGATACAACAGGGGGGTGGTATGCTCCCTGTATGTAGCTCCAGTTAGTAACCTGGCTGCCGCCCTTTGGACTAGTTGGAGTTTCTGAACCGTTTTCAAAGGCAGCCCCACGTAGAGTGCGTTGCAGTAATCTATTCGGGATGTGACCAGAGCGTGGCTCACCGTAACCAGATCAGACTTCCCAAGGTACGGGCGCAGCTGGCGCACGAGTCTTAACTGTGCAAAAGCTCCCCTGGCCACCGCCGAGACCTGGGGCTCCAGGCTCAGCGATGAGTCCAGGATCACTCCCAAGCTGCGAACCTGCGTCTTCAGGGGGAGTGTAACCCCATCCAACACAGGCTGTAACCCTATGCCCTGTTCACCCTTGAGACTGACCAGGAGGACCTCTGTCTTGTCTGGATTAAGTTTCAATTTGCTAGCCCTCATCCAGTCCGACACAGCGGCCAAGCACCGGTTCAAAGTCTGGACAGCCTCCTTAGTGACAGGTGGAAAGGAGTGACAGATCTGGACGTCATCTGCGTACAGATAACACCTTACTCCGAAACTCTGGAAGGTCTTGCAGGCCTTCCGGAAAGCCAGCAAGCTACTCAGGGCACGAACTTCTGGAGGGAGCGCGTTCCAAAGTGTTGGAGCGATGACACGGAAAGCCCTCCTCCGCGTTGAAGTCAAGTGATAGGTTTTGCAATTTGGGATTACAAGAAGGTTGTGTGAGGCGAGGCGGTCTCTTAAGTACCCTGGCCCCAGACCATTCAAGGCCTTGAAGGTCAGAACCACCACTTTGAAGGTAATCCAGTACTTCACTGGGAGCCAGTGCAGTTCGTGTAAGATGGGAGTAATATGGCAGCATGTTGGAACGCCTGCCAGCAGCCGAGCTGCAGCGTGCACCAGCGTTCTGCACCAGCTTAAGTTTCTGGATCACCGACAAAGATAGGCCAATGTAGAGAGTGTTACAGTAGTCCAACCTTGAGATGACCATGGCTTGGACCACTGTGGCTAGGTTGTGGCGGGACAGGTAGGGGGCCAGCTTCCTCGCCTGCTGGAGATGAAAAAATGCTACTCTACTGATGGTGGAGATATGTGTCTCCATCGACAGTTGAGAGTATAGTGTGACACCGAGGCTCTTAACAGGTGACGACGGACATAGCATCACGCCGTCCAGGGTAGGAAGCCGAACCTCTCCACTGCCTGGACGGCCCAGCCACAGGATTTCCGTCTTGACCGGATTTACCTTCAACCTACTGGCTCTCAACCATGCAGTAACGGCTTCAAGGCAGCAACAGGCCCGGATTACCCATAAGGCCACCCTAAGCCATGGCCTCGGGCAGCACCTTTGGGGGGGCAGCAGATCCGGACCCCCCCCCAATTTTTTAAAAAAATCCCCCCCCAATTTTTTTTAAAATTCGATTTTTTTTTAAAAGGGCGCATGAGCGGCCGCCCCCTCCCTTTGCTCTGCTCCCCTCGGCTCTGCTTTAGGAGGGAGGGAGGATCGGCTCCGCCCCTGACTCCGCCCCTCCTTACTGGCGCGAAGCCGATCCGCCCTCCCTCCTAAAGCCGGCCTGAAAGGGCGTGACAACGCAAGGGAGGAGGGGCGGTGGCGCGAATTCTCTCTGCCTCCTCCTCCCTGCCTGGCGAAGCCAAGCCAGGGAGGCGAAGAGAAGTCGCGCCGCCGCCCCTCCTCCCTTGCGTCATCATGCCACGCCAGGGAGGAGGGGCGGCGGGGGGACTCCTCTCTGCCTCCTCCCTGGCTTGGCGTCACCAGGCAGGGAGAAGCCGCGCTGCCGCCCCTCCTCCCTTGCGTCGCGCCTATGGAATGGTCCGTCCTCCATGCAACTTTGAATGCTCACCAAGACTTTACTCATTTGAGGACGCCCATCTTGACAGCCTCTGAAGAAGTCCATAAGACGAAACGGCCTCCCGCCGGCTTGAGGGTGAGCTCCTGCCGTCAGGCAACCTCCCCTCAGTCTCTCTCACCACGGTGAGATGAGCAAGGGGCAGCTTTTCCCTCTGCTGCATTGTCAGCTTGAACATTTCCATAGATGCCTATTCATTTCGACCACAAGGACCACAAGGACTGCACACCTCCGCGGCCAGCTATAATAGCGAAGCCGCGCTGTGTCCTAACAACTAACTAAGCGTCCCCTTCTGACTACAGCGACCAGCGTCCTTTGCGGTTCTGACTCACACGAACCGACGCATGCGCATTGCATGCCCAAGGCCACTTCAGCGGTCCCTGAGTCTTTTTTGTCCGTCACAGACTTTTTCCTGTTCCCTTGCCTGATTGAATACAGACAGACAATAATTACTTCCACCACAGGGAATAGGACGTGAGAGGATATACTATGTTTTCTCACCCATTGAACCATGTATTATGATGTATTGAACTAATTATGCTGATTATGTTTAACTACTCATGTTAATTGTGTTGTACATTGATGCTAATTCTCTATGAGAATCAAACCATTGTGTTAATATCACTGTATTTATACATGCAAACCATTGATTCCACTGTGAATTTCATACTGTATTAATATACCAGTGAATACAAACTATTTTTGATAACTGTTGCATACTGTTTATTATATAATATAATTGTTCACCTGATCTGTTCTTAGCACAGCTATGGAAATTATCAGGTAATGAGGATGACCTGAATTGTAGTTCAACACATTACACGGATGCTAGATTGGGATAAGGCTGCTGTAGACCGAACAACAAAACCAAAACCAGGTGGAAGCTTTTAGAAGGGAAAGGGGCAATGAATGGTATCAAGAATCTGCCCCATGAGGCAAATGAGCTATGACTGGTGCAGAGTCTCAAGACAATGTTGAAGTACAGTTTCCCCTCATTCAATCATTCACAGCAGGCAAATATTTAAAAAGAAACATTTAGTTTTGCCATTTGATACCAGGAACACCATTTTATCACACCTCTGTATACAATGGGGCATGAGCATCCACATATTCTCAACAGCAGGCTGGATACCAAACCCTAGTTTGGTTTTATATGATAACCTCTGGAGGCTATGGGGTTTTAAATACATAACAAGGTTTTCTAACTAGGTTTCACTGTCTTTAAGGCCTCGTGAGTATTTACATTGCAGTTGGTCTGAAACTATTTAAAACTTTTGAGTTTCTGTAATTCTAACCATCAGGAAGGCCACTCACAGAGTCACTGAGGGAGACAGAAAGAGGGGTCAAAGTGCGATACAGCCCGAATGTCTGCTTTTACTAAACCGTTCCCACCACAGCCTCTCCGGGTAGAAGTGAGAAATTCCAAAAGTAATCGGTAGATAAACCTAGGCTTCTACCATTGCTGCAATTGCTATCCCATCCTGCAACATACACATATATAAACTATTTTTTGTGTGACAGTTCTTATTTTGTGCAGTAAATACCGTATTTTTCGCACCATAAGGCGCACCTGCTGATAAGACGCACCTAGATTTTAGACATGGAAACTTGGGTAAAAAATGGGGGCTGTCTACTATATGGGACACTTATATGTAGGGGGGGGGTGGCGCTGGAGCAGAGGGGGCGGTGATATACTCACGCTATATTCGCGCCCCCAGTGGCTCCCGGCTGCACCCGCGCATGGCCAGACTCCCGCTGCCGTGTCGCTGCAGCCAGTCGGCGGCGCGGAGGAACGGGGCGGAAGAGGGGACTCACGGGGCGGGAGGGAGGGAGGGAAGGGGAAGAGGCCGCAGCGCCTCTGCAGGGCTCCCTCCCTCCGGCAAGGCCTTCCTCCTCTTCCTCCTCGGCAGTGGCGCGACGGAGTGATGTCACGAAGATGCGCCTCTGTCTTCGGGCCCTTCCGGGTGCTGCTGCTGCTACCGCTGCGTCTCCGGACGGGCCCGAAGCCAGTGGTGAATCTTATTGACGTCACTCCGTCGCGCCTCTTCCTCCTTCCCTCCCTCCCTCCCTCCGGCCTCTCTTCCGGCCGTCCTTGCGCGTGGCCGGCGAGGCCTTCCCCTTTACTCCTCGCCAGAGCGACGGAGTCACGTCACGAAGATGCACCTCTGGCTTCGGGCCCTTCCGGAGACGCAGCGGTAGCAGCAGCAGCGCCCGGAAGGGCCCGAAGACAGAGGCGCATCTTCGTGACATCACTCCGTCGCGCCACTGCCGAGGAGGAAGAGGAGGAAGGCTCGCCGGAGGGAGGGAGCCCTGCGGAGGCGCTGCGGCCTCTTCCTCCTTCCCTCCCTCCCTCCGCCCCATGAGTCCCTCTTCCGCCCCCGTTCCTCCGTGCCGCCGACTGGCTGCGGCGACACGGCAGCGGGAGTCTGGCCATGCACGGGCGCAGCCGGGAGCCGCCGGGAGCCACCGGGGGGGGGGCGAATATAGCGTGAGTATATTGCCGCCCCCCCTCTGCTCCAGCGCCTCCCCCTCCCTTTGCCTGCATCTTCGCTCCATAAGACGCGGCTCATTTTTCTTCCTACTTTGGGAGGAAAAAAACTGCGTCTTATGGTGCGAAAAATACGGTACTTTAGTTTTTTAACAGCTAACATTTCAAAGTGTGGAGTTTGCTGGATGTAACGAATTTAAGACCTGTACTCAGGAAGTGCTAGATTTTATGTTTCTCTAAGTCCCCTTCTACACTGCCATATATTCAAGATTATCAAATCAAATAATAGTAATAATAATAATAGAGTTTATTTATATTCTGCTCTATCTCCCGAGAGGACTCAGAGTGGATTCCAGTATGCACATATAAAGACAAACATTCAATGCCTTTTATACAGTAACAACAATGACATACAACAGTGTTTTTCAACCTTTTTTGAGCCGCGGCACATTTTTTACATTTACAAAATCCTGGGGCACACCACCAACCAAAATGACACAAAATGACACTCTAACACAGTAATACATATAGTTAATATGTTTTAAAATGTATTTATACACTCAGTGTGAAACCTGGGCCTGTTTCGATGAGCACAACATATATATGACTTCCTCTCACATACTTATACACGGCTTCATGTCTTCTCTCAGCCTTCTCTTCTTCAGGCTAAACATGCCCAACTCTTCAAGCCGCTCCTCATAGGGCTTGTTCTCCAGACCCTTGTGAAATTTCACCTTGAGTGAAACTTGCTTCCAGTTAACTATGGATGTCATGAAGCTGTTATAAACATTTCCTTTGGGGGGGAGGGGAGGCAACTCTAAAAAAAACCAGTAAAATAGTTTAAAAAAACACATTTCCAAGCGGAGAGGCTCAATTTGTTTTTTGGAAACCTGTGAATGCTTCAGCTTCCCGATGCCCCGAGGTTCGCTCACTGGCCAATTCACCAACGTGGAGCTTCTGGCTTTGGCTGTTCTCACGAGAAATCCAAGCCAACGCGAAAACGCCAACTCAATCACTTCCGCCCAGTGCTCTGCTTTTGCGGAGGGAGGAAGGAGGCAGTGAAAGAGGCCACACAGATCAATGAAACGTATAGAGTATGGACCCATGCTGAGTCGAGGCTCCTGAAGGCTTCCTCAAGGCGGGCCTGGCCCTGGCATTCGGCTGAGCTCTTCCTTTGCCTCAGGATCTTTGAGGAGGGAAAGAGAGAGAAAGGGCTGCTAGGAGGGGAAAGAGTGCCAATTTCCCACGACACACCTGATGATCGCTCACGGCACACTAGTGTGCCCCGGCACACTGGTTGGGAAACACTGACATACAATACACAAACAAAAGCAAAGGTTTCACTTTCCATTTCTGGCAACAGGAGGCGATGCTCAACTCTGACCATGTGGAGGTGCTCTTGTTCCATTTTTCCATGCTGTTTGTAGATCCTTCTGGTCGTCTTTGCCTGCATGGCTGCATAGGCGCCTTTTACCTTCCTGCTGAGGTGGCACCTATTGATCTACTCGCATTGCATGTTTTCGAACTGCTGGGTTGGCAGAAGCTAGGACTAACAGCAGGAACTCAGATAATGCACATTATGTTTGTTTTAGCCATACCCTCCTGCTTCCTGTTCCAGTTATGTCTTCCATTTTATACACTGTAGTTTTCTTTCTCTTTTCTATGTCTGAAGAGTGTATGGTTCCAGAGCCACTTACCATGAGATATTATATAACATTTAGCTTTTATCATCAACTTCATACACTTTTACCAGAAGACAAAGCTTTATTTCCACTGCTAATTCCTATGTGTATGTAGAAGCAGTGGTGGTGTGGAAACTCTGAACCATCAAGAGCAGGGGTGCCCACACTTTTTCAGCATACGAGCTACTTATATTAAAACCAAGTCAGAAAGATCTACCTACCTCCTCAAGTCTGGAGAGGGGAGGGGGCGGGGCAGGGCGGGGCTTGGCCAGAGGGGGCGGAGTCAGGCTACGCCAAGCCACACCCCTCCCCTCTGGCTTTGGAGCTCCCAGCAGCTTTTCCAGGCTTGAGGATGGCAATGCCAAGCCAGTGGGCTCTTCTACACATGCACTAAAACCCGGAAATAACTGGGATACAAGGGGGTGTGGCTAAATGATATTTCACAAAACTGTTGGCTGAATTGGTTAACAGCTGGAAAAAAACATGTTTAAAAGGTGCGCTTAAAACCTGATTCTGCCCCAAAAATGCACATATTCACATCACTGTATATTCCTGCAGTCATGGAAAACACACAACTTCCTTCCCATTCCCTGGTATGGACTGCTCCGATGCATGTGTGTGTTTTCAAAGCCCAAAACAGCTGATTGGGGCTGTCAAAAATGGAGTTATGGACACACAGGTGGGCCTCGGGAAGGGCGGTTTAGCAAATTGAATAAATAAATAAATAAATCTGTATACCTTTATAAAACGGAATGTTTGTATGTGTGTATGCGGAGGGCGGGAGGGCAGAAGGGCGGAAGCAGCCACTTTCACAGGCCAGGACGGATATGTGGCAGCCACTTTCACAGGCCAGGGCGGATATGTGGCAGCCACTTTCACAGGCCACAGCGACCAGCGCGGGTGATGGACCTGCACCAAACTTGGTACACATAACCCCCCTAACCCCCTTTACGTCCTGGCGCGGGTCGGGGGACATGACCCACGGATTATGGGATTTGTAGTACTTTCCAACACTTTGGTTCCCACAGACCACTGAGGCCACCAAAAAGGACCAATACAGACCACACTCAGCACACACAGCCCCCATGACCCACTCTACGTCCTGGTGCAGTTCGGAGGAGGGTGGACCATGGATGATGGGACTTGAAGTGCCTCTACTCACTTCCCAAGTCCGCTGCAACCCTCATCCAATCACTGATCGAGACCACACTTGGCACACATAACCCCCATGACTGCCTTCACGTCCTGGTGAGGTTTGGGGAGGACTGACAATGGATGATGGGATTTGTAGTACTTTTACACCCCTCTGTTCCCACAGACCACTGTGGCCCCCAACAAACACTGATAAAGACCACACTTGGCACACAGAGCCCCAGTGACCCAGTCCACATCCTACTGAAGTTTGGAGGGGACAGAACATGGATGATGGGTCTTGCAGTACCTTCCCTCACTTTCCAAGACTGCTACAAACCTAATCCTATGATTGATCAACACCAAACTTGCCACACAGAGCCCTCATGACCCACTCTACATTCTGGTGCACTTTGGAGGAGGGTGGACCATGGATGATGGGACTTGAAGTACCTCTACTCACTTCCCAAGTCCACTGCGACCCTCATCCAATTACCGATTGAGACCAAACTTGGCACACATAACCCCCATGACTGCCTTCACATCCTGGTGAGGTTCGGGGGGGGGGACTGACAATGGATGATGGAATTTGTAGTATTTTCACACCCCTCTGTTCCCACAGACCACTGTGGCCCCCAAAAACACCGAGAAAGTCCACACTTGGCACACAGAGCCCCAGTGACCCACTCTACATCCTACTGAAGTTTGGAGGGGAGAGAACATGGATGATGGGACTTGCAGTACCTTCCCTCACTTCCCAATCCTGCTACAAACCTAATCCAATGACTGATCAACACCAAATCTGGCACACAGAGCCCTCATGACCCACTCTACAGCCTGGTGCAGTTTACTGTGAGACGGACCACGGATGATGGGACTTGAAGTACCTTCACTCACTTCCGAAAAAGAATGCATCCCTCATCCATTCACCAATACAGACCAAACTTAGCACACAGAGCCCCAGTGACCCACTCTACATCCTACTACACTTTGGGGGCAGAGATGATGGGACTTGCACTACCTTCAGTAATTTCATGATACCACTGCAACTCCCAATAATGATGGATCAAGACCAAACTTGGCACACAGAGCCCCATGACCCACTCTACATCCTGCTGCGCTTCACAAATAACCCGGGCAGGGCCGGGTCCCCAAGCTAGTAAATAAATAAATAAAAGGAAGCACAGTTGGAAAGCAATTACAATTAGAACCCTCTGCAACCATTCCTTTGTTTTCATATTTATGATATTAAACAGAGGCTTAATTTATAGTTAGGTGAGGAGGGAAAATAAGAAATCTGCTTGAGTGTATATCGGCATGAGCACATATACAATCCAGCGCATTTCAGAGAGATTTTAAAAAAACCTCCTGTGGCATGTTCCCATCCATCTTGCAGATTTGTAAAGGAAGATGTCAGGACAGCGGAGGACCATTTCGTGGGACTGCCAAGGCTGTGTCTGGACTTGCTTTCAGGTCCCACGATTTTTAAAACCACGTATTTAATTCAATTTTTGACGCTGTCTGGAAGCGCCCTATATTTTTCTTGTGAGTTCAGCACTATTTTTCACTTCCTCGAGGTTTGTGTTGCATGAATATCAATGCAACACAAACCTTCCACATACAGTTGAATGTGAGATTTGAGCCTCACAATGGGTCTGAGTCCAGAAGCTGTCGATAGGTTAGTCACTGCAGCTAGACCAACCACATGCTCCCTCGATCCGTGCCCCTCCTGGCTTGTGAAAGCTTGCCTGGAGGGGTTACGAGACCCTCTGATGAGACTAATTAACACCTCCCTTGAGCAAGGAGTGTTTCCAGAGGGTTTGAAAGAGGCTGTGGTCACTCCATTGCTGAAGAAGCCGGGTTTATACCCTACGGTCCCTTCCAATTCGGTGCCGAAATTATCATTCCTGGGCAAGGTGGTTGAGAGGGCAGCAATGGAGCAGCTGCAGTCCTTCCTAGATGACGCAACTTGGTTAGACCCCTTCCAGTCCAGCTTCCGTTCAGGGCATGGGACGGAGATGGTTTTGGTAGCCATCACAGATAAGCTACGTTGCCAGCTCGATCAGGGCGGATCGGCGCTGCTTGTGCTATTGGATCTCACAGCAGCGTTTGATACTGTTGATTATGATCTTTTGACCCACCGCCTTGCCGGGGCCGGGGTGAGGGGGGCAGTCCTGAAATGGCTGTCTTCCTTCCTCCGGAACCAGATCCAGCAAGTGAGGAGGGGTGAGGTTGCCTCCGAGGGTGCCCCCCTACTCTGTGGGGTGCCCCAGGGGACAATCCTCTCCCCTCTATTGTTTAACATCTATGTACGACCACTTGCTTGGCTGGTACGTAGCTTCGGGCTGGAGTGCCACCAATATGCGGATGACACCCAGCTCATTCTGGGACTGGAGGGCTGACCGAACTGCACCGATAATTTCCATCATTGCCTTGAAGCCGTTACTGGATGGCTGCGAGCCAGTAGGTTGAAGGTGAATCCAGCTAAGACGGAGATCCTGTGGTTGGGTCTTCCGGGCACGGGAGAGGTTCGACTTCCAACCCTGGACGGCATGACACTAAGTCCGTCGTCATCTGTTAAGAGTCTTGGGGTCACTCTAGACTCTCAACTGTCGATGGAGACACACATCTCCATCGTCAGTAGAGTAGTGTTTTTCCATCTCCGCCAGGCAAGGAAGCTGGCCCCCTACCTGTCCTGCCACGATCTAGCCACAGTGGTCCAAGCCATGGTCATCTCAAGGCTGGACTACTGTAATGCTCTTTACATTGGCCTTCCTTTGTCAGTGATCCAGAAATTCAAGCTGGTGCAGAACGCTGCAGCTCGGCTGCTGGCAGGTGTTCCAACGAGCTGCCATGTTACAACTATCCTACACGAACTGCACTGGCTCCCAGTGGAATGCCGGATTACCTTCAAAGTGCTGGTATTGACCTTTAAGGCCTTGAATGGTCTGGGGCCAGTGTACCTAAGGGACCGCCAGGGGCGGTCTAAGGTAATTTTAAATGGTAGGCGAAAATTATTTTGGTGCCCCCCCCACCAAAAACATTATTTTGTTGCCCCCCATGTAAAACAAATATACAATTATAATATCACAATACCATTAGTATTATATTGTATCAATGTATATACAATATATTATACCATACTCATACTATATTATATCATAATTATATTATACTACATTACAATATAATTATATTATAATATATTGACATTATAATATAATGTAACATCCTATTATATTATTATAATAAAATAATAACATTATTTATTTAAATAAAATTATCCTCTACTAAATATTTTCATTACTCCTATAAAACTCAAATAACCCAAAATAAAGTAAAATAAAATATTATATATTACTATTTTGTACAATACCACTATACTGCAATATTGTTTGTAATATTACATGTAATATAAAATATATCATTATTCTATTGTTATATTGTATTTGTATTATATTGTATGACAATATTAAGCAGAACTGTATAATAATCAACAAGAAATGCAATGTAAATGCATCAAAATCAGAATATATTACCTATCACCCGACTCATAATTCATAGGAGTCTCCCATAAGTCCAAAATTAGGATCCCAATGTAATTGTAAATGTCTGAGGAACATCGGCAGGGCCAGGATGGCGCCCCATGCGGCCAGGATGGCGCCCCCTTCCCAGATGGCGCCCTAGGCGGCCGCCTACTTGGCCTATCTTGTAGGACCGCCTAGCGTTATACTGTCCCACTAGACCTCCACGTTCAAAGTCACATAACCTTCTCGTAATCCCAAGCTGTAAGACCTTCCACTTGACTTGAACACGGAGGAGAGCTTTCCGTATTATTGCACCAACACTTTGGAATGCGCTCCCTCCAGAAGTCCGTGCTCTTCCTAGCTTGCTGGCCTTTCGGAAGGCCTGCAAGACTTTGTTATTCCAACAGGCGTTCGGCCTTTAAATTGCAGGCCCTCTGCTATTTGAAACTGCAGGCTCTTTGACACCTGCTATTATGTGTGTTCGGATTGTTGTATTGTTTCAGGATTTTTAAAATTTATCTTTTAATGTATTTTATATATGCGGTTTTAACCATATTTTACTATGTGTAAGTCGTCCCGAGCGGGATGGGAGTGGCGATGGATAAATCCAAATAAATAAATAAATAAATAAATAAATAAATAAATAAATTTGATTATATCTACCTTTATAGCAGCCTGAAGGAGAAGTCAATACATTAAATAAAAATCAGAAGCAGGAAGGGGATGATGGGAGTTGCATCCAACCCATTTGGATGACAGCAGAGATGAAACAGCAGGTGAAGGCCAATGGGTTAACTTTCCTATTTTCTGTGTAGCATTAATCTGTAAAGAATGTCAAAGGGGCTTTTGTGAGTGAGGTTAAAAGGTCCCACTTTGGATGTCTATGGCCCATTTAGAACTAGAGAAAGTGGGAGAAAGCTTTTTCCTGCCAATAGTCTATCAAGTTTATGTTTCACCTCCAGAAATCCATTACCATTTATTACCAGTACTGCTGAATCGCAATATAATAACATCTTGAGATCTTGAAGTTTTGTTGGTAGTATCTAATCTTTACAGCATCAATCAAATTTCAGTTTTAGATTTCAAACAACACAAAAGCAATTCAGTTGCTGGTTTATGAAACAAATGCATGTCCACAGGGCACGTTCAGTCAAGTCATATGACTTCGAATTTTGCTGTTGTTATTGTGTGCTTTCAGGACATTTGTAACCTAAGGGGTGACTCTATCACAGCATTTTATTGGTGAGATTTGCTCTGAATGGGGTTTGGGAATGCTTCCTAGGGTTGCCATATGTCCTTTATTCTAAGGGACGTCCCTTATTTTGGGCCTAAAATTTGTGTCCTGTTTTTTCAGGCCCTGTCCCTTATTATTGACTAACAGGACAGGACTGGGCGGGGTTGACCAGAGGAAGGTGCGCGCTGTGGTTTCCACGGCAATGCCTGCCCGGGGATTCCAACTCGCAGGTCAGGCTGACAGTCGCGCGCTGGCGAGTGTGTGCCTGCCTGCATCCCTGTTGGAAGGAAAAGACGATACAGGACTTTTTCAAAGTACAGTAGACACAATTAACCGTTACCCAAAGGGAATGTTAGATCATGTTGGATAAAGATAGTTTCTGGTTTCTTAAAATAGGTCTAGCTGTGCATCCCAATACTATACAATGCTGTGTATCCCATACTATATTATACCATTAACTATTGACATAATAATCATGAAGATGTACTGTCTTATAAAATTTATTTTATTTTAATGTTTAGACAGTGCACTTTTAAAGTCAACAAAGTCAAGTACTAAATACAGATGGAGAAAATAAGGTAGTTCCAATAATGTTTTTTCTGCATGACAAAACATGCAGAAACATACCATGTCCTGTTAAGAGGGTGTAAGTCAGTTTATTTTGTGAGTTTCAATCATTATCTTATCTGTATACCTTTATAAAGCGGAATGTTTGTATGTATGTGTGCGGAGGGCGGGAGGGCGGGAGGGCGGGAGGGCGGGAGGGCGGGAGGGCGGATATGTGGCAGCTACTTTCACAGGCCACAGCGACCAGCGCGGGTGATGGACCTGCACCAAACTTGGTACACATAACCCCCTAACCCCCTTTACGTCCTGGTGCGGTTCGGGGACATGACGCACGGATTATGGGATTTGTAGTACTTTCAAACACTTTGGTTCCCACAGACCACTGAGGCCACCAAAAAGGACACACAGCCCCCATGACCCATTCTACGCCCTGGTGCAGTTTGGAGGAGGGTGGACCATGGATGATGGGACTTGAAGTACCTCTACTCACTTCCCAAGTCCGCTGCAACCCTCATCCAATCACTGATCGAGACCAAACTTGGCATACATAACCCCTATGACTGCCTTCACGTCCTGGTGAGGTTTGGGGGAGGACTGACAATGGATGATGGGATTTGTAGTACTTTCACACCCCTCTGTTCCCACAGACCACTGTGGCCCCCAACAAACACTGATAAAGACCACACTTGGCACACAGAGCCCCAGTGACCCACTCTACATCCTACTGAGGTTTGGAGGGGGCCAGAACATGGATGATGGGACTTGCAGTACCTTCCCTCACTTTCCAAGCCTGATACAAACCTAATCCAATGACTGATCAACACCAAACCTGGCACACAGAGCCCTCATGACCCACTCTACATCCTGGTGCAGTTTTGTGTGAGACGGACCACGGATGATGGGACTTGAAGTACCTTCACTCACTTCCTAAAAACAATGCAACCCTCATCCATTCACCAATACAGACCAAACTTAGCACACAGAGCCCCCCTGACCCAATCTACATCCTACTACACTTTGGGGGAGGGTGGACCAGAGATGATGGGACTTCCACTACCTTCAGTAATTTCATGATACCACTGCAACTCCCAATAATGATGGATCAAGACCAAACTTGGCACACAGAGCCCCCCTGACCCACTCTATATCCTGCTGCACTTCTCAAATGACCCGGGCACCGCCGGGTCCCCAAGCTAGTTGTTAATAAAACTATACCTAACATTTGAGTTTCAAGTTTTTAATAAAGTGTCCCTTATTTTTGTGAAAAATCCCGTAAATGTCCCTTATTTCTTATATCAAAAAGTGGCAACCCTAATGCCTCCTCTAAAGTTGAAAAAGTGCAACATGCCCAACAGTCACCCAGTGGATTTCATGGCCAAGTGGGGAATTGAACCTGTAGTCCCTAATTCTCAAACAGCTGCATCATGCTGGCTTCCCCCTCAAATGTTAAGCCCTTTTAAATAGGTTCCCTTCATTGATTTTTATGATTATCAATAGAGTTTGTACAAAATAATGCATTTATATGGCCCTTGGATATCAGTGAGCATTGAGACTGCTGTTCTGGATTTTAGTCTGAAGTTTAAAGAACCTATACCAAATCAGTTCAGTAGCTTGGAAAACATCCTGTGTATCTTGGTCTCGGAAGGCTTGCCATTTCTCAGTTCCATTTTATATTCCCACAATAGCCTGGAATTAGTTATATCAATGTTTTTCCACCCTTTTTGAGCCGCGGCACATTTTTTACATTTACTAAATCCTGGGGCACACCACCAACCAAAATGACACAAAATGACACTCTAACGCAGTAATACATATAGTTAATATGTTTTTAAATGTATTTATACACTCAGTGTGAAACCTGGGCCTGTTTCGATGAACACAACATAGATATCCTGGCAGGGGAATGGGAACTCCCATAACCAAAAGAGTTTGGTGGGCACAAACTTCCAGAGACAGGCACAGAACTCCCATAACCAAGAGAAAATACATTATAAACTGTTTGTTTATTCATATCATGGGCATTGACCTTAATGGGTTTTGGACTTGTAGTTCACCTATATCCAGAGAGCACTGTGGACTGAAACAATGTTGGATCAGGACCAAACTTGGCATGAATACTCAATATGCCCAAATGTGAACATAGATGGAGTTTGGGGAAAATAGACCTTGACATTTGGGAGTTACAGTTTTTGGGATTTGTAGTTAACACACAATCAAAGAGCATCCTGAACTCTTGCAACAATGGAATTGAACCAAACTTGGCATATTGAACTCCCATTACCAACAGAAAGTGCTGAAAGGGTTTGCTTGGGAATTGACCTTGAATTTGGAAGTTGTAGTTCACCTACACCCAGAGAGCACTGTGGACCCAAACAATGTTATGTTATGTTGTTGTTTGTTTTCTATCCAGAATCACAATGTTGGAAGGAGGCTCACCACTTTAAGGTCCCTAAAACAGGCATGGGAAAACTTTGGCCCTCTGGGTGCTTTGGACTTCAACTCCCACCATTCCTAACAGCCTGAGGCCCTTTCCTGCTTAAATGGCTGAGGGGAAAAAAGGAAAAGAGCCTGAGGCTGCTGGGAATGGTGGGAGTTGGAGTCCAAAACACCTGGAAGGTCCAAGTTTGCCCATACCAGCTTTCGACAGAGACCTCTTCCTCCCCTTCCCTTTCGCGCTCTTCTTCCCCTCCTGCTGAACACTAACTTTTTCTTACACCGCCGCTTCTGCTGCCATTTTGATCCGAGGGGGCAGCGTGAGCAGGAGGGGGGGGGGGGAGGAAGATGTGACCCGTGCGGGCGCTACTGCACAGACGCGCCCCAGAGCAAAGCGAGCAGAGCGAGGCTGGGAAGAAGGGAGCCCAAGTGGAGAAGAAAAATGTTCAGCAGGGAGGGGGAAGAAAGGGTATTGGAGGTTCCAATTTCCCACGGCACATCTGATGCTCGCTCACGGCACACTATTGTGCCACTCACACTGGTTGGGAAACACTAAGTTATATGATGATGGGGTATTGTGAGAAATCAGCAATGCAGGTAGGCCCATAGACCCATTTGCTGTGGTAGCACTGCGGACTAAACTGCTAGCTGCAGGAAAAGTTGCTGAGCAGAGGGTTAGCAGTTCGAACCCGCAAGTCGGGGGAAGCTCCCAACTGTCAGCCCTAGCTTCTGCCTAACTAGCAGTTTGAAAGCAAGCAATGTGAGTAGATCAATAGGTACCGCCTCAGCAGGAAGGTAAAAGGGTGCCCCATGCAGACATTCATTTATTTATTTTAATTTCAGTTATTTACAACCCGCCCTTCTCTACCCCGGAAGGGGGACTCAGGGCGGCTGACAAAAAGGCAACAATTTGATGCTGCATATACAGAGAATAAAAACATCAAAGCATCAAAATACAATAAAATAGATTAAAAACTATTAAATATCAGTAATTAAAATACATAATCGTAGTTCCATATTTAGAGGTTGTCCCAGCCAATCCGCAGTCCGTTTCCAAAGTCATCATTTTATTTTCCACCTGCTGTCAGTATCTAACCAAATCCCTGGTCCCAAAGCCACTTCTTTACCTTTTTTCCTAAAGGAAAGAAGGGAATATATTGATCTAATTTTGGCTGGCAAAAAGATTGCAGATGTCTCTTTGGCATGGAAAATGGAACAAGAGCACCTCCCCATTGCTGGAGTTGAGCATCGCCTCCAGACGCCGGAGGTGGAAAGAGGAAGCCCTTATCTTATCTGTGTATTGTTATGTTGTTGTTTGTTGAGTAAAAGACACTGAATGTTTGCCTTATATGTGTACTGTAATCTGCTCTGAATCCCTCCGGGGAGATAAAGTGGAAAATAAATAAAGAGCATTATCATTAATATTAATATTAATATAGTAAAGCAAAAATCATTTATTTTTAATTAGTGGAAATCCTAGAGCAGGTATTAGCAGATGTGATGAGGTGGTTATTTATATGTTAATCACATGTTTGTTTATGTATTTAGAAGGAACATTCTTTAAAGGCTGCAAAGAGTGAGCCGTGGAATGTTGGCAGCAGCAAGCTGTAAGCAGAGGCTGTTGCCATGACAACAGAGGCCACTCTGGCTTTAGAATGTTCAGTTTAAATCTGACAGTTGGAGAATGTCAGTTGGCCAGCAGCTGTGACCAGAGTTAGTTGGAAATTAGCAGTTGCTGAAGCGGCAAGCTGTCTGTAGGAGCTGCAGTGTGCAGTTCAGTTCTGTGTGTGTCTTTAGGGAAACCCAAGTGTGTGGGTTTAGAGAAACCCAGGTTAAGGACAAGTGTAGTCCTAGGGTTGAGAGTAACCCAGTATTAAGTAGTTACTTGTGATAGTAACTGTGTAAGGGGAAGTTAAAACCCCGGTGTTATATTGTTTAAAGTTCCAAGTTTGTACCTCTTCGGAGTTTTGAAACCACCTAAGCTTTGAGCCCATTTGTGCAAAATAAACTGTTAAACACTTTCAACACTACATCTGTGGAAGTCGTTTATTCTCCAGGACCCTCACATCTACTGGTCAAGACTTGACAAATGGTGGCAGCAAGTTAATCAATAATAAACAAGCAAAACATTGAGTATTGGTGGCAGTGGTCAGTCGTCCACAGTGAATCCAGTACAAGGTTAGGAACTTCGTCACATTTGGTGGCAGCGGTGGGATTGAAGGATATCCTGCCCTGCCATGTTCAGAAGAGTAAACGGGGTGAAGTTTCATCCATGTTTTACCACAGCGGCGCGGGTGGGTTCTGGCAGCGGCTGAGAGGCGGGTCGTGTCCAGGATTGTGGTAATGTGTTGGCGCGTGGAGGTGGGGTGGGAGGGAGTGTTGGAGGAGGAGGGGCAGGGCCAAGGGGAGGTGAGGTGGGAGGGTGCGTTGGAGGAGGAGGAGGGGCGGAGCATCATTGCTGGCATCGCGGTCACCGCCGTTCGCGCAGGTGTGGTAATGTTGTGGTGCGGGGGTGTTTTGGGGGGTCTTAAGTTGTGTTTTGGGGTGTTTTGTGGGCCCTATAGGGACCTTGGGGTATGGATTAGTGGCCTGGTGATTTTCGTGTGTCTGGAACATGTAGTTTTTGCGCCTATTTGCCGGGACACACGACCACTCTCTCTTTATATATATAGATATTAGGCATGGTTTAGAATCCTAAAATGGCGATTCTTATATCAAATGGGGGGAGGGATTTTTTTTTTGATTAGTAAAAGAAAGACTTACAAAAATTTCCCAAAAATTTCGGAAATGTAACTTAAGTACTAACGAAATTCGTTAGTAATTGTATGCCAGAGCATGTGACTTCTAGAGATGTTTTACAACTCCCAGAAATCCTAACTGCTGGTAAAGTGGCTGGGATTTCTGGGTGTTGTAGCCAAAAACTTGAATAAACCACACTGAATTCTAGATGGGACTCTCCAAATAGGAAGGAGGGGGAAGGAGGAAGGAGGGAGGGACACCCCGATCCTGAGGGAGCCAGGGCTCAAGTCTGCCCAGGCTGAGAGGAAAAGGAAGAGGCCTGAGGCTGTGAGGAATGGTGGAGTTGAAGTCCAAAACACGTACCTGAGGGCTGAAGCTGGCCCCTGCGATGGGGCATGGCAGAGCAACGGGAAGAGAAGCATCTGAGAGAGCGCAGGAGAGAGAGGAGGAGAAGCGATAGCGGGCTGTGTGTGTGTGTGAAGCAGGCCCCCTGCGAATTGGAGGACTACACTTTCCAGAATGCATTGCCTAGCCTACCTAGCAGCAGCCACTTCCAGTTCCTCATAGAAATGCGGGAAAAGAAGAAGCTGAATGAAGGCGGAAGGAAATGAGGGGAGAAGACAGGAGAAGTGAGTAGTACAATAATTAATTAATTACTTAAGGATCATAACGCAAATTGTTGGCCTCAAGGACCGTAAAGGAAGTCTACTTGGGATCGTATAGATATAGTAAAGCAAAAATAATGTATTTTTAATTAGTGGAAATCCTAGAGCAGGTATGAGCAGAGGATGCCAGGTTCAGGGTCATCACATGCTTGAAATACTAAGCCTGAAAGTAAATGACTTAAAATTCGGACGGTGTAGTCTTCAGACTCAATTGAATCCAACAAATAGCTTCCGATAGCTAGGTTTGCCCCTGAATTAAAATGCTTTGTTAATTGTGAATGTTATCAATTTAAGCAATCATAGTCTTTGCTCCACTTGTAATGTATACAAATGAGAATAAGGTAATTCTGAGTTAGCAACAAAGCAAAGTATATGAACATCCATGTTGAGACACAGCATGCAATTTTTAATAGGAATATGATCCAGGATGCATCTTCTTGTGCTCACCAGTACTAGTCATTTGCACAAAACGGATATGGTCACTGGAATTACTCATTGGACTCCTTCTCAATGAGGTAATGCAGAAATCAGGTGTGAAACCATTTCTGTCTCTTGCAAGAAAGACGCATTCATGTACAGGGGAAGGTTATGTTTCCACAACACTTATCATGTACACATTGGAGACAGCAGGGGGCAGCAAGAGGCCAAGAAGAGACTGATCTTGAATCAAAAAAATGTTGAAATTCAGTGGCTGCACTCCAACACAGAATTGAGGATGCTTAAACCCATCAAAATCAATGGACTGAAACAAGCTTATGAACTTTGTGTTGGATTGTGACCAGCAGCTTTCAAGGTACCCGAATCTATATTCTCTAGTCCAGGGCTGTCCAACTTCTACCGGCCCAAGGGCTGGAATTCCGGTCACTGATCACCTGGGGGGCCAAGCCCCTGGCTCCGCCCCCTCCCCCAGCTCCGCCCCTCCCCGCCCCCACCCCTCCCCCGGCTCAGCCCCCCGGAGTTTAATAATAATAATAATAACAGTAATTGGTGGCTGTGAGTAAGCAGAACAGAATTCCTTCTTTCTTTCTTTCTTTCTTTCTTTCTTTCTTTCTTTCTTTCTTTCTCCCACCCACAGTGGGGATATAAACCCCACTGGCCAAACCCCAACAGACTTCTGAGGATGCCTTTTTAGCCATAGATGTGGGTGAAACGTCAGGAGAGAATGCTTCTTGAACAGGGCCAGGCAGCCATACGGAAAACTCACAGTAACCCATTATTATTAATATTATTTTTCCAAGCCTGGCCTTAATATGTCCAGCTATGAACACACATGGAGTTTGGGGAAAATAGGCCTTGACATTTGGGAGTTACAGTTTCTGGAATTTATAGTTCACCTACAATCAAAGAGCATTCTGAACTCCACTAATGATGGAATTGAACCAGTCTTGGAACACAGAACTCCCCTGACCAACAGAAAATACTGGAAGGGTTTAGTTGGCACTGACTTTGAGTTTTGGAGTTGTGGGATTTCCTGCCTTGCTGTTCTGGGATATATAGCTGAGTGGGAGGACCTGAGGCCACACTGCCATATAACCCAGTTTAAAGCAGATCTTGTGGGATTTCCTGCCTTGCTGTTCTGGGATATATAGCTGAGTGGGAGGACCTGAGTCCACACTGCCATATAACCCAGTTTAAAGCAGATCTTGTGGGATTTCCTGCCTTGCTGTTCTGGGATATATAGCTGAGTGGGAGGACCTGAGTCCACACTGCCATATAACCCAGTTTAAAGCAGATCTTGTGGGATTTCCTGCCTTGCTGTTCTGGGATATATAGCTGAGTGGGAGGACCTGAGGCCACACTGCCATATAACCCAGTTTAAAGCAGATCTTGTGGGATTTCCTGCCTTGCTGTTCTGGGATATATAGCTGAGTGGGAGGACCTGAGGCCACACTGCCATATAACCCAGTTTAAAGCAGATCTTGTGGGATTTCCTGCCTTGCTTTTCTGGGATATATAGCTGAGTGGGAGGACCTGAGGCCACACTTTCTAGTCCATTTAAAGTCCTGGAAAATTCCAAAGCAAATAAAAGACAAATTTTAAAAAGTTCACATGGGGCAGCCTTCCCCATGTTGGGGCCTTCCAGATGTGTTGGATGGCTGCCCCATCTGCCCCAACCAGCATGGACACGGTGACCTGGGATGAAATGGGTTGTTGTCTGCAAAATCTATATTTGGGGAGGGATGATATATAGACCATAATACTGAGAAAGATTGTTTTCATTGTTTCCAATAATTTTGAAAGCTAATTTGGCTTAGAAATAATATTTGCTCAGCTGCTGAGATAAAAAAAAACCCATTTTAATTAGTGGATTCTGCACTTTCTCCAGTATTAGACTTTTAACTGCTTTCCATTCAATTATATTGTAACATTTCGATTTCTTCAACTGGGTTTTATTTTTGTATGCATGTGTGTTATCGGGAATGTGGCGCAGCTGGCTGGGAGTCAGCTGCATAAGATCTCTACAGACCAGAAGGTCATGAGTTCGAGGCCTGCCCGGTTCGGGGTGAGCTCTCGACCAATTTGTGTAGGTCGTTGTCGACCTTTGCAACCCAAAAGACAGTTGCATCTGTCAAGTAGGAAATGTAGGTACCACTTTGTGGGGAGGCTAAATTTAACTGATTTCTGGAATGTTAAATTGCCTCTATGTCTGTCTATATGTGTTGTATGTCAATGGCATTGAATGTTTGCCTGTATATGTGCATTGTGATCCGCCCTGAGTCCCCTGCGGGGTGAGAAGTGCGGAATATAAATGACGTAAATAAATAAATGACATAAATAAATCTACGTCTAGATCTACACTGTAGAATTAATCCAGTTTGGCACCACTTTAAGTGCCATTGCCAAATGCTATGGAATCCTGGGAGTTGTAGTTGTACTTCTTGACAGTGAGGGCTAAAAATCTTGTAAAACTACAACCCCCAGGAGTCCATAGCATTGAGCTGTCACACTTAAAAGTGATGTCAAACTCCATTAATTATACAATGTAGGCTTATTTAACCAATATCTGTTGCAAGTTGTTGAGTTCAAGGTTTGGAACTCAACACTTAAAAATTAAATAAATATATTTTGATGGACAATCCCTATATCCTATATTGCCAGTCTGTAAAGGATGTAATGATTAAGAAGCACTCTTGTCTACCGTGACAGATTGCAGGTGGAGGTGGTCATTCACGAGTAGACCCAATAATAGGCTTGTGCACGGTAGGCCTGTGCCATCATGCTCCTAAATGTTTCTAAAGTACTTACAAAACTAAAATTCTGGGGGTGAAAACTAGATGGCACTGGTCCTTTGCTTCTACAGTGTTGCTAAAGTTTTGGTGGTGAACATTTCACCACCAAAACTTTAGCAACACTATAGAAACAAAGTACCACACCACCTAGTTTTCCCCCTCAGAATTTTAGTTTTGTAAGTACTAGGCATGGTTTAGAACCCAAAAATAGGAAATCAAAAATCTAATTGGGGGATTTTAAATTAGTAATAGGAAGACTTACCAAAAAATTCCCAAAATTCTAAAATGTAACTTAATTACTAACGAAATTCATTAGTAGTTCGTATGCCAGCGCATGCGCATTCAGATGGTTTGGCCTACAACCCTAGAAATCCTAACAGCTGGTAAATTGGCTGGGATTTCTGGGAGTTGTAGGCCAAAACTTGAATAAATCACACTGAATTCTAGATGGGACTCTCCAAATAGGAAGGAGGAGCAAAGGAGGGAGGGAGGGAGGGGTATTCTATTCTTGGAAGCAGCAAAAGAAAAGGAGGAGGAGCCCCGGCTCCTCGCTGCCTCTCTCTCACCCCGATCCCGAGGGAGCGAGGGCCCAAGTTTGCCCAGGCTGGTCATATACCTACATTCCATGCACATGCAATAATACAGCAGTAATAACAATGGGTATAAGAAGAGGTAAAATTCAAACCGAGTATTCTGACTGGTCCCTGCCTCATGCGGTGCAAACGGGCTCTTCTCTGTGAGCCCGAAAAAGCCAGCGTTTTCTGCTTGGTGCACACACATACATATCTTTGGGGGGGATTTGCTGCAGAATCTTCTCTATGAGCCCTGGATTCTGCAGCAAACCCCCCCAAGAATATGTATGTGTGTGCTCCCAAGCAGCAAATGCTGGCTTTTCCCGGCTAATTTCCGGGCTAATAAGAGAAGAGCCCGCTTGCACCGCATGAGGAGAGACCAGTCAGAATACTTCGGTTTGAATTTTACCTCTTGTTATTGTTATTACTGCTGTATTATTGCATGTGCATGGAATGTAGGTATGACCAGTTGGATTACTTATAATATTAGGCACTTACAGTAGCATTCATTCTATTATACATTCAGTTGGTTTCTCACCCCAATACTCTTTGATGCTTTAGATCCTGGCAGGGCAGGAGAGGCAGGGAAGCCTGGAAAAAATGTAAACAGAGAGGATTACTCAGAAGTAAATCTGCAAAGGAGGGCCCTTCATCCAAAGTGCCCTCCTTGCAGATTTACTTCTGAGTAAACCTCTGTTTACATTTTTCCGGCTTCCAGCCGAAAGAAGGAGCGAGTTTAGGGCTTGCCTTGCCATAATACTTATTGGCAAGGGAGGCGGGAGGGTGGTGAGAGAGAAGGAGGGTGCCCCCCCCCCCCTTACGACCTAATAACGACACTTAAGAAAATCCTGGCCCCGGTTCGAAAAAGAAAGTCCACTTCCTGGTTGGCGTTCCAGGTGCGGAAATACTCGAAAGCAGCATTTCTTACGAATTTCTTACGAAATGAATCATTTTCATTACTTTTTTCTCATGCCTAGTAAGTACTACATTTAGAAGCATGATTGCACAGGCCTAGTGCACGGATTCAGAGTGGTCAGTTCTCTTTGGCCAATCCAGCTTGTCCATGTTGATCAAATGGCTGTAACGGCAAGGGTAGGGTTGCCAACTGTCCCGTAGTGTATGGGACGTCCTGTTTTTCGGCCCCAAATTTGATGTCCTTTATTTACAGTTCCTGTCCCGGATTGATGGAACAGGTGGCAGTATGAGGCGAGGCTAGGCCAGTACATACACACACAGGCCCGGACGAAGGTAATTTAAAATGGTACGCGAACATTCTTTTGACGCCCCCTCACTCTCCGGTCTCGAGCCGGGTGTGCATGCGTACCGGTGTGCACATGCGTGGGGCCAGCTAGTTGTGTGCATGGGTGCCGGTGTGCACGCATGCGGCAGTGTGCACATGTGCAGGGCCAGCTAGTTCCATGCCTGCGCCTTAGTTGCAGTGCAACACCAGGTGGTCGGAGTTGCGAATCACTCTCTAAGAGGCCGAAAAGGACGGAAGAACGTTTTGCAGCCGGTGCGGAGCCTCTCACCTCTGGCTGCAAAAACGTTCCTCCGTCCTTTTTGGCCTCTTAGAGTGCGATTCGCAACTCTGACCAACTGGTGTCACGCTGCAACTAAGGCGCATCCGCGAGAGTTCCGCGCATGCGCCATTGCTGTGGAGCACTCCAAGAGGCCGAAAAGGACGGAGGAAGGTTTTGCAGCCGTGGCAGAGCCTCCCGCCTCACGCAATTCCGACCACCTAGAGTTGCGCCCGTGTGCTGGCCCGCAGCAATGGCGCAGCATTTTCTGAACCTGGCGGCCGTGGCCAGATGTGCCCCTGGCCATGTGGCGCCCGTAAGCGGCTGCTTACTTCACATACCATTAAAATCCACCTCTGTACACACACATCCTTCCTCCTCCTCCAGCCTGCTACCCCTTTTGGCTCCTCCCGTTTCCTCTCGCCTTCCCGCGCGTGGCCGGGAATTGTAGTCCAAGGCTGCCTCCTCTTGATTGAGAGGCGTGCGTGGCCCTTTTGGGTGGGATTCCATTTCCCAAGAGCCCTCGCTCCCGGGGGGAGGAAAAGGAAGAGGGAGAGGGGGCCTGACAGTCTTCATGGCACCGCCGGTGAGCGGCCTGAGGGAACTGCAGGCGCGGCGTGGTGAGATGCGGACCCGCATGGAGCCTGTGATCAAGGAGACTCAGAGCCAGGTCTGCCACATCCTCGCCCACTTCTACTGTCTTGTATTGTATTGAGTTGTCCTCGCCCACCCTCGCCCACCTTCACTGTCTTGTATTGTATTGTGTTGTGAGCCGCTCTGAGTCCCCTTCGGGGTGAGAAGGGCGGCATACAAATAAACTGATTGATTGATTGATTTGTATCCTGTCCTCCTCCTTTTTCAGTCACTGGACCAAGTTTCAAGTGCAAAGGGAAGACCAGAATGCTCCATTAATTCCTTGACTTCTCCACTGGGACACTAAACAGAAGCAACGAGTGTGATTTCTCTTGGAAGGAGGACACTGTTGAGCTCCTAATGGATCGAGGTCACCAACTTTTACTTGCTGGAACAATTCCAGAGTCCTGACCCACTCTCCCCTTTTGGTCTGTCATCTTAAATAATGATGCAATTCACTGAGCAAAGACGCTGTATCATCAGTGCAAGCTGTCTGTCAAATACCACAAGTTTCCATAAAGGCCATTAATATGGAATCATTTCATATCTGTTGGGGAATAAATAACAGCAACACTGCTTTCTTTTCCATTTTATGTGTTCTCATGTTTGAGAGCCAGCATGGTGTAGCAGTTTGAGTGCTGGATAGAGAATCTGAGGACCCTTGTAACAGGAGATGGGAGTTAGAGCTAGTCCACGTAAGAGCTTCTAGTCAATGATAAAGGAACACAGTCTCCCCCAATCACAAATAGCATGCATCAAATAATAATAACAATAACAATAATAATAACAACAACAACAACAACATCTCTTGGCTTTTCTTCGCGAGCAAAGATTCAGGAAGGACTCATCCCATGCTTTCTACAAGCGCGTTGATGACTAAGAAGGCCAATCCGAGATAGGCAAGTTCGGTTGCAGAAAGCACAGCAGAAAGTCTCCTTGGGTGATGTTGTTTCCAAGTTGTGGTTCTTTCTGCGTTGTCGTTTCTCTTCAAGACTCGTTCGGCGTGACTTCTCAAAAGAGGCCGCAGCATTGTGGATAGTGTGACTACATGCCTCCCATTGCGAGGCTAGTGTGGACCATTATTGGTGATCAATCTGGCCCAGCCTGAGATGTTGTTTCAGGGAGTCCTTATATCTCTTTTTGGGGGCCCCTCTCTTGCGCTGACCCATGGTGAGTTCACCGTTTAGTAGTATCTTTGGGAGGTGGTGGTCCTCCGTCCTAGAGATGTGCCATGCCCAGCGCAGCTGGGTTCTCAGTAACATCAATGCTGATGTTCCCTGCTTGCTCACGGACAGCAACGTTTGTCACATAGTCAGTCCGGTGTATATTTAGGATTGTGTGAAGACAGCACTGACGAAAGCGTTCGAGGAGTCGTAGGTATTGGCGATAGGTGACCCATGTAGTGTGTTGAAGTATAAAAACCCTAAGAAACCTGCCTTGATAAAGGCACAAAATTACAACCCCCCACCCGTTGTCTACTTGGTCTCTCCCTCTCCATGCATTGGGAAGGCCCGCCTCCCTTTCCCTAAGTAGAGACCTCCTCTTGCCTCCTGGGGGTTCTGTGTGGGAAGTTTGGCCCAGTTCTATCATTGGTGGGGTTCAGAATGCTCTTTGATTGTAGGGGGAACTATAAATCCCAGCAACTACAACTCCCAAATGTCAAGGTATATTTCCCCTGAACTTCATTTGCGGCATATTGAGTATTCATGCCAAGTTTGGTCCTGATCCAACATTGTTTGAGTCCACAGTGCTCTCTGGATATAGGTCAGGAGGGAGGGCGAAGCCATGGAGGGCTCCCCTTGGCTTTGCCCTCCCTTCTAAAGGGTCACGCCAGCCTCAGAAGCGAAATCGCCGCTTCTGAGGCTGGCGTGACACTTTAGGAGGAGGGGCTGGGGGCGGGGCTGGGGGCGGGGCCAGGGGCGGGGCGGAGTGGCACTGAGCGGCCCCCCTATGTTGTGTTCATCGAAAAAGGCCCAGGTTTCACACTGAGTGTATAAATACATTTAAAAAATATTAACTATATGTATTACTGTGTTAGAGTGTCATTTTGTGTCATTTTGGTTGGTGGTGTGCCGCAGGATTTTGCAAATCTAAAAAGTGTGCCGCGACTCAAAAAAGGTTGGGAAACACTGCACTAGACTCTCACCCCCCCCCGGGTTCCAATTTCCCACAGCACACCTGATGATCTCTCACGGCACACTAGTGTGCCCCGGCACACTGGTTGGGAAACACTGCATTAGGGTACGCAAGCCTCTCCCCCACGACAAGGGGGCACCAATGGAGAAATACTAATAATATTAATACTAATAATAATAATAGGAGTCAGAGTCATGACGTACTGTGCGTTCCTTGCTGTTTCTAGATAGTACGCAATTTTAATTTTTGTTTTTAGCTTTGACTGTGCTGAGCTTATGGGTAGATGACCATAGCACAGAAAACTGTAAACTTTGAAGCTACTTGATGTAATCCCAGATAAATAAATTCCAGTGCATTTTAATGCTTGGAGTTCCTAACAGATGATCAAGCTCAATTAAAATTGTATAGCCCTTTTCTGACAGTTCAGTAGCCTGGAACCTTTCCAGGTTGTCGATTAAAATTCCAGCAAGGGGGATGTCAAATGCTGGGAGACTTATATGTGTCTGCTTCACCTCTTTGAAGCAGGACACTTTGTTTGGAACGGGGATAAGACCTTCGAATAGATCTTAAGATAATATCCCTCAA
The DNA here is from genome assembly GCA_030556195.1 of Anolis apletophallus. Classification (NCBI taxonomy): domain Eukaryota; kingdom Metazoa; phylum Chordata; class Lepidosauria; order Squamata; family Anolidae; genus Anolis; species Anolis apletophallus. The sequence goes on from JARBWK010000012.1 coordinate 21,319,576, forward strand.
GATATAAAACAGATGATACTCATCTGCGCTATGGCCACCTACTCATAAGCTAACCTAATATGTCAAGGAGAGGTAACAGGGCCCCAAAAACAGGATCAAAGAGAAGTCATACGGTTAGTGTTAGTATATTTCAGTTAGAGACGGTCCAAACCGGTTGTTTTGGTTCTCTTTTAAGCATAACAAATGGTCAGTTGATTCTAGCTTTAGTCACATTTACTCATACTTAGGATGGTTAAATGAAATGTTTGCATTTCTGTTTTAACTTACTCAGAATCAGATTTTTGTAAAGATAGCCCATTCCTTAGAATCCAAAGAACTTTTCACATTGACCTATGGATTCACCACACATCATGACAAATCCATGGGGGCATGGCATGGGCCGTGGGGAATACGTCGCCCCACACCCCTCATTGCCCAACTTACCTTTGGCCCCATCCCACAGAAGGAAGCATCCCCCATTGTTGCAAATGCAACACAGGAAACCTCCGGTGTTGCCGTGGTGGCACCGTGAGCTGCTTCAGCTCCCCTTTTGTATGTCATGTAATGGGCTCTGTGGCAAAAGGGGAGAGGAAGCAGCATACAGTACAATGTCCAAATTAGCCCATCTGTGGGCAGCCTGTGTTGGACGAGGTCACACTCCCCTGAAGACGCAGGGTCACAGCTTGGGAGTGATCCTGGATTCATCGCTGAACCTGGATCCCCAGGTTTCGGCAGTGGCCAGGAGAGCTTTTGCACAGTTAAGACTCGTGTGCCAGCTGCGCCCGTATCTTGGAAAGTCTGATCTGGCTACGGTCATCCACGCTCTGGTCACATCCCGTATAGATTACTGCAACGCACTCTACGTGGGGCTGCCTTTGAAGACGGTTGGGAAACTGCAATTAGTCCAATGGACGGCAACTTGATTACTACCGTGTTTCCCCGAAAGTAAGACAGTGTCTTACTTTCTTTTAACCCCCAAAATCCCCACTACGGCTTACTTTCGGGGTACGGCTTACATTGGGCGACGGTACCCCGAAAGTAAGACATAAAAAGACTTACAGCGGGCGGCATGGCGTGGCTTCCTGGCTGGGCGACGAGAGGCTCCCAGAGGGGCTCAAAAGGGGCCCGAAATCCTCCTCCTCTTCCTCCTCTTCCTCCTCTTCCTCCTCTTCCTCCTCTTCCTCCCAGCGGCGCCTTTCCCTCTCGCCGGTTCCGCCCCCCTCCCTGAAGGGAGGAGGGGCGAGCCGCCGCCCGGCAAAAGGGAAGAAAGTGCCGGCGAGTCCCGCCTGCAGGGCGACTCAGGCGCCGCCGCCGCCCCGCCCGCCAGCCTCCAAACACGGCGGCGGGGCGGCGGGAAACGCGCCTGAGTCGCCCTGGGGCGGGACTTCGCCGGCGCTTTCTTCCCTCTCGCCGGGAGTTTCCACCCCTCCTCCCCCTTCAGTGAAGGGAGGAGGGGCGGAGCTGCCGCCGGGCGAGAGGGAGAAGGCGCCGGCGGAAGTCCCGCCCCAGGGCGACTCAGGCGCTTTCCCGCCCGCCCGCCCGCGCTCAAACACGAGCGGGCGGCGGGGAAAGCACCTGAGTCGCCCTGCAGACGGGACTTCCGCGGCGCTTTCTTCCCTCTCGCGGCGGCGCTCGCCCCTCCTCCCTTCAGGGAGGGGGGCGGAACCGCGAGAGGGAAAGGCACCGCTGGGAGGAAAAGGAGGAAGAGGAGGAGGATGGAAGGCGCCGCTGGAAGGAAGAGGAGGAAGAGGAGGAGGATTTCGGGCCCCTTTTGAGCCCCTCTGGGAACCTCTCGACGCCCAGCCAGGAAGCCACACCATGCCGTCCGAGGTACGGCTTACTTTCGGGGTACGGCTTATATAAGCCGACCCCTCTGACACCCCCGATACGTCTTACAATCGGGGGTGACTTACTTTGGGGGGAAACACGGTAACAGGTGCTACATATAGGGATCCCCCCCCCCCCCCCCCGCTGTGTCAGCTCCACTGGTTGCCTGTCCACTTCTGAGCTCTATTCAAAGTGCTGGTTTTGACCTACAAAGCTCTATACCAGGGTGTGCTCACACTTTTTCAGCATGGGAGCTACTGATTAAAAACCAAGTCCCAAAGATCACCTACCCAGAAATGTAAAACGATAACTATTTTCTTATTTATTTATTTATATTTATTATTCATTTTTATGTACCGCTCCTTCCAGCAGGCTCGGGACAGATTACATAAAATGAAGTTATAAAACATCAACATTTCAATTTAATAACAACAATATAAAACAGAGCATAAAATACATCCAACCACCCCATTTCTCCCACACTGCCATTTTACCACACATATTATCAGCCAGAAAGTAAGAAGAGAGGCTTTTGAACTGCAAGGCCATTTAATGCTCAGCAAGGTAAACAAAGGGGCATGCAAAAATACATCCAACCACCCCATTTCCCCCACATTTCCATATTCCCCAACATATATTTCTCAAGGAACAAAGCAAGCAGAGAGGCTTTGGAGCTAAAAGGCCATTTTAAACATTCAAAATAAACAAAGAGACATGCCACAGAACAATCAAGCACCCACCCCAAAGTAAAAAGAGCGACCTTTGAGATGCGGTAAGGAAATGTCCCCAAAGCGTCCTTCTTCTTCTCCTCCATCGTTGCTCCTATTTCCACGCCGCCAGCATACGTGCCGCCTCCAAGAGCTCACGAGAAGTCCGGGAGGCAGAATGGGCGCTTCTGCGCATGCTCGCGGGGCCAGCCCTGCATCGCGTCATCCAGGGCTGCCCCCTTTGGTCTCCTACGACTCTGAGTGGCTGGAGAAGGACGGAGGGAGGAGGAGGAATCCAAAAGAGGGGCCCATTCTGCCTCTTGGACTCTGGAGCTTTTGGAGCGCGCGCGAGCAGGGGTGGGGGAGGAGCAACAACGGAGGACTTCTTTGCAGCATGCAGGGGCACGTGAAGGGGACCAACAGCAAAAAACCTGGTCAGGGACCTAAAGATCACCAGGATGAGGCCCGAAGATCACCCTGGTGATCGCGATCACCGTTCTGAGCACCCCTGCTCTATACGGTTCTGGCTCAGCTTACTTGTCCAAGTGCATCTGCCCCTACGTCCCACCCGAGAAGGGAGCCAAGGGTAGGTATATATAGGAAATGTAACACACCAATATGTGATTATATTATATATTATGTAATTATATCACGACAACAAACATATCTATATCACTTTGGAAGGGTGCAAGCAAGGTCCCCAAGCATATCAATTGGTTGGCATATAATTTGATTATAATTATATTAGACAAATAATATGGGAATGTCCTGGATCTAAACATACACTATCACAAACAATAGTATACATGGGCTGAATAAACAAATTATGCAAGCGTTTTGTATATAGTACATACGGACTTCACAGGAGGAGGATGAAGAAATATAACCCAGCCAAATAGCAGTGGAGAAGTAATATTCTGGGTTACTTACAAACAGAGGAAGTCATCCAAGAGCAATGAGTGAGACAGTAAAAAGCCTCAAACAGTTCACGAAACGTGGTGCCTAATCAAGCGCAAGAGTATGGTTGAATGTTCAGGATCCACGTGGGAGTATAATCCGAATGGATAGTCTCAGTAAAAAGAATCCAGTATTGTTGTAAAGTTTCAGTACATCCAAGGGTTATATGCATTCAACAAAGGGTCCCACCCCACAATTTAAGATCATCTGGGGAGGCCCTGCTCTCGCTCCTGCCAGCATCTCAAATGCAACTGGCGGGGACGGGGGACAGGGCCTTCTCGGCTGTGGCCCCTGCCTGTGGAATGCGCCCCCAAGCGAAATACGCTCAATCCCACCCTTTCTGGCATTCAGAAGGAAGCTGAAGTCTTGGCTTTGGGACCAGGCCTTTGTACAATAGCTTAAACAATACCTGACTGGAATGGATTAGTAATGGCAACAGATTTGCGTATATGGCTTTGTTCTTATCAATTCCGAATTGCGGATGGAGTATTGTTCTAATTCAATTGTAGTGGTAATTGTAATTTAAATACTGATATTTTAACATGTTGTAATTTTAATAGGTGGATCTGCCACTGTGTTTTTAACTGTTTTTTAAACTGTTTGATTGTGTTTTGTGGTTCTTATGTGTGTGAGTCGCCCTGAGCCTGCGGGAAAGGGCGACTAAGAAGTCCAATAAATAAATAAATAAATAAATAAAAATAAATAAATTGGCTGTTGCTTATTATTTTAATATTACTGCTATTGTTTAATTTTGTATTTACGGTTTTACATTGTATTGATTGTGGCATTGGATTGCCTTTGTTAGCAGCTCTGAGTCCCCTCGGGTTGAGAAGCGGGGGGTAAAAACACTATAAATAAATAAATAAATAAATAAATAAGTAAGTAAGTAAGTAAGTAAGTAAGTAAGTAAGTAAATCTGGCGAGGACACCAGTAGTCAGCATAGCTTTTCCAGACTCTGATTTTAATTATGTTTTCACTTCTTTCTAATTTGGCAAGGGAGATCCCCATATAAAATCAGGTTTCCATTTAGAAAGTGGCCTGAGAATCCCAGATGCAGATGGAATGGAGGTTGCCACCTGTTACATTATTCATTGCAATCATTTGGATGTGAATCATCTACTTCTCCAAAGGGGAGTTTGGGGAAATTACATTTTGGAATGTAGAATCTTTCAACAGACACAATAGTAAACAATATCAAATGCTGGACTATGGAAATTGTGGTTCGACAATGAAACTCATCCAAGCTCTGGATATCTGGACTCAGAAGACAACTGGTTGGCCTCTGGATGATTTGAACTACAATTGACCTCAGCCCCATCCAGAATTGCCAAAGATCAGGGATTATAGCAGTGTTTCCCAACCTATTTTGAGCCGCAGCACACTTTTTACATTTGCAAAATCCTGGGGCACACCACCAACCAAAATGACACAAAATGACACTCTAACACAGTAATACATATAGTCAATATGTTTTTAAAATGTATTTATACACTCAGTTTGAAACCTGGGCCTGTTTCGATGAACTCAACATAGATACCCTGGCAGTAATGGCAGAAAGACACAAACTTCCCACACAGAACTCCCATAACCAAGAGAAAATACTATAAGAGTTTGGTGGGCATTGCTCTGGCCAGATGTTTCATGTTGTTTAGACTGGAGCTTCAAGACCAATGTTGTCCTGCTATTAAATGAGGGTGCTGTAGAGCGCGCCTGTACAACAGGCGGCCCGCAGCCCACACACGGCCCGCCAGCCCCTTGGATGCGGCCCTCCTACAAAAAATTATTTTAAAAAATTCTGAAAAAAGTGCGCATGCGCGCGGTTTTGCCCGCTTCTGAGGCTGGCATGATGCTTTGGGAGGGGGAGGAGCCACGGGGGGCTCCCCATGGCTCCGCCCTCTCTCCCAAAGCATCACGCTAGCCTCGGAAGCGGGCGAAACCGCCACTTCCGAGGCTGGCGTGACGCTTTGGGAGGGTGGCCGGGGGTGTGGCCGGGGGTGTGGCTGGGGCTGGGGCTGGGGCCGGGGCGGAGTCGCCCCCCAGGTGATCAGTGTCCGGAATTCCAGCCCTTGGGCCGCTAGAAGTTAGACAGCCCTGCTGTAGAATGAATGCAGCATGGCACCACTTTAACTGCCATGGCTCAATGTTACAGAATCATAGGAGTTGTCCTTTTACGAGATCTTTAACCCTCACTGCCCAAAATTGCTGATGTCCCACCAAATCACAAATTGCAAGATTCCATCACAGTTAGCCATGGCAGTTAAAGTGGTGTCAACCTACATTAATTCTATAGTGTAGTACAGTGTTTTTCAACCCTTTTTTGAGCCGCACATTTTTACATTTACAAAATCCTGGGGCACACCACCAACCAAAATGATACAAAATGACACTCGAACACAGTAATACATATAGTTAATATGATTTAAGATGTATTTATACACTCAGTGTGAAACCTGGGCCTGTTTTGATGAACACAACATAGATATCCTGGCAGGAATGGCAGAAAGACACACACGAAGGCCTTGCTCAACAGCTGGGAGTTATAGTTCACCCACAATCAAAGAGCATTCTGAACTCCACCAATGATGGAATGGAATCAAACTTCCCACACAGAACTACCATAAGTACTATAAGAGTTTGGTGGGCATTGACCTTGAGTTTTGGAGTTGTAGTTCACCTATATCCAGAGAGCACTGTGGACTGAAACAATGTTGGATCACGACCAAACTTGGCATGGATACTCAATATGTCCAAATGTGAACACAGGTGGAGTTCAGGGGAAATAGACGGTGATATTTGGGAGTTGTAGTTGCTGGGATTTATAGTTCCCCTACAACCAAAGAGCATTCTGAACCCCACCAATGATAGAACTGGCCCAAACTTCCCACACAGAACCCCCAGGAGGCAAGAGGAGGTCTCTACTTGGGGAAAGGGAGGCGGGCCTTCTGAATGCACGGAGAGGGAGAGACCAAGTAGACAATGGGTGGGGAGGGGGTGTGTTTGTAATTTTGTGCCTTTATCGAGGTAGGTTTCTTAGGGTTTTTATACTTCAACACACTAGACTCTCCCCCCTCCTCTCCTGGAGGTTCCAATTTCCCACGGCACACCTGATGATCACTCACGGCACACTAGTGTGCCCCGGCACACTGGTTGGGAAACACTGGATTATAGGAATTGCAATTCAGATATCTGAAGGGCACCAGATACATTGCTGCCTGTCTTACAATGTGCATAGGAAGTGGCAACTTTATCTTCCAGAGCCACTAGTTGCACACAGCACCTTCTTGAGTATTATGAAATTACAGATCCACAGCATTCGTTGTGATATTATAATCTGCAGGCAAGACAACTGTGCATTCCCACTGAAGTTGCTTTATGTTCTTGGCAATTGAGCTTTGATACACATTCTTTCACTTTAAAATATGTAGCTGCTAATGTCACTCTGGATGAAATATGGATTGATTTCCCCCTACAGTTTAGCTCGCCCTGGCCTCCTAGTGAGAAAATAAGCAATAAAACTTGTTCCCGGAGATGGGAGCATGCATTTTATCAATATTTATTTATTTATTTATTTATTTATTTATAACTTTTATACCCTGGGCTTCTCACCTCCGAAGAGGACTCAGACCGGCAAACAGCAAGTGTTCAATGCTAACATTTAAAATCTAAAACAGGGCTGTCCAACTTCTACTGGACCTGTGGCCGGAATTCCGGTTACTGATGACCTGGGGGGCGAGAAGGTCTGCCTCCGCCCCTGGCTCTGCCCCCTCCCCGGCTCCACCCCGGCCCTGCCCCAGCTCCGCCCCCGCCCCCGCTCTGCCCCCACCCCGCCTTGGAGGTGTCTGGGGAGGACACCGGGCTTTGACTTGGAGATAGAGATGAACACCAAAATCCCAGTCTCAAGTCCCAGTCCCTGCTTTGAATTGGATTATATTGCAGTGTGGACTCAGGGCCCTTCACACAACCATATAACTCAGAATATCCAGGCAGGAAACCCCACAAAACCTGCTTTGAACTGGATTATATTGCAGTGTGGACTCAGGGCCCTTCCACACAGCCATATAACCCAGAATACCTGCTTTGAACTGGATTATATTGCAGTGTGGACTCAGGGCCCTTCCACACAGCCATATAACCCAGAATACCTGCTTTGAACTGGACTATCGGAGTCCACACTCATATAATCTGGTTTAAAGCAAATAACATGGGATTTTATTCAGATGTGTGGAAAGGAAGTCAAATAAGAAGCCAAGGCCCTTCCACACAGGCCTATAACCCTGAATAATAAGGCATAATATTCATTCTGCCTCTGCTAATAATAATAATAATAACAACAACAACAGGTTCCTGGAGTAAGAGACCTCCAAGGGCCATCCAGGGCCATCCAGTCCAATCTCCTGCCATAAGGGGAAAATACAATCAAAGCATTCCTCACAGATGGCCATTCAGCCTCTAATGATGATGATGATGATGATGATGATGATGATGATAATAATTACAATGGGTTCCTAGAATAGGAGACCTCCAAGGGCCATCCAGTCCAATCTCCTTCTGCTATAAGGGGAAAACACAATCAAAGCATTCCTCACAGATGGCCATTCAGCCTCTGATGATGATGATGATAATAATAATAATAATAATTACAATGGGTTCCTAGAACAGGAGACCTCCAAGGGCTATCCAGTCCTACCTCCTTCTGCCATAAGGGGAAAATACAATCAAAGCATTCCTCAGCCATGTAGAATCAAACCTAAACTCTCATGAGAGCAACAGAAAGTACTGAACCTTGAGTTTGGGAGTTGTAGTTCTCCATCCAGAGAGCACTGTGGACTCAAATAATGATGGATCAGGACCAAATTTGGCAGGAATCCTCAGAAGAGGAGGAAGCTGGAAAGGGAATGGATGAGCACCCCCCCCCGCGCACTCCGAACTCGGCCCCGCCCCTTTTTCACTCTGGCCATGCCCCCTCTCGCTTGGTACACTCTCTCCTTCCCTCTTTCTTTCAGGTGGTGGAAAAGGGAAGGAATGAAAGGGGGAAGGAGAGAGAGAAGGAGGGAGGGAGGGAGAGGGGGGAGGGAGGGAAGTAGGAGGAGGAGGAAGGGAGCCTGCTCCTCCGCCCCGCCTCTCCCCCCCCCGCCATGAAAAAAATAAATAAAAAATATTCCAAAAAATATTCGAAAAAAATATCCAAAAAAAATATTTACATTTTTTTAAAAATCTTAAAAAGCAGATATCATGCAGGAGGGTAGGGGGCCGTGGGGAAAGGGTTGGGGGGCTGTATACAGCCCACGGGCCGCCAGTTGGACAGCCCTGATCTAAAACATCATAAATTTACCATAAAATTATCCAATACAAATACAATAAAATACATTTAAAAAGCCTTTCACCAAAGTAAAATCGTGTCCAACTCAATCTGTATATTCTGTCTGTATCCAGTGGTTAGCAACTTTAGTCGATTCACAATCTTCTCCTTCATTCTGCGAAGGCCTCATTGCACAGCCATGTTTTCACCTGCTTCCTAAAAGTCAGGAGGGAGGGGCGGATCTGATTTCATTTGGGAGGGAATTCCACAGCTGGGGGGGCCACCACAGAAAAGGCCCTGTTCCTCGTCCCCACCAGACATGCCTACGAAGATGGTGGGACCGAGAGCAGAGCCTCTCCGGACGATCTTAACACTCTTGACGGTTCATAGGGCAGAAGACATTTGGACAGGTAAACAGGGCCGGAGCCGTATAGGCTTTTGTAGGTCAACTAAGGTTGAGACCGAAGGGAAACACAACATGAAACAATGCGATTAATATCAATTATATTCACAAGAAATTAAATCCCCAATGGGTTCCTACCAGTTACGCAATATCATCACACGCAGTTAATTTCGTTCCACACAAATATATAGTATGCACATCGTATAGTCCGCTATGTGTAGATCCAGTCCAAACACAGTATATAAGTTCCAAGGAGCAGAGCAGTACGAAATAAGAATTTTAGGAATTATAATCCGATATTCGTGTGCGCTGGTGGGAAAGCCAATAATGTACATAGTTCAAGTCATACAAGTAATAACTGATGCCAGTGTACGCCAACAAAAATCCAAATGGGTGGCCCTAATGTAGATAATATAAATCTGTCGATGTAGAGATTAAGTAAGTCACTCAAATGAGTGTATTTATAATCCGCAATATTGACATCGATGGGTCGATTCGGCCGATGAGGATGACATCATACGGGACTCCTTCACTCGTTTCGACTCGGATTGAGTCTTTATCAAGGCCCATCAACAATATATGTGTTCACAAGCCATATCCATTATGCATAATTCATTTTCCTGCAGCGAAAACACTTGTGTATGGCATATAAGTATTCTGTTCCATAGAGGCAGAGTCTTACTTCTATGGTACGGTTTGTGGCTAACGCGTTATTAATTATGCATAATGGATATGGCTTATGTACAATTTGAATTGTGCTCGGAAGCTAATTGGCAGCCAGTGGAGCTGGCGCAACAGGGGAGTTGTGCGCTCCCTGTACCCCGCTCCCGTTAGTAGTCTGGCTGCTGAACGTTGAACTAATTGCAGCTTCCAGGCAGTCTTCATAGGCAACCCCACGTAGAGAGCGTTGCAGTAGTCTATACGGGATGTAACCAGAGCGTGGATCACTGTGACCAAGTCCAACTTCCCAAGGTACGGGCGCAGCTGGTGCACAAGCCTAAGCTCAAGCCTAGATTACCCATAAGGCTACGACCTAGGGGCGCAAGCCAAGGGGGGCGCAATTCATACGGAACCAAAAAAAACCGCAACGCAACTCTCTCTCTCAGGGGAGGGAGGGGGAGAGCGCTGTGAGGGGGCAGTGTGGCCTAGGGCGTCAAAAGGGGTTAATCCGGGCCTGCTTAAGCTGTGCAAAAGCTCCCCTGGCCACTGCCGAGACCTGGGGTTCCAGACTCAGCAATGAGTCCAGGGTCACTCCCAAACTGTGAACCTGCGCCTTCAGGGGGAGTGTAACCCCGTCAAGCACAGGCTGTAACCCTATGCCCTGTTCGGCCTTACGACTGACCAGGAGTACCTCTGTCTTGTCTGGATTTCAGCACTGCTGAAAATGAAACTTCCTCTACTTTCCCCTGTAATCTTCTACTTCAGTGTTTCCCAACCAGTGTGCTTGGGCACACTAGTGTGCCGTGGTGATCATCAGGTGTGCCGTGGGAAATGGGACCTCCAGAAAGGCACAAATTTACAAACACCCCATCTCCCTACCCATTGTCTATTTGGTCTCTCCCTCTCCATGCATTGGGAAGGCCCGCCTCCCTTTCCCCAAGTAGATACCTCCTCTTTCCTCCTGGGGGTTTGTGTGGGAAGTTTGGCCCAGTTCTATCATTGGTGGGGTTTAGAATGCTCTTTGATTGTAGGGGAACTATAAATCCCAGAAACTACAACTCCCAAATGTCAAGGTCTATTTCCCCTGAACTCCATCTGTGTTCATATTTGGGCACAGGGCCGTAGCCAGGATTTTGATTCGGGGGGGGGGGCTGAGTTTGGTTCGGGGGCCTGAGACTGGGTGGGAGAGGGTCTACCCTAGCAAACCTTTTGTATTGTTATCCCAATAACGCCATGAATGTGGGATATAATGAGCATGGTGATCAGATCATGATATGAATAAACATAACAGTTTAAATAATGTACCAGTAAGGCCTTTTCGCGGACCACCCTGAGAATTTCGGGGGGGCTGAAGCCCCCTTAGCCCCCTGGCTACATGCCTGTTTGGGCATATTGAGTATTCATGCCAAGTTTGGTCATGATCCAACATTGTTTGGGTCCACAGTGCTCTCTGGATATAGGTGAACTACAACTCCAAAACTAAAGGTCAATGCCCACCAAACTCTTATAGCATTTTCTCTTGGTTATGGGAGTTCTGTGTGGGAAGTTTGTGTCTTTCTGCCATTCCTGCCAGGATATCTATGTTGTGTTCATCGAAACAGGTCCAGGTTTCACACTGAGTGTATAAATACATTTAAAAACATATTAACTATATGTATTACTGTGTTAGAGTGTCATTTTGTGTCATTTTGGTTGGTGGTGTGCCCCAGGATTTTGTAAATGTAAAAAGTGTGCCGCGGCTCAAAAAAGGTTGGGAAACACTGTTCTACTTACAGCAGCATACAATGGCCATGGAAAGGTGCTACTGTCTAATTAACTGTATTAAATGGAACACAGCATGTCGGCCACCCTCAGTCCTAATCCAATGTCTTTTCATGGATTTTTTTATTTAAAGAAACATAGTTTTTGAATCTTTTAATAGGTCATCTTGGACAATCGGGTGAGGTGGGGGGGGGGGGATCTTGAACTGTTTCCTTGAGGAAAGTTTTTAAAGAATTATTCTATAGAATGTTTCCCCCCTCTCCATATGTTTTACATTTATGTTATAGACAAGGAGAGACAAGCAGACAAATGATGTAAAGCTTTTACTAGTGTGCAGCTGAGAAAAGAGAGAGATTGTGTGCATATGGGTGTGTGAGGGAGAATGAGTGTGCATATGAGTGAGAAGGAAATAGAAACAGGGAAAAGTTACTTCTTTTATCACAAACCTGACATCCTTCAATACATTCTTACAAATCAGGCAGTTTCTGAAGGAGGACAGCACTTTCCTAATTCTTACAGTTAATTAATTAATTAAACACTTTTGTATCCCGATCTTCTCTACCTCCGCAGAGGGACTCAGACTGGCTAAAGTAGGTTACAAGACACAAGAGAAAGAACTAGGAAAGTTTAATGTTGCCTTGAGGCCGTCACTGGATGGCTGCGAGCCAGTAGGTTGAAGGTGAATCCGGCAAAGACGGAGATCCTGTGGCTGGGTCCTCCGGGCTGTAGGGATGTTCAGCTTCCAACCCTGGACGGCGTGACATTATGTCCGTCGCCCTCTGTTAAGAGCTTAGGAGTAACCTTGGACCCCCTGTTGTCGATGGAGGCCCACGTCTCCAGCGTCAGCAGGGTAGCATTTTTCCATCTTCGCCAGGCGAGGAAGCTGGCCCCCTATTTGTCCCGGCGCGACTTAGCCACAGTGATCCAAGCCACGGTCATCTCGAGGCTGGACTACTGTAACGCTCTTTACATTGGCCTTCCTCTGTTGGTAATCCGGAGACTCAAGCTGGTGCAGAACGCTGCAGCGCGACTCCTGGCAGGGTCCCAATTGGCCACCACATCACGCCAATCCTGCGCGAACTGCACTGGCTCCCAATTGAATGCCGGATTGCCTTCAAAGTGTTAGTCCTGACTTTTAAGGCCTTACATGGTCTGGGGCCAGTGTACCTGCAGGACCGCCTTGTCCCATATCATCCCACCAGATCACTGCGCTCCGAAGAGCTAAACCTCCTGGTCATCCCAAATGTGAGGACCTACCATCTGTCCGCAACCCGCCGCCGGGCTTTCTCTGTTGCAGCCCCTACCATGTGGAACGCACTGCCCGCCGGCATCCATGCCACGCAGGGCCTCCTCCCGTTCAGGAGAGCAGTTAAGACATTGCTGTTCCAACAAGCCTTCGGAGTTAGCTAGACTGTAGCTCACACCGCCTAGCTGTCAGCCCACTGCGACTCCATTTGTTGCTTCAATTGTACTAATTGTAATTCCATCTTAAGGGGTATTACTGTGAGTTATTATGAGTTATCTGAGAATTGTATTTTACGAACTGTTGTAAGTCGCCCCGCGCCGTTGGGGGGGGCACAGACAAATGCGAAATAATAAATAAATAAATAATGTTATTTTTCCATTGTGAAGTGTGATGGTGCTGGAGAGACAGATAATTGGATTTAGTATTGCAGTGTAGTTGTTTATTTTTTGTTGTTCTCATTTATTTAATGGCTGGTGGAGAAATTATTGGACCTCACGGCAGCGTTTGGCACGGCCGACCACAATCTTTTGACCCACCGCCTGGCCATGGCTGGAGTGAGGGGGACAGCCCTGAAATGGCTGACCACCTTCCTCCACCAGCGGTCTCAGCGAGTGAGGAGGGGTGAGGTGGTCTCCAAGGGCTCCCCATTTGTTTGTGGAGTTCCACAGGGGGGGCCATTCTCTCCCCTCTATTATTTAACATCTATATGCAGCCGCTTGCACAGCTGGTATGGAGTTTTGGGCTTGAGTGCCACGAGTACGCCGATGACACTCAGCTCATTCTGAGGATGGAGGGCAGGCCTGGATCCGTCCCTGATAATTTCCAGCGCTGCCTCGAAGCCGTTACTGGATGGCTGCGAGCCGGTAGGTTGAGTGAATCCAGCGAAGACGGAGATCCTGTGGCTGGGCTGTCCGGGTGATGGGGATGTCCAGCTTCCAACCCTGGACAGTGTGGCATTATGCCCATCGCCTTCTGTAAAGAGCTTGGGAGTTCATTTGGACTCCCAATTGACCATGGAGATCCAGGTCTCCATGGTCATCAAGTCTGCTTTTTTCCATCTCAGACAGGCGAGGCGGCTGGCCCCCTATTTATCCTGAAACGACCTGGCCACGGTGATCCAAGCCACAGTCATCTCAAGACTGGACTACTGTATCTCACTGTATGTTGTCCTTCCTCTGTCGGTGACCGGAAGCTCAAGCTGGTGCAGAACACTGCCGCCGGACTCCTGTTTGGCACACCAGCTGGTAGTCACATAACACCCACCTTGCAGGATCTGCACTGGCTTCCAATTGAGCACCGGATCACCTTCAAAGTGTTGGTTCTTACCTTTAAGGCCTTGCACGGCCTGGGGCCAGCGTATCTGAGGGACCACCTCTCCCTATATTGCCCTATGAGATCACTCCGATCAGAAGGTACTAACCCTCTGCGAAGTCCGCCAAACTAACAGCAACCCGTAGGAGGGCATGTTCCGTGATTGCGCCCACACTATGGAATGCCCTCCCCGCTGAAACGCGTGCCATTCAGGATCTGGTGCCTTTTAGGCGGGCTTGCAAGACCTACCTATTCCAGCAAACCTATAGGTTTTGCTTAGGCACGCCCGTCGTACTTGTAATTTCTGATACCTGTTGTGTTGTGTCTCTCACATCAGGCTTTTAATTTGTTGGTTTTCTATTGTGTTTTCTTGCCGTGTTTTAAATTGTTTTACCCTGCTGTTTTATCCGGCGCTTGTGAGCCGCCCTGAGCCTCCCGGGAGTGGCGGCATAGAAGCCCAACAATAAATAAATAAATAAAATAAAAATGCAGATGCTGATTGCATTGCTGAAATCTTTTGGAAGGCTGGTGGAATGGAAAACTCTTCTGGCATATGTCCTAAGGCAGTGTTTTTCAACCATTTTTGAGCCGCGGCACATTTTTTACATTTACAAAATCCTGGGACACACCACCAACCAAAATGACACAAAATGACACTCTAACACAGTAATACATATAGTTAATATGTTTTAAAATGTATTTATACACTCAGTGTGAAACTCGGGCCTGTTTCGATGAACACAACATAGATATCCTGGCAGGAATGGCAGAAAGACACACACGAAGGTCTTGATCAACAGCTGTCAGTCTCTCTCTGTGTTTAGTTTTTATCGCAGTCAAGCTAGAGAAGCTCATCTCACGCAGATATGTCGTTGAAAATGGGAGCAATGTCAAAATTGGTGAGAGTTATAGTTCACCCACAATCAAAGAGCATTCTGAACTCCACCAATGATGGAATGGAATCAAACTTCCCACACAGAACTCCCATAACCAAGAGAAAATACTATAAAAGTTTGGTGGGCATTGACCTTGAGTTTTGGAGTTAACATGTTTTTTAAAATGTATTTATACACTCAGTGTGAAACCTGGGCCTGTTTCGATGAACTCAACTTAGATATCCTGGCAGGAATGGCAGAAAGACACAAACTTCCCACACAGAACTCCCATAACCAAGAGAAAATGCTATAAGAGTTTGGTGGGCATTGACCTTGAGTTTTGGAGTTGTTGTTCACCTATATCCAGAGAGCACTGTGGACTCAAACAATGTTGGATCAGGACCAAACTTGGCATGAACACTCAATATGCCCAAATGTGTACACAGATGGTGTTTGGGAAAAATAGACCTTGAAATTTTGGAGTTACAGTTTCTGGGATTTATAGTTAACACACAATCAAAGAGCATCCTGAACTCTTGCAACAATGAAATTGAACCAAACTTGACATATTGAACTCTCATTACCAACAGAAAATACTGAAAGGGTTTGCTTGGGAATTGACCTTGCGTTTGGAAGTTGTAGTTCACCTACACCCAGAGAGCACTGTGGACTCAAACAATGTTATGTTATGTTGTTGTTTGTTTTCTATCCAGAATCACAATGTTGGAAGAAAGCTCACCACTTTAAGGTCCCTAAAACAGGCATGGGAAAGCTTTGGCCCTCTGGGTGCTTTGGACTTCAACTCCCACCATTCCTAACAGCCTGAGGCCCTTTCCTGCTTAAGTGGGAAGGAAAAGGGCCTGAGGCTGCTAGGAATGGTGGGAGTTGGAGTCCAAAACACTGGAAGGTCCAAGTTTGCCCATGCCAGCTTTCGACAGAGACCTCTTCCTCCCCCTCCCCCTTCGCGCCCTTTCTTCCCCCTCCTGCCAAACACTTACTTTTTCTTCTCCATTCGGGCTCCCTTCTTCCCAGCCTCACTCTGCTCGCTTTGCCTCGCTTTGCTCACGCTGCCACTTCTGCTGCCATTTTGATCCGAGGGGCAGCGTGAGCGTGTTCAGGAGGAAAGAGGGGAGGGAGGAAGGCATGGGGCGAGTCTGCGCAGTAGCGTCCACATCGGTCACGTCTTCCTCCCTCCCCCCTCCCCTCCTGAACACGCGAGCAGAGCGAAGCTGGGAAGAAGGGAGCCCAGGTGGAGAAGAAAAAGTGTTCGGCAGGAGGGGGAAGAAAAGGTATTGGAGGTTCCAATTTCCCACGGCACACCTGATGATCGCTCACGGCACACTGGTTGGGAAACACTGGGTTAGAGGAACAATCCAATCCTAAGTTACTCTTCAGTATCCTGGCTTGTTGGTTTTGTAAACAATTGTTAAGATTGACATTGTTCTGGATTTGACTTGGAACAGAAAAGCCCCTTTAATGCCCACGAGTTGCATAGTCAACCTCACATATTGATGTCACAGTATAATTATCAGGATACTCTAATTTAATGTAACTTGCAGAAGGCACGTATTTCAGAAACTTTCAAGCGGATCCTTTATAAGTGACTGTTCCTGAGTATACGATTTGCTAAAAACTGTGTTTTGTTGAACACATGTTCACATTGGTGATTGAGTTCAGATGAAAGAGTGAGAGAATCGTTATCCAGTAGATGGCACTGCTGCTATAAAATGGATCGACCAAACATCAGCAAAATTGGAAAAAACATGAACATAGTTGCCTAGAGTTCTGCATTAACCCTTCCTAAGAAGATATCCACAGTATTGTTTTATAAGAGGGAAATTGTATTGACGTCAATGGGAAATATCTTGAAACCACATTTCGGCCTGCTGAATGGCCTTTCTTCAACAGTCTTACTTATAAGTATGTATTGAATTGCGTCATGATAAAAATATTATCCCAATCATCCTTATGGTATGTTTTAAATAAACAAGGATATATGGCCAGCCACGCTGAAGTGAAAAGGCTTGCCTATTTCCAATATTCTGTCCTCATAGGGCCAATCATATGGTCATGGGGTGCCCATAAGTAGGAGCAAAGCTGACACAAAAGCACCAGGCCCGGATTACCCATAAGGCCATCCGAGGCCCTGGCCTTGGGCGGTAGATTTTGGGGGGCGGCATTTCCGGGCCTGAAGGAAGGGGTGAGGGGAAGTCGCGCCGCCCCTAGGGCGATTAACACGGCTTCCCCCGCCGTTGCCCCGCTCGTGCGGGTGGGCGCCACTCCTTCCTTCAGTGAAGGGAGGAGGGGCGCCAGTGCAAGCGCGCGGCAGCGGGGGAAGCCGTGCGAGTGGCCCTAGGGCGTGAGTCGCCCTAGTGGCAGGACTTCCGGCGGCGCCTTCTCCCCTCACGCCGGCAGTGGCTCTGCCCCTCCTCCCTTCAGTGAAGGGAGGGGGGAGGAACCGGCGTGAGGAG
This sequence comes from Anolis apletophallus, assembly GCA_030556195.1. Taxonomy (NCBI): domain Eukaryota; kingdom Metazoa; phylum Chordata; class Lepidosauria; order Squamata; family Anolidae; genus Anolis; species Anolis apletophallus. The sequence goes on from JARBWK010000012.1 coordinate 21,337,073, forward strand.
AGAAGACGCTGCTGGAAGTCCCGCCCCTAGGGCGACTCACGCGGTTTTCGCCGCCGCCCCGCTCATGTTTGGGGCACGGGCAAGCAGGGTGGCAGCGGGGGAAGCCGTGCGAGTCGCCCTAGGGGCGGGACTTCCAGCAGCGGCTTCCCCCGCCGCTGCCCCGCTCGTGTTTGGGGCACGGGCGAGCGGGGTGGCGGCGGCGAAAGCCGCGTCAGTCGCCCTAGGGGCGGAACTTCCAGCGGCGCCTTCTCCCCTCACGCTGGTTCCGCCTCCTCCCTTCACTGAAGGGAGGAGGTGCGGAGGTGCTGCCGGCGAGAAAGAGAAGGCGCCGCCGGAAGTCCCGCCCCTAGGGCGACTCGCACGGCTTCCCCCGCCGCCGCCGCGCTCGCACCGGCGCACCTCCTCCCTTCATTGGAAATAGGAAAGATGTCAAAAGGATCGGGGTAGTCGTAGACATTCAGGAAAAAATTCCAGGACGCAGGAGACAAAGGATGGCAGTCTCCTCGAATGAGATCGAATTAGCAACACGCCTCTCCTTCGAGGAGAAACTAATTTGATCTCGTTCGAGGAGAAACTAATGTCAACGACTACCCCGATCCTTTTGACATCTTTCCTATTTCCCATCATTGGATTTACAATTATTTTCACGTAGTGGAAGTGACTTTTTTGGCATCCAAGAACGGATTACAAACTACATTGGACTTGAACTTTGGGACTCCCCCAGTGCATATTGCCTTTGCTATATACTTTCTCATTGCGCATTTGCTTGGAATTTCCTCCCTCTTTCCCGGGTGCCTGGGTATACTCACCTGTGATTTGCCACACCCTAAGGTGCACGTATGTACTTATGAATTATACATTCATCTATTTTTGCTATTTAGTGTTGTGCTTTTGTGTCAGTTTTGCTCTTACCGTTATATAGCTCTGCTCTTTTGTTTACCCGTGCCCATAAGTAGGCCATGCGTGCAAGAAAATGCACTCTCTAGGCATTTTCTAGGTTTTCCAGGACAATTCTTGGGACAGATTGTTCTTCATTTCAGTAAAGTTCACTATTATTTTTGGCCTCGCCACTTCTTCTTCTTCTTTGATAACAACAACAACAAAAACAACAATGTATTTATAGGCCACCCTATCTCCCTGAGGGGACTCAGGGCGGCTTCCTAGCAAAAAAAAATGCAAACATTCAATGCCTTGGTAATGAACAAACACAATCAAAAACAGTCCATCACTATAAACTAATAAATTATTAAACAAGAAAATAAAATTAATAATTAAATAACATAATTATCTAAACAAACATATAAGGTGCATTAAAACCAGCATTACTGAAATGCATAACGTTAAGTAAAATAATTTTAAATAATTTTAAAATATTTTTCTTCTTCCTCTTCTTTGTATCTAGCTTTTCCTCTTGACTATTAGGATGCAAAGCAACTCACAATTAAAAATCCAAGACAAGTCATAATCTCCAGCCTATAAACATTAAAATACAATTAAACAAGATTGTACAATTAAATAACAAGAAAGGAGATTCCACCTGAACATTAGGAAGAAATTCCTGACTGTGAGAGCTGTTCAGCAGTGGAACTCTCTGCCCCAGAGTGTGGTGGAGGCTCCTTCTTTGGAGGTTTTTAAACAGAGACTGGATGACCATCTGTCAGGGATGCTTTCAATGTGATTTTCCTGTTTTTTGGCAGAGGGTTGGACTGGAAGCACCCAGAGGGCCGAAGTTTTCCCATGCCTGTTTTAGGGACCTTAAAGTGGTGAACCTCCTTCCAACATTGTGATTCTGGATAGAAAACAAACAACAACATAACATAACATTGTTTGAGTCCACAGTGCTCTCTGGGTGTAGGTGAACTACAACTCCAAACTCAAGGTCAATGCCCACCAAACTCTTAGAGTATTTTCTCTTGGTTATGGGAGTTCTGTGTGGGAAGTTTGTGTCTTTCTGCCATTCCTGCCAGGAGATCTATGTTGTGTTCATCGAAACAGGCCCAGGTTCCACACTGAGTGTATAAATACATTAAAAAAACATATTAACTATATGTCTTACTGTGTTAGAGTGTCATTTTGTGTCATTGTGGTTGGTGGTGTGCCCCAGGATTTTGTAAATGTAAAAAGTGTGCCCCGGCTCAAAAAAAGTTGAAAAACACTGCCCCATGGGATATGAGATTTGGGACCGTATCACATTAAGGTTGTGAATCACCCCGCTGCCCCTCATCCATATGATGAGGTCCCGAGTCTTTCCCAAGGTTGCCCAGTGGGTTTCCATGGCTAAGCAAAGATTTGTCTTCTCCCAGAATCGCACTCAAACCACTACACCACACTTGTCTTCTCCCCTGACATGGAAGCCACCAAATGCTATATTTTCTACCCCTGTACCCAATAAACCTGATATTGGAAGGACAATAGCATTTCCATGATCCCATAAAGCCAGGCCCGGATTACCCATAAGGTCAGACTAGGCCATGGCCTCGGGCGGCAGGTTTTGGGGGCGCTTTCCCTCCGCCTTCTCCCGAGAGAGTCATCATACCTCGGGAGAGGGCGGGAGGAGAGTGCTGCGAGGGGGCGGGGAGGAGGGAATGCCGCCCTCCCCTCGCCTGGGCTGCCCCCTTGCAAAGGAAGGAGGCGGCGAGGAGGAAGCTCCGCCCCGCTGGCGGGCATGCATGCATGCGCACGCACGCCCGCCAGCGGGCTTCCCTTCCTCCTCCTCCTCCTGGCCGCCTCCTTCCTTTGCAAGGGGGCAGCCCAGGCGGCCAGGAGGAGGGCGGGACTTCCCTTCATCCTCCTTGCGCCTTCCTTTCGGTCGCGGGAGGAGGAGGTGGACGGAAGCCGCGCGGCACTGCTCGTGGGGCTTCCGTCCACCTCCTCCTCCTCCTCCTCCCACGACCGAAAGGAAGGCGCGAGGAGGATGAAGGGAAGTCCCACCCTCCTCTTTGCGCCTTCTTTTCGGTCGCGGGAGGAGGAGGCGGACGGAAGCCCCACGAGCAGTGCCGCGCGGCTTCCGTCCACCTCCTCCTCCTCTTCCCGCGACCGAAAAAGGCGCGAGGTGGACGGAGCCGTGGGGCCGGGCTGCTTCCGCACATGCGCAGCAGCGCGCTGGGGGCGTGGCTTTCCGCACCCTGAGGGCGTGGCTTTCTGTGCCCTGGGGGCGTGGCTTTCTGTGCCCTGGGGCGTGGCTTTCCGTGCCCTGGGGCATGGCTTTCCGTGCCCTGGGGGCGTGGCTTTCCGTGCCCTGGGGGCGTGGCTTTCCGTGCCCTGGGGGCGTGGCTTTCCGTGCCCTGGGGGCGTGGCTTTCCGTGCCCTGGGGGCGTGGCTTTCTGCGCCCTGGCGGCAGCGCGAGGTGGACGGAAGCCGTGGGGCCGGGGCTGCTGCCGCACATGCGCAGCAGCGCGCTGGGGCGTGGCTTTCCGCACCCTGAGGGCGTGGCTTTCTGTGCCCCGGGGGCGTGGCTTTCCGTGCCCTGGGGCGTGGCTTTCCGTGCCCTGGGGGCGTGGCTTTCCGTGCCCTGGGGCGTGGCTTTCCGTGCCCTGGGGGCGTGGCTTTCTGTGCCCTGGGGCGTGGCTTTCCGTGCCCTGGGGGTGTGGCTTTCCGTGCCCTGAGGGCGTGGCTTTCTGCGCCCTGGGGGGGGCAGCGCGGGGCATCTTGGCCTCGGGCGGCCGAAGAGCATAATCCGGGCCTGCATAAAGCACCGAGGAAAAGGGTGGTAGCTGCCGAATGCTGATATGAGAGAGATGTGGTATATGTTATCAAAGAAGAGACACAATGCTACAGAACATCCCCTCATGTAGTTACAGCTGAGTGATACATCATGCCTATAATGTATATGTGTGTTTTAAAAATTCCACTTGCTAGCATAGTAATTTTTAAACACTGTGTTTCAGAACCCATTAAAGTTCTACAATACACTTTCAGAAGATGTGTGAGACCATGAAAATGAGATGGGGAGAAAATATTTTTCCAGCACAGGGTGTTCTCCTTTGAAATTCATCTCCACCTGCAATTGCAGACCATCTTCCCAATGCATCTGTGCCCAGCGTGTGAAACAACAGGTAAGAGAGAGATTTCTTAATCATAGAATCATAGAGTTGGAAGAAACCTCGTGGGCCATCGATTCCAACCCCCTGCCAAGAAGCAGGAAAATAGCATTCAAAGCACACACCCCAACAGATGGTCATCCAGCCTCTGTTTAAAAGCCTCCAAAGAAGGAGCTTCCACAACACTCCAGGGCGGAGAGTTCCACTGCTGAACATGTTTGTGCATGTGCTCTATCCTTGAGACATTTGTCAGAGACGTGCAAAAAAATCCCCTTTCAAAGATCCAAAACATTCTCAAATCTGTATATTGTTG
>JARBWK010000012.1:21341525-21463612 GCA_030556195.1 Anolis apletophallus
GAGTCCACACTGCCATATATCCCAGTTCAAAGCAGAAAGTGTGGGATTTTACTCAACTGTGTGGAAGGGGCCTGGCTTATCTGAGTCCATACTCTGATAATGTGGGATTTTCCGCCTAGATATTTTTGGATATAGGATTGTGTGGAAGGCCCCTATGTCATGTTCTCCTCAACAGCTTTGTTCCCATCTTGCAGACTCAGGACCATGGCTTTCTTGGTTGTGTCTTATCCATCTGAAATGCAGCCCTCCTCTTTTACTTCTGCCTTCTACGTGCCCTTCCACACAGGCCCTATATCCCAGGATCTGATCTCAGGTTTTCTGCTTTAAACTGGATTATGTGAGTCCACACTGCCAGATTATCTGGGATAAACAGAAAACCTGGGATCAGGAAGGGCCTACCATTTCAAGCCTTGCCATCTTTTCCAGTGAGTCATCAAATGGCCCAAATATGACGGCTTCAGTTGAATCATTTTGTAGACCTTTGTACAGCCACGAAAACCACATACACATTTGTCAAAACCCTGGAAAGACACTGTGTAGATGCTGCAAAGCAGTGATGCATGGAATACATAAAGAAGGTATGGTGAAGTCATATTTCTTTATTACAGGTTGATATTTATATATATGTATATATCTTGAAGGGGTAAAAACTTGGCAAACCCTAAAGGGTTAACGGAGATATTAGCATGCAGAACCTCCAAGGGGTTTCCGTTACCATGGAAACAGGAGGCGGAGCCTGCAACTGGCCTTAGAATCTTCGGATTCAAACGTTAGCAGTTGGGAGTTGACAGCAATTAGTGTAAAGACTGCTGAGCAGTTAGTGTAAAGACTGCTGAGCTAATGGTTCTGGGAGTACAGCTATATAGTATCAAGTTGCATCTCCATATTTAGTGTATTGTAATCTTAAGGTACGTGCCTCTAAGAAGATACTGTAACCACCTAAGCTTTGAACTCTGAAACCTCCATGCTTAGAACACTGTTTGAATAAACTTTATAGTTCTTTAACAAAGATATCTCCCCATGTAGATCCTTCACATACAAGCCTCTAAAACAACTTCTTCCTAGTGGGTAGCCAAGTATAATGAATAGTGGCAGTGAACGTTAACAAATAGTGTCAGTGGGAGTTTGGGTTAGAGAGATACCCTACCCTGACACAGTAATCGGAAGGTCAGTGGGAAAGCTGACCTGTGTGAATACTTATTACATTATATGGTGGCAGCAAGTGGAAATTGGTGGTCAGGGTGGAATAAGAAAATTACCCGACCACAGTTGAAAGTGAAATATAGAGAGTCTTTACAGAAGGCAATTCAGCTGATGATGTTCTGAGGGAAAAGGATAAGAGCTTTCACCTCATTGGAGAATGAATTTTTTCCTACTACCAAACACAGCCCTGCTCATAAAAAGATGAGGGCATAGAATGCATGGGATGAGGGCATAGAAATGCACAAGTGGAGCTTATACTTTGTCTGCTTAATGCAGTGTTTCTCAACCAGTGTGCCGTGGCACACTAGTGTGCCGTGAGTGATCATCAGGTGTGCCGCGAGAAAAGCTCTCTGCCCCCCTTCCTTCCCCCCTCCTCCTGCTGAACTCCTGCTGCTTGGGGAGGAGGAGGAAAGGCCGGGCGGCAGCGAAGAAAAAGAAGAAGGGGCCGGGGCACCGCCTCCTTCGGCCGTTTCCCCCAGCCAGCCTCCAATCCGCCATGACTCCCACCATGACTCTTGCCCCTCGCTCGCTGAAGCTGCGCAGAGGAGGAGCCCTGCCCACTGAAGCCCATCCACCGCTCATGCTCTTCCTCTGTGGGAGAGCTGAAGCCGGGGGAGGGGGCTCACACAGCTTTGCCAGCCTTGAGGGGCAGTGCCAAGCCAGCAGTGGCAGAGCCAGCACAATGCTGGCTTGGCATTGCCCCCTCAAGGCTGGCAAAGCTGTGGGAATGCTGAAGCCGGGGGAGGGGGCGGGGCATGGCACGGCCTGGCTCCTCCCCCCCCCCCCAGCACTCCCTGCAACTGCTCCCAGCAGGCCACCATCCCCCCAGCCGTTCTTTACTGTGTTAGAGTGTCATTTTTGTGTCATTTTGGTTGGTGGTGTGCCCCCGGATTTTTTTAATGTTAAAAGTGTGCTGCATCTCAAAAAAGGTTGGGAAACACTGGCTTAATGTATGGACTTTGCTTATGGGTCCTTGGATTCCTCACTGATCTGAGCATGCTCAGAAATTCATTTTATTTCCAATGGGAGAAGAACTTCTTTCAAAACATTATGCCCTTTGTGTTGCAAAGCTTAGCTGTATGAGTAGGAAAAGTTAACATATTTCAAGAGGAAGAAGTTCATATTCTGAGTCATGGAAATATTAATTTGGGTGATTCACTACTTTTGAGTTCAGAAGAATGTAACAGATATTCCTAACCAAGCTGTGGCATTAACATTCCGTATTCAAATGAAACAATAAGTAATTGATTAAGTGCAACTTGCAGTGTGAGTGTGTTCGGTTTGCCTCAGCAGGAAATATGTTGAGTGGGTTGCAAACATTAATGTATGATAGATGTGAGGACAGGTGTGGGTGGCTGTGAATGCTAGGATTTTCTTAGGATATTGCGGAAGCCTTTGTATCAGCACTTTCTCCATGTACATCTTGGGCTGGATCAACACTGCACTATATCTCAGGATCATATCCCTGATTACCTGGTAGTGTAAAATCATATAATCCAGTTCAAATCAGATAATCTGGGATCGGATTCTGGGATATAGGTCAGTATAGATCCAGTCTGAGTGTATGCTAAACCTATGACAATGGGATATCTGTTGCTCACTACCTGGTAATAAAGTATCTCCCAGCTTCGCTCATAAAATAGGTTCACAACAAAACTGTATAAAAAATGGAGTTTCCACCTATCCGGACTATCCTTCTGCGCTACAAAACAGGTTCAAAGCAGCACTGGGGACAAAGGGTTTGTGTCACATTGGGCATGGCCGACTTACCGGCCATGCGGTTTGCGGGGCAGCGTTGCCCCCGTGCCATCTTCTTAGCCTGAGGGGCTTCTTCTCCCCAGAAGCCCCTGGAGTGGCAGGACAGCTTCCCGCCATCCATGCCGGCCAGCCAATGAGGGGGCTGGCTCCACCCCGCCCTGTCACTGCTTCCAGCCGGCACACACTTCCGCCTGGGCAGCTTACTTAAGGCTGCCCGGGGACTGCCTCGCCACGTGTGGAGACAGTTTTGTTTTTCCTCCCACGCTCCCTACTCATTGCATTGCTTGTTGGTGTATTTTGTTACTCTGCACTTTATTGTTGACTGTTATTAGTTTTACGTTTTGTTATGTTCTTTGTCGCAACTCCGTGTTTGGCGTGTGGCATGACCCCAGGCTTGCAAACGACTATGGACTTTTCGTGGGGGCTGTCCTACCCTGATCCAGGATCCATGCGTGGCCGCCAACCCTATGTTCCTGTTTTCAATAAATTGAGTTGTGGCCATTTTTATCCAACCAATTGTGTCTGCATGTTGTTCTTGGTGCGAGATGTGTCACGCTTGCACACGCAATGCACACGCTTGCACACTTTTGACAAAGTCCCTCACCAAAGGCTCCTAAATAAGCTCTTCAGCCATGGAATCAGGGGACAGGTCTTGTCCTGGATTGGAACCTGGCTAAACTGTAGGAAACAAAGGGTGGTAATAAACGGACATCTCTCTGGGTGGAAAGAGGTGAGAAGTGGCGTACCCCAAGGTTCAGTTTTGGGTCCATTACTTTTAATTTATTCATTAATGATCTGGATGTAGGAGTGAATTCTGAGGTAGCAAAGTTTGCAGACGACACTAAATTGTTCAGGGTAGTTAAAAATGAAACTGATTGTAAAGAGCTCCAGAAAGATCTCTCGAAATTGAGTGAATGGGCAACAAAGTGGCAAATGCATTTTAACCTAAACAAGTGTAAAGTCATGCACATCGGGGCAAAGAACCCCAACTACACCTACCAATTGATGGGGTCAACGCCTTCCGAGACAAACCAGGAAAGGGATCTTGGGGTCTTGGTGGACAGCTCAATGAAGATGTCAACCCAGTGCGCAGTAGCAGTGAAAAAAAGCAAATTCTATGCTAGGCATGATTAGAAAGGGAATCGAAAATAGGCCAGCAAATGTTGTATTACCTCTCTACAAATCTATGGTAAGGCCACATTTGGAGTACTGTGTACAATTCTGGTCTCCGCACCTTAAGAAGGATATAACGGAACTGGAAAAGGTACAGAAAAGGGCAACAAGAATGATCCAAGGGATGGAGCGGCTCCTTATGAAACCAGGTTGCAACGCCTTGGTCTTTTCAGCCTTGGAAGACGGCGTCTAAGAGGTGACTTGATCGAAGTGTATAAAATCATGCATGGGATAGAAAAGGTGAATAAAGAAAATTATTTTCTTTGTCACAAAACACTAGGACTAGAGGGCACTCCCTGAAGCTCCAAGGTAGGAAAATTAGGACTAATAAAGGGAAATATTTCTTCACCCAGAGGGTCATTGGGTTATGGAACTCACTTCCAGAAGAGGTTGTGACAGCTGTCAGCCTGAACAACTTCAAGGCAGGATTAGACAGATTCATGGATACCAAGAGTATCGGTAGTTACTGAAAAGGACATTCAAGTGCCACCTCGGAGTGGTTGAGGTAGGCAGGATTTCCCTGGGTACTGGTTGTGGGGGTCGGGAGCAGGTCAGGGTTTGCCCTCCCTTCTGCTCGAGATCCCCGTGTACAACTGGGGGCCACTGTGTGATACAGAATGCTGGACTAGATGGGCTGAGGTCCGATTCAGCATGGCTCTTCTTATGTTCTTATGTTCTTAATTGACAAAAATATTTTTAACAGAAGGTTGTCTTGCAAATTTTAGAAGCTAGTGCTCTGTAAATGATAACAATAACAATAATTCAGTTCAAAAGCATGGTCCCATACACTGATTAATTTGTAAGGCAAGCAGTGTTCAATCTTAAGGATGAATGGAAATCATATAATTTCATTTAATCACCACTCAAGCATGGAGCTTTGACATGGTTGAACAGAAGATCTCAGAAGCTTTAGGTGCTCTTACTGCAAATAACAAAGACAACCAGCTGATTCCTAATCCATCTAAAATGCAGACGTGTGATTTTCATCTCAAGAACAGACAAGCATCTCGTGCTCTGAGGATTACCTGGGAAGGAATCCCACTGGAGCATTGCAGCACACCCAAGTACCTGGGAGTCACTCTGGGAGTTTCGGCATCAAATTGTTGCCTTTGTTAGGCTGCTCTGAGTCCCCCTTCAGGAGTTGAGAAGAGTGGGGTAGAAATGTTGGAAATAAATAATAAATAATAAATAATATTGACTGTGTACTGCTTGAATATCAAACAAAAAGTGGGTGCTAGAAATAATATTGTACAAAAGCTGACTGGCACAAGAAACAGCTTCCTAAGATCTAAAGAGATACTCGCAGGAACACCTCAGCAAGTGAGAGTCCAAAGGTGGCAGGGTAAATCCCAGCACCTCAATCGGTGACTGAGATTGGATGAGAAATTCCCTCCTGAGCACACAGAAGAGTGGATGACCTGGAAGGCACTAAACAGGCTGCGCTCTGGCACCACAAGATGCAGAGTTAACCCTAAGAAATGGGGCTACAAAGTGGAGTCCACGGCATGCGAGTGTAGAGAAGAGCAAACCAGAAACCGCTTACAACAATGCAACCTAACCCACCGTTTAGCCATATCAGGAGTCAGGGGGACGGCCCTTAAATGGGTGGCCTCCTTTCTCCGGGACCGGGGACAACAAGTGGAGGTGGGAGGGATGGTCTTTCCCCGCTACTGTTTAATATCTATATGCGCCCTCTGGCCCAGCTGGTTTGTGACTTCGGTCTGGAGTGCCATCAGTATGCGGATGATACCCACCTTGTGCTGAGAAGGGATGGCAGGCCGGAGACCGTACCCGATTGTTTCCATCAATGCCTTGAAGCCGTGACTGGATGGCTGCGGGCTAGCCGATTGAAGGTTAACCCGTCGAAGACGGAGATCTTGTGGCTAGCTTCCCCTGGATTGAGTGGTTGCCAGCTGCCTACCCTAGCCGGCGAGCCTCTAAGCCCGTCGTCCTCCGTAAAGAGCTTGGACCCATTGCTATCGATGGAGACACAAATCTCCACGGTATGCAAGACCGCATTTTACCATCTGCGGCAGGCTAGGCGGCTGGCTCCCTACTTGTCCAGGGGTGACCTGGCTACGGTGATCCAGGCGACGGTCATCTCGAGGCTGGACTACTGTAACGCCTCTACATAGGCCTTCCCTTGGCAACAATCCGGAAACTTAAGCTGGTGCAGAATGCTGCTGCTCGAATTCTGGCGGGAGCGTCAGTCCGAGAGCATATAACACCTATCTTGCAGCAACTGCACTGGCTACCAATAGAGTACCGGATTGTTTTCAAGGTGCTGGTGTTGACATTTAAGGCCTTGTATGGCTTAGGGCCAGTGTACCTGAGGGACCGTCTCACCCCATATGTTCCCCCGAGATCACTACGTTCAGAAGAACAAAATCTTCTAGCTGTCCCGTCGATCCATTCCTGTAGGTTATCATCAACGAGATCGAGAGCCTTCTACGTGGCTGCACCTTTTCTCTGGAACTCCATGCCAGATGAGGTTCGCGCTATCACTGACTTAGTCCCGTTCCGGAGAGCTTGTAAGACTTTCATGTTCAAACAAGCTTTTAACCTCACCGGTCCATGTAGTCTGACATAAGTTCAGAGCTAACTTGCGATTACTGTAGATGGTTGTTCGGGATAGTTGAATTCTATGCTTTTCTGCTTTTAGGTTTTATGCCTTTGTAGGATGTATTAAACTGTTACTGTAATTTTGTATGTGCACCATGTAAACCGCCCCGAGCCTGCCGGAAGGAGCGGTATATAAGAGTGAATAATAAATAAATAAATAAATAAATAAATAAATAACATGAGCTTCTGGTCAAAGGACATTTAGCTTAAAGCAGAGTTTGTTTGCTTTTTTAAAAAAAACACGTTTGTTTATGTTTTAAAATCCTCAATTCACTTCTGACATGATAAATAAATTTAATTCAGAAATAGTGTGATTGGTTGTGATAGACTGAAACATACTGTGGCCTGAATCTTATTGTTAATCCCAAATGGAATGGACCTATTGAATCAATGGCATTTACCTGCACTCAACAATTGAAGCAATGGATCTTCTTTTTGGAACGAACACAAAGGGCTACTCAGTGGTATTCCCATGCTTTCAAAGCAATACTATTATTATCAAATATTTGGAGTTGCAGGTATAGTTTCGTTACACATTGCACCAATTTGTCCAGGAAATGTACGCTCGGGGAAGGCCTTGCCACCCAATTATCTCCATGTTAGAAGCCGCGGTGGCACAATGGGTTATTTATTTATTTATTTATTTCCATCATTTCTACCCCGCTTCTTCTCAACCCCCGAGGGGGGACTCAGAGCGGCCTAACAACGGCAACGATTCGATGCCACATAGTATACATATAATAAAAGCAAACAGTTAAGAATAAAATACATTAAAATACAGCTAGAATTAAAATACATTAAAAATACAATTAACATTAAAATGCATCGTGTACATTCACAACAGTTAAAACAGTATTCCATCCATAAGCATTAGGTCTTGTCCACCAGATTGCCATCTCAATCCAATCAAAGTGCCGTATCGTGCTAAAGTGCAAACGCTTGGTCCCATAACCAGGATTTCACTCTTTTTCTGAATGCCAGGAGGGATGAAGCTGATCGAATATCAATAGGGAGTGTGTTCCACAGACGGGGAGCCACCACCGAGAAGGCCCTATCCCTCGTCCCCACCAACCGCATTTGTTATACCCTTGTGCTGGCTGTACTGCTGACCTGAAGGTCAGCGGTTCAAATCCACGAGATGGGGTGAGCTTCCGTCTGTCAGCTCCAGCTTCCCATATGGGGACATGAGAGAAGCCTCCCACGGGATGGTAACACATCCGGGCGTCCCCTGGGCAACGTACTTGCAGACGGCCAATTCTCTCACACCAGAAGCGACTTGCAGTTTCTCAAGTCGCTTCTGACACAAAAAAAAAGTCTCCATGTTATTATTTTAGATATTTGTCATTTGGGTTTGCTATTGTGTGCTTCAATGTAGACTGCAACTCATACTGTGACCGACTACCTCTGGAAAATGGAGGGAGGGGGGAAAGGTGCTTTAAGAAAAGTGACAAATGGACTGATGAAACTTAAAAATGGAACCACCCTAAATAGCATCACAATAGTACAATAACAAAAAAGCAACTTTTTTGGAACATGGCACATTATCCAACAATATACTTTACCAATATTTAGATCTTGGCGAAAATCCACATCCCGGAGTCATCTGTGGTTCAAAACTCCAGTTGGTTAACGCAGTGTTTCTTAACCAGTGTGCTGTGGCACACTAGTGTGCCGTGAGTGATCATCAGGTGTGCCGTGGGAAATTGGAACCTCCAATACCCTTTCTTCCCCCTCCTGCCCACAGTGCTCTCTGGGTGTAGGTGAACTACAACTTCCAAACTCAAGGTCAATTCCCAAGCAAACCCTTTCAGTACTTTCTGTTGGTAATGAAAGTTCAATATGCCAAGTTTGGTTCAATTGCATTGTTGCAAGAGTTCAGGATGCTCTTTGATTATGTGTTAACTATAAATCCCAGAAACTGTAACTCCCAAATGTCAAGGTCTATTTTCCCCAAACTCCATCTGTGTTCACATTTGGACATATTGAGTATTCCTGCCAAGTTTGGTCCTGATCCAACATTGTTTGAGTCCACAGTGCTCTCTGGATATAGGTGAACGACAACTCCAAAACCCAAGGTCAATGCCCACCAAACTCTTATAGTATTTTCTCTTGGTTATGGGAGTTCTGTGTGGGAAGTTTGTGCCTTTCTGCCATTCCTGCCAGGCAGGCATGTAGCCGGGGGGCGCTAAGGAGGCTTCAGCCCCCCCGAAATTCTCAGGGTGGTCTGCGAAAAGGCCTTACTGGTACATTATTTTAACTGTTATGTTTATTCATATCATGATCTGATCACCATGCTCATTATATCCCACATTAATGGGGTTATTGGGATAACAATACAAAAGGTTTGCTAGAGTAGACCCTCTTCCACCCAGTCTCCGCCCCCCACCGAATCAAAATCCTGGCTACGGCCCTGCTGCCAGGATATTTATGTTGTGTTCATCAAAACAGGCCCAGGTTTGACACTGAGTGTATAAATACATTTAAAAACATATTAACTATATGTATTAGTGTGTTAGAGTGTCATTTTGTGTCATTTTAGTTGGTGGTGTGCCCCAGGATTTTGTAAATGTCAAAAATGTGCCACGGCTCAAAAAAGGTTGAAAAACACTGGGTTAACGCACGACAGATTGTGAAACTCATAATTAAGGACTCGTAGTTATTACTTCCGGTAATAACTATGAGCAGTATTTACTTTATGGGGATGTTGATGGGTAAATCTGTTGGAAAAAGAAGCTCTCTTATGCCTGCGTCTCCCCCTCCCTTCATCACCTAGGCCTAAAACTCATTTACTCTGTATTAACAAGAGAGGCTTTGTGTGTTAGAGGGATTTTTTTGAATTCCGTTAGAATTCCCAAGTTCCACTCCGAGTCCTGCAGCCGCTAATCATGACCGTGGTCACTGATAAGGAGCAGTAAATTGTTCGAGCCCTGAGAGAGTCTGATAGGTACATTCCAACCCCCTGCCTTGGCCTGGCGCTGCATTCTACACATTATTGCTCGCAGATGGGAGCTGTCAGCCTCCGTCAGCCTTATGTACACCCTGAGCGGGTCACATCCGCATTCCTCGCATTTATGATGGCCCAGGCTTCACCTTCTAGGGTCCTCCGATCAATTACATGTCATATCGCTTCAGTCTCACCCTACTCTAAAATACTTTTGCCCACCGACAGGCTTTCGAGTTTGGAGAGGGCTAGCTCTTGAGTGATTACAATATAAATATTTTAATAGGGTGAGAGTAAGGGGGGGTGCTATTGTGGCTTAAAACTGTCCCATTAATGTGCTGAAATTGATAGGCAAGAGCTAATGGAATATTTGAGGGTTTTCGAGTTTATTTAACTTTGGGGCACCGAAAAGTGGATGCATATGCGCTGACGTAGCATTTCAGCCTTTGGCTAGCACTATCTCATGAGGCTGCTATGTGCTGAAGACTGATATTACAGGATGTTCCCATGGCAGAAGGACATGTGGTGGTGGTAGTAGTCTGTATCTTAAAACTCAGGTCACATTAAGTGCCAGAGTGGGGAGGGGGTAGCAAAGAGAATAGCTACAGGGAAGGACAAACTGAGCGCATTGTGCTTCCCGAAGGAGGCTCCTACATATACACACTGAAGGAAATGTTTGTTCCTACTCTGAAATTTTTAATATGGCAGCAAATTAAAACTTCAGTTGGGCATTTAGAAACATAGTTAAGCTCACTTAACTGCTAGGTTGCTAGGTTGGCAGAAGCTGGGGCTGACAGCAGAAGCTCAGGCTGCTCCCTGGATTCAAACCTGCAACCTTTCGGTCAACAGGTTTAGCAGCTCAGCAGTTTAACCCTTTTGTATGCAAAAACACCCTATGTATGCAAAAAATTTTACAAATAAATCCTACTCAACCCAGTGGAACTTATTACTGTGTTTACATATCTTGGATTTATTTATTTATTTACTTTGCTTCTAGACCGCCTCTCTCAGCCCGAAGGCGACTCCAGGCGGTGTACAACAGCAAAAACTGCTCAAGACAAACATATCAACAATTATCAATACAATACAATACAATTCCAACGTATACAAATTAGCATTCAACATTAAAAACACAATATCAGCGTCTCATTAATTAAATCGACTTCCAATTGCATCGTCGTCGTTCCTTAGGTCTCAATTTGACAATCATACTACATCTGCAAATGCCCGGTCAAATAGCCAGGTCTTAACCTTCCTGCGAAATGTCAGGAGAGAGGGGGCCGATCTGATGTCATTAGGAAGGGCGTTCCAAATCCGAGGAGCCACCACTGAAAAGGCCCTGTCTCTCGTCCCCACCAATCGCACCTGCGAAGCCCTGGTTTATAGGGATCTCCCTATAAACCAGTTTTGCACATATATTCAGAAGCAATTTCTGAATAAATACCTTGTAGGCACTAGGCCCCATCTAATTTTGGAAGGTAAGTCTTGTTTATTACTTGGTTGAGAGACAACCAACAGGCTAGATTTCAGAGGAAGGATATGATAAACCTACTTTTGTGTATTCCTTACCTAAGAAAAATATATGACTTGAAGGCACTGACCACCTAATTTCCATACTGATAGTGGAACGATCCTCAAAGGGCCCTTCCACACAGCCCTATATCCCAGAATATAAAGGCAGAAAATCCCACAATATCTGTTTTGAACTGGGCTATCTGAGTCCACGCTCAGACAATGTGGAAGTAAGTGTACATCATTGCATTAATACTTTGCCAATTTATGCAATTTTGTCATCAGTTAAGGAAATTAAGGTTGATACAGTACAGGAACTTGAGACTCCGTGGCCCTCCGCCGGGTCCACCTTCGACCGGTTTCGGCCACTGGACGCAGAGGATGTTGACAAGATTGTCGCAGCCCTTCGACCAACCACCTGCTCCCTCGACCCGTGCCCCTCCATGCTGATTCGAGCTTGCGTGGAGGGGTTACGAGGCCCTCTGTTGAGCAAGGAGCTTTTCCAGAGGAGTTAAAAGGCGGTGGTTAGTCCATTGCTGAAGAAGCCGGGTTAGATCCGGCTCCCTCCAATTACCGCCCAGTGTCCAATTTACCGTACCTGGGCAAGGTAATTGAGAGGGCAGCAATGGACCAGCTGCAGACATTCTTGGATGATGCAACCTGGCTTGACCCCTTCCAGTCCGGCTTCCATTCGGGCCATGGGACAGAGACCGTCCTGGTCTCCATCACAGACCTACTCCGATGCCACTTGGATCAAGGCGGATTGGCGCTGCTCGTGTTATTGGACCTCACGGCAGCGTTTGATACTGTCGTTACCAACTTTTGACACACCGCCTGGCGGTGGCGGGGTGAGGGGACAGCCCTCAACTGGCTGTCCTCCTTCCTCCAAAACCGCCTGCAGCGAGTGAAGTGGGGAGGGTGGTCTCCGAGGGCTCCCCTTTACATTGTGGAGTTCCTCAGGGGGGCCATTCTCTCCCCTCTGTTATTTAACATCTACATGCGACCACTCGCCCAATTGGTACGGAGTTTTGGGCTGGAGTGCCATCAGTACGCTGATGACACCCAGCTCATTCTGGGGTGGAATCTGTACCCGATAATTTCCATCTGTGCCTAGAAGCCGTAACTGGATGGCTGCGAGCCAGTAAGTTGAAGGTGAACCCGACGAAGACGGAGATCTTGTGGCTGGGCCGCCCCGGGGTTGAGACTCAGTTGCCGACGTTTGATGGTGTGGCACTTCGCCCACAGCCCCTAGTTAAGAGCCTTGGGGTCCATCTGGACACCCAACTGTCGATGGAAGTGCAGATTGCCTGCGCTTGCAAGACAGTGTTCTACCATCTGCGGCAGGCGAAACGTCTGGCTCCTTACCTCTCCCGCTGCGACCTGGCCACGGTGATCCAATCCACGGTCATCTCGAGGCTCGATTACTGTAATGCGCTGTACATTGGCCTACCCTTGTCGGCGATCCGGAAACTTAAGCTGGTGCAGAACGCAGCAGCGTGCCTTCTTCGGCGTTGAGTATTTATGTCACAGCGGATAGGCAACAGAAATATAGAAGTTTAATTCCCCATCGGCCCAAAAACTCCAGTCTCTGTTCGAGTGAATAATGAAACTCTCATTCAATTCACAAGGTAAATATATAACTTTGTATTGAATTGTATTTAACAATAACTGGTAAAACATCGAAAAACAACAGCCATCACAGCTACCTTTCTAAACATCCTTTCCTCACAGATATTAAATCCCAACTGCCAAATCCCAACTGTCACTTTGTAACTGACATTTCTCAAAGTTCCATTTAGCAGTCTTGAGACAGCGCCATCTGGTGTCAAACATGTCACACTGCAGGTCATCTCTAACTGCAAAAATATATCTTGTGCTGACTCATGAATTGCTATTCAAAATGCAATAATCTGACAGCCTGCTGTCGGGAGCCCCAAGATCTGCGCATGTGACCCCACTCCTGCGTGCACTGCACTGGCTTCCCATTGAATTCTGGGTCTCCTTCAAGGTGTTAGTTCTAACTTTCAAGGCCTTACATGGTTTGGGGCCAGTGTACCTGAGGGAGCGTCTTACCCCATACAAACCCAGAAGATCACTGCGCTCAGAGGGGCTTAATCTACTAGAGGTCCCTAGTATTAAGATCTGTAGGCTGTCGAGCACCCGGCAGAGAGCATTTACAGTGGCCGCTCCGACCCTCTGGAACTCTCTGCCGGAGGAGATACGAGCACTACGGGGCTTGTTGGCCTTCCGCAAGTCTGTGAAGACTTGGTTATATAGGCAGGCATTTGGTCCCAACTGATGCCTCCTATAGTTTGCCAGCTGCCAACATACCGTCCTGCCATGTATTGCTTCTGCATATTGTTGCTTGCCGGGATCATTTGTGGGGAGTGGGGTTCTTGGGTATATGTCTTTTATCTGTTTATTGATGTTTTTATTGATTTTATGTTGTAAACCGCTCTGGGCTCCAGAGAGAGCGGTCTACCAAATCAAATTTATAAATAAATAAATAAATTCATTGACATGACCACTTTATCCTAATGACCAGTCCTCTGGATAAATGGAAGAACAGTTTGAAATGTACCAGATGTCCCCCCATTAGATTGTGCTGGCCCTGTGGGCTTCCAAATGTGAGGCCATTTCCCAGGCATGCCTTTGCTTTTGAACTGTTATGTCTCCTTGAATGTGAAAAAAGGCAAAGGGTGGAAGAGGATCACACTGTTCCTATTCAGTGTTGTGTTTGGCGGACCATCAGTGCTTGCGACTGCTAAGCCATTTTGCAACAAAAACCTCCAAAGCCAAATGTAAGATATTACACTCAGGCAGAAAAAAATATGAAATGTAGAGATACAGAATGGGTGACACCTGGTTCGACAACAGTCCACGTGGAAAAGATCTTGGAGTCTTCATGGACAACAAGTTGAACATGAGCCAACAGTGTAATGCAGCAGCTTAAAAATCAATGTGATTTTGGAATGCATCAATAGGAGTATAGTGTCTAAATTGAGGGAAGTCATGCTACATCTCCACTCTCCTTTAGTTACGAGGGCGGGTCAATAAGTTAGTGACTTTTTGAACAAAACACAGGTTTTTGGATAAAAAAATCATTTTATTTTTCAACGTAGTCTCCTTTGAGCTCTATAAGCTTTGTCCAACATTTCTCCAATTTTTTTATCCCTTCCAAAAAGTAAGATTTGTCAAAGTAATCAAAATAGGTATTTGTTTGTGAGATTATTTCATCGTTGGAGTCAAATCTCTTTCCGCCGAGCCATTTCTTCAGGTTTGGAAACAAGAAATAGTCACTCGGGGCTAAATCCGGAGAATAGGGCAGATGAGGGAGCAATTTGTATTCCAAATCATGGATTGTTGCCATGGAAACTGCACGTGTATGCACCCTTGCATTGTCCTGGTCCCATCTTGCGGAAAGCTTTCTCATACTCAAGTGATCATTTAAAATTGAAACCACTGAGCCTTGTGAGATGCCTATGGCCTCTACAATCTCTCGCACTTTCAATCTCCGATCAGCCAACACCATATCTTGAATTTTTTCAATTGTTTTGGGTGTAGAGACCTCAACTGGGCATCCAGAACGTTCGTCATTTTCCGTGCTTGTACGGCCACAACGAAATTCAGTAAACCACTTTTTTACCATTGAAATTGATGGTGCAGAGTCCCCAGAGTATTTATCAAGCTTAGCCTTGGTTTGAGTGATGGGTTTTTCCGGAAAAAAATAATGCTTGATGAGCACACAAAATTCACTTTTTTCCATTTTCTCCTCAAATCACGTGGTAGTCTGCTATCAATGGCTGTCAAACACAAACTAAATGACGCAGCTTGTTCAAATTTTGACATGAGTCAACTGACAGATGCCTGTTGACAGGAGCAGTGTGCCCTTTCAATTAAGAGGCGGGAAATTCAAGAAGTCACGGACTTATTGACCCACCCTCATAGATCTCACCTGGAATACTGTGTCCAATTCTGGGCATTGCAGTTTAAAAGGGATATTGACAAGCTGGAAGGCGTCCAGAGGAGGGCAGCTAAAATAATCAAAGGACTGGAGACCAGGCCCTATAAAGAGTGCCTTAAAGAACTGGGTATGTTTAGCCTGCAGAAGAGAAGGTTGAGAGGAGACATGATAGCCATATATAAACAGGTGAAATAACGTCATAAAGAAGAGGATTGTTTCCCGCTGCCCTGGAGACTAGGAACTGTAGCAATGGGTTCAAATTACAGGAAAGGCCATTCCACTTGTACATCAGGGAGAACCACCTGACCGCAAGAGCTGTTCAGCAGTGGAACTCTCTGCCTTGAGAGTGTGGTAGAAGCTCCTCCCTTGGAGGCTTTTAAACAGAGACTGGATGTCCATCTGTCAGTGATGCTTTGTGCCTTTCCTGCATGGCGGGGAGTTGAACTAGATGGCCCATGTGGTCTCTTCCAACTTTATTGTTCTACTAGCTTGGGGACCCGGCAGTGCCCGGGTTATTTGAGGAAGGCATTGTGAGCCAAGGTTGGTTCCTATTAGATGTTTATGTGGCTTGCAGTGGTCTCAGGAACTTAGTGAAGGTACTGCAAGTCCCATTGGCCATGGTCCATCCCCCTCCAAACAGCACCAGGTCATGGGGGCTCTGTCTGTCACATTTGGTCTTTATCCTTCTTTGGATGAGGGTTGCAGCGGTCTCAGAAGGTGAGTGAAGGTATTTCAAGTCCCATCATCTGTGGTCCATCCTCCTTGAAACAGCACCAGGGTGTAGAGTGGGTCAAGGGGACTCTGTGTGCTAATTTTGGTCTGTAGTGGTCATTGGGTGAGGGATGCGTTGTGAAGTGGGCCATTGGGCCCCTGTGTGGCAAATTTGTGTCAGATTATTGCATTTTGAATAGCAATTCATGAGTCAGCACAAGATATACTTTCGCAGTTTGAGATGACCTGCAGTGTGACATGTTTGACACCAGATGGCGCTGTCTCAAGACTGATAAATGGAATCTTGAGGATTTGTCAGTTACAAAGTGACAGTTGGTGACAGTTGGGATTGAATATCTGTGAGGAAAGGATGTTTTGAGAGGTAGCTGTGAGGGCTGTTGTTTTTCGATGTTTTGCCAGTTATTGTTAAATACAATTCAATACAAAGTTATATATTTACCTTGTGAATTGTATGAGAGTTTCATTATTCACACGAACAGAGACTGGAGTATTTGGGCCGATGGGGAATTAACCTTCTATATTTCTGTTGCCTATCCGCTGTGGCATAAATACTCGACGCCGAAGAGGTTATGGGCCCAGATCCCAGAACCCAGAACACAGAATCCAGAATTGCAGAGGCACAGAGATACTACATAACCCATAATTCATAGGAAAAGTTTTTGAATAACACTAGAAATTGCAGCAGAAGTCGCTGTTTACCTCAGTGTTAGAGAAAAAAGCTGAAGTGAATTTTTGCCAGGAGCATCTGTAGTGTGAAGAGAGATGGCATTATTTGGAGCACAGCATCATTTAGAAAAACTCAGAGGCAGCTCAAATTATTTAATATGGGCTACCAAAGTGCGAGCAGTTTTGGCAAAGGAGGAGCTGTTATCTTGCTTAACACATCGACCTATTTCTGATGCAGAAAGGTTGAAAGATGGCAAGGCAAGGGCTACCATCATCCTGTCAGTTGACGATAGGAACCTCACATATTTAGCTCTGGAAGAAACAGCCGCTGACTGTTGGAAAAAGGCTTGAAAAGCTGTATCAGCAGGCTACTGGAGGCTCAAAAGTTTTATTGAGCAGAGAACTGTTTTCACTGAAGCTTCTGTCAATGGAAGATTGTGCCAGAGAGACTCATTTGAGTAAAATGCTGAGCCTATTTAATGATTTAGCAGCAAGGGGCACCAATTTTACAGAAGATCAGAGAGGCTTAATTCTACTAAGCAGTTTGGGGCAGAGCTACAACTCATTCATTGACTCCATGCAATCTGTGAAAGAAGAGGACATCAACTTCGACTTAGTTTCGACTAGATTGGAGAACTGGGCTTGTTACAGAAGAAATGCCCAGCAACTTTCAACGGAGAAGATGGTCAACAAAGGCTTCAATATGAAGAGGAAAGAGACAATCCAGTGTGACATTATCTGTTACATTTGTAATAAAAGAGGACACAAAGCTAGACAATGTCATCAGAACAAGTTTAAGAAGAGTGAATCAGCACAGAGCAAGAAAAAACAGATCAACAATTCAAGAAAAGACTCTGATTCAGGCTGTCTGTTGATGAGTTTACAATGTAACAATGATTTTATTCCTCAGGTACCCTGGATTATTGACTCTGGGAGTGCAAAGAGTTTTGTTAAGGATAGTAAATTGTTAGCAGAGAAGGAACCTTTATCTGGTTCTATGCAAAGTTGTGTGAGTCTAGCCAATGGTCAAAGGTGCAAGGTTTTAACAAAGGGAGAAGTTGAAATTGGTCAACTGAGTCTAAAGTTAGACAATGTTTATTTAGTTCCTGAGCTAGAACACAATGTTCTAGGGGTGAAACAACTTGCAGACCATGGTTTATCCATTGTGTTTGAAGGGGAGTTATGTAAAATGAGTAATAAAAATACAGGTATGTATAAGGAAGTAAAATTTCAAAATGGTTTCTATAGAATGAATGCTAGTAATAAAATGTCTACAAATAGTATTCAGAGTTTGGAAGGGAAACCTCTGCATGGTGACAGATGTCTGCACATGCTACACAGGAAGTTGGTCCTGATCCATCATTGCTGTGGGCTGCAGTGTCTGACTGCCTGAGGCCTTTCCTTTCCCCTCTGAGTCACCTTAGAATGTTGGGAGGTGGATAGCCAATTGGAGTCCTTTATGCAAATACCATTTTAGTGGCAACCAATCCCCTTTTGTCTGGGGTTGTAGAATGTTGGAGTTCTGAGGCTGGCCAATCAGAGTCCTTTATGCAAATATTCCCATAGTGGCAACCTATCGAAATGCTGTCAGATATTCCTTGGCAGCTCGGCACCTCCCAGAAAATGAACATTCCATTTCCAACGGAAAAAAACTGTCATTTGGTTAACTCAAGCATTTAGTTGCATTCTGTTTTGCTGGCCAATCAGAGTCCTTTATGCAAATAGTTCCTCAGTGGCAACCAATGCCCTCTGTCTGGTGCCTTAGATCAGTGATTTTCAACCTTTTTTGAGCCGCGGCACATTTTTTACATTTACAAAATCCTGGGGCACACCACCAACCAAAATGACACAAAATGACACGCTAACACAGTAATACATATAGTTAATATGTTTTTAAATGTATTTATACACTCACTTAGTGTGAAACCTGTGCCTGTTTCAATGAATACAAAATAGATATCCTGGCAGAAATGGTAGAAAACACACACTAAGCTCTTGCTGTATTGCCTCGAGCTCACCGTCTTTTCTTTTTTCTTTTGCCCGCCACTCATATTAGGGCCTTCATCTGTGTCATAATTTTGTCCAGGGCCCTGTTCGGCATTTGCATTTTCCCTTCCCAAAAACTTCTCCATCACTGTCACTCGCTTGTCTTGCTGTGATCCCAAATTGCCACTGTCACTTGACGAGCAGCTGCAGCACTAACTCTAACTTTGTTTACTTAGCCGCATCTGAGCGAATCCAAGGTGGCACAACCATAGCACTCTCGCGTCACTTCTTAGGTGACGCAAGAGTGCTGTGGTTCCATTTCTTAAAGGGCCAGATGCGCCTTATAGTTTATATATGAATGAAGTTCGAAAATAATTTCCCACGGCACACCTGATGATCTCTCACGGCACACTAGTGTTCCGCGGCACACTGGTTGAAAATCACTGCCTTAGATTGTTGGAGTTCTGAGGCTGGCCAATCTGAGTCCTTTATGCAAATAATCCCACAGTGGCAACCAATCGAAATGCTGGCACATATTCCTCCGCACCTCCCGCCCTCCGCACCGCCACAAGCACTGACTTTTATTATATACATAGAGATAGATAGATTAATCTATTATTCTATATTATCTTTCTAGGATAAGGCAAACTCTTATCCAAATCAACCTGATATCATTAAGTGCATGTATGCACACATATACTCAACAAACAAAAAGAGTATGAAACAATTTCAGGCTGTTCCAACATCTTGGGATTGGGTTTGATGCCAGCCAAAGGGGATACGTCTGCATAGGGTTGTACCACTAGCTGTGAAAGGTACTGGACCAATTCTTGGCTGTATACTATCTATTGCATCATTTATCAACAATTTGTCTTATATTGTACTGTAACAAATTCCAATCTTTGGAAAAATCTGGAATGACATCTAGTTCTCGCTCAAGGCAGGCCCGGATTACCCATAAGGCCATCCGAGGCCCTGGCCTCGGGCGGCAGATTTTGGGGGGCAGCATTTCCGGGCCTGAAGGAAGGGGTGAGGGAAAGTCCCGCCACCCCTAGGGCGATTAACGCGGCTTCCCCCGCCCCGCTTGCGCGGGTGGGCGCCACTCCTTCCTTCAGTGAAGGGAGGAGGGGCGCCGGTGCGAGCGTGGCGGCGCCGGGGGAAGCCGTGCGAGTCGCCCTAAGGGCGGGACTTCCGGCGGCGACTTCTCTTTCTTGCCGGCAGCGCCTCCGCACCTCCTCCCTTCAGTGAAGGGAGGAGGCGGAACCGGCATGAGGGGAGAAGGCGCCGCTGGAAGTCCCTCCCCTAGGGCAACTCACGCGGCTTTCGCCACCGCCGCCCTGCTCGCCCGTGCCCCAAACACGAGCGGGGCGGCGGCGGGGGAAGCCGCGTGAGTCGCCTTAGGGGCAGGACTTCCGGCGGCGCCTTCTCCCCTCACGCCGGCAGCGGCTCTGCCCCTCCTCCCTTCAGTGAAGGGAGGGGAGCGGAACCGGCGTGAGGAGAGAAGGCACTGCTTCCGCTGCCCCGCTCGCCCGTGCCCCAAACACGAGCGGGGTGACGGTGGCGAAAACTGCATGAGTCGCCTTCTCTCCTCACGCCGGTTCCGCCCCCTCCCTTCACTGAAGGGAGGAGGGGGCAGAGCCGCTGCCGGCGTGAGGGGAGAAGGCGCTGCCGGAAGTCCCGCCCCTAGGGTGACTCACGCGGCTTCCCCCACCGCCCCGCTCGTGTTTGGGGCACGGGCGAGCGGACGGGCGGCGGCGAAAGCTGCGTGAGTCGCCCTAGGGGCGGGACTTCCAGCGGCGCCTTCTCCCCTCACGCAGTCACGCCGGTTCCGCCTCCTCCCTTCACTGAAGGGAGGAGGTGCAGAGGCGCTGCCGGCAAGAAAGAGAAGGCGCTGCCCGGAGGTCCCGCCCCTAGGGTGACTCGTGTGGCTTCCCCCGCCGCCGCCGCGCGCACCGGCGCCCCTCCTCCCTGAAGGGAGGAGGGGTGCCGGCGCGAGCGCGGCGGCAGCGGGGGAAGCTGCGCGAGTCGCCCTAGGGGAGGGACTTTCGGCAGCGCCTTCTCCCTCTCGCCGCCCCCCCGCAAGAGGCCCCACCCCCTGGGGGCGGCATTTAGACAGGCGGCCTTGGCCGGCACAGTCCGCTAATCCGGGCCTGGCTCAAGGAATCATGTAATATTATCTGTTGTCAGCATCCATTGGAGATAGCAGGAAAGGACCCACCTCCTACTTAAAGTTCTTCAAGAGTAAGCCAACAAATTTTTGCAGTGAGTTGCATAATCTATTTGATTGCCAGAAATTGCTTAGTAGAAAATCTAAATGCTAAAGCCGTTTCTCAAAAAGCCCAAATCCCAGTTCCAAGTGATTTTTTTTAAAAAACAACCTCCAGATTTCTTCAAGAATACAGATAAACCTCTGAATCTTTATTTAGCTTGAGCTGTCAAGAGAATATTCACACTGACAGCATGCAAAAACCTTCTGTGTTGAGGTTGAGTCATCCTGTTCTATCGCTGAGAAGAACAGATGATGTACATGACAATTGTGAATGACAGGCTAACAATAGCAGTGACCCGAACCAAGGAATGGTTCTGGGGATGCAATTGCCAAGAAAGAAAAATATCATTTGTAAACAAGTATAAGCTCGGTAAAACTGATGCTTGTAGGGCTCCTCCCTTTTCTGTCACTGTGATTGTCATGAATCAGCTCGAACCTTCCGCTCCTCGGGGGAGGCCCTCTTGTCGCCCCTGCCAGTCTCACAGACTCGTCTGATGGGCACAAGGGAGAGGGCCTTCTCCTCTGTGGCCCCCTGACTCTGGGATTCCTTGCCCGGAGAGATTAGGAAAGCCCCCACTCTGGAGACCTTTAAAAACACCTAAAAACCTGGCTTTTCCGCTGCGCCTTCAGAGAATAGCTATTTAAGTTCTACCATTGTTTCTCCTCAATGCCCCCGTGCTTGGAGTCCATCCCCCCCTCCCCCATAAAGGATGTTTTTTCCCTGTAAGGGATGCTATTCCGCTTATCTCAGCCTGAGATTTTAATCTATTATATAAAGGAGGTCCCCTTGTCGAACGACTGACAGAGACAGAGAAACCTTCCAAGGCAGAGACACCAAACTTGCCAACACAAATAGGCCTCAGGCAAGGAAGGTTTTTAGCAAAGAAACTTTCCCCCTCAAAACCTAGAAGGCCCCCAAAACAACGATACAAAAAACCTACATTTCCCAGCATCCTCTGCGGCAGCCAGCGAAACCCATTGGCCAACATCAGTTACCATAGTAACGGTGGGCAAAGCCACTTAGAAGGCTGAGTGATTTCAGTTGAGGGTTAAACTGCCGCAGTCAAGATCTAGGAGGGAGACAAATAGGGCACAAGGGACACAGGCACCACTGACAAACACATACCCCCAGAATAACACAAAAGTAATACCTACTCACAACACAATACGCACATAACACAACCTTGTGTCTATTGCACAACCCATTTGTATGCCATTCCTTCCTTCCACACAGGCATAAGCTGACCCGAAAGACAAGCCATGCCTCCTAAAAAGAACAGCATCGGACGACACACTCGCAACGCTACATACATCAAACAAAAAAGGGCAGAACAAACGCCAGAACAGAAAGACACTGCACTACACTAGCTTTTGCCATCACCATAAACAAGGCTCAAGGACAAACACTACAAATCTGTGGCATAGACCTTGACACAGAATGCTTCTCCCACAGACAACTCTACGTAGCGTGCTCCAGAGTTGGGAAACCACAGAACCTCTACATCAACACAGCAGACGAAAAGACAAAAAACATTGTATATCCACAAGCTGTGCAGAACGCCAGGAACACCACACACCGACAACTCCACAGGACTTCAACATCCCACCCACCAGAACAACCCAGAACGACACAGCCATGACCCCACCAAGACCATAAGTAACATCAATTCTAACCCTTACATACTCAGACTTTCTCGCATCTCCTAAATAGGGCACAGCAATGCGTGCCGGGTACAGCTAGTATTTTATATGTTGCCTGTGGCTCACCCTATCTTTATGATTTTAGATATCTCGTTGTACATTGCTTTTTATTTATATGTATTTATTTTATTGTGTTTATTGCTGATGTTTTTGATTCTATTTTTTTGAAAGTTGTTGTTTGGGCTTGGCCTCATGTGAGCCGCCCCGAGTCCCCATTGGGGAGATGGGGAGGGGGTACAAATAAAGATTATTATTATTATTATCACCCTCTCCCAACAAATGTAGTAGGGACCCATCCCTGTCTTGGCTTCTCTCCTCCAACTCACAGCCTATATAACCGAATCCTGTTGCCAGACTAATTTATTTATTTATTTAAAACTTTTATACCCAGGCCTTCTCACCTCCGAAGAGGGACTCAGACCGGCAAACAGCAAGTATTCAATGCTAACATTTAAAATCTAAAACATCATAAATATATTATATAAATGGGTTCACGTCATGTGATGTATACCTCAAACAAAGAAACCATACAACGCAGAAACACAATACTTGCCAACAGAAATAGGCCTCAAGCAAGGTACATTTGTAGCAAAGAAACTTTCCCCCCCAAAACCTAAAAGGCCCCCAAAACAACGAGTAAAAATAAAACTACATTTACCAGCATCCTCCGGGGCAGCCAAAGACTCACCCAGCCTCTACATTCTGAACAACATGATTGGCTGCCAATAAGGGCGGATTTGCATAACTGCTGCACTGGCCAGCCAACATGAAAATTCCGATCCATAATAAACTGCCAAAACAGAATAAGGAAAAGGCCTGAGCCAATCCCCAACACAAACACCCAAATCACTTCCAACCGAAAATTTACACCCCAAAAAATCACAGACCATGCCCAAAATTGACAGTAAGGCTTCATTAACTTGATTTCCCTAACTAGCTCTCACTTACTGGGAAGCTGTTTACGCTCTAAATTGACAGTAAGACTTCATTAACTTGATTTCCCTAACTAGCCCTTGTAGCAGGAAAAGGCTCCTTCACCCTCACTTACTGGGAAGCTGTTTACGCTCTGAATTGACAGTAAGGCTTCATTAACTTGATTCTCCCGACTAGGCCTCAGCTCATTGGACATTGTGTATGGCCTGAATTGACAGTAAGGCTTCATTAACTTGCTGTTCATAACTAGGCCTCAGCTCATGGGACATTGTGTATGGCCTGAATTTACAGTAACCTACCTTGGCACACAGAGCCCCGACCATGCATGATGGGACATGAAGTACCACCATGGAAAATGGGATTTGTAGTACTTCAAAACCCATCATTCCCCACAGACCACTGTGGCCCAGAACCAAGACCAATAAAGACCCAACTTGGCACACCATGCCCCCCATGACCCACACTCCATCCAACTGCAGTTTAAAGGAGGGCACACCATGGATGATTGCACTTTCTCGCATCTCCTAAAAAGGGCACAGCAACGCGTGCCGGGTACAGCTAGTTTACAATAAAATTATCAAATACAATACAATAAATACATTTATAAAGCCTTTCGCCAAAGTAAAATCAAGTCCAACTTAATCCATATATTCGGTCCGTGTCAAGTGGTTAGCGACTTTAGTCACTTCGCGATCTCCTCCTTCATTCTGCGAATGCCTCATTGCACAGCCACATTTTCACCTGCTTCCTAAAAGTCAGGAGGGAGCGGATCTAATTTCATTTGGGAGGGAATTCCACAGCCGGGGGGCCACCACAGAAAAGGCCCTGTCCCTTGTCCCCACCAGACGCGCCTGCGAAGGTGGTGGGACCGAGAACAGGGCCTCTCCAGACGATCTTAGCACTCTTGACGGTTCATAGGGGAGAATACGTTTGGACAGGTAAACTGGGCCAGAACTGTACAGAGTTTTGTAGGTCAACACCAGCACTTTGAATTGTGCTCAGAAGCTAATTGGCAGCCAGTGGAGCTGGCGCAACAGGGGAGTTGTGCGCTCCCTGTACCCTGCTCCCGTTGGTAGTCTGGCTGCTGCATGCTGGACTAATTGCAGCTTCTGGGCAGTCTTCATAGGCAACCCTATGTAGAGAGCGTTGCAGAGTAGTCTATACAGGATGTAACCAGAGCGTTGACCACCGTGGCCAAGTCTGACTTCCCCAAATACGGGTGCAGCTGGCTCACAAGCCTGAGCTGTGCAAAAGCTCCCCTGGCCACCGCTGAGACCTGGGGTTCCAGGCTCAGCAATGAGTCCAGGATCACTCCCAGACTGCGAACCTGAGCCTTCAGGGGGAGTGTAACCCCATCAAGCACAGACTGTAACCCTATACCCTGTTTGGTCTTACGACTGATCAGGAGTACCCCTGTCTTGTCTGGATTTAGTTTCAATCTGTTAGCCCTCATCCAGTCT
Source organism: Anolis apletophallus (assembly GCA_030556195.1). Lineage (NCBI taxonomy): Eukaryota > Metazoa > Chordata > Lepidosauria > Squamata > Anolidae > Anolis > Anolis apletophallus. Next base: position 21,366,446 of record JARBWK010000012.1, read on the forward strand.
GTTACAGTGGCCAAGCACCGGTTCAGGACTTGAACAGCCTCCTTAGTAGCAGGTGGGAAGGAATGACCGAGTTGGACATCATCTGCGTACAGATGACACAGTACCCTGAAACTCCAGATGATCTCCCCCAACGGCTTCATATATATGTTGAACAACATAGGGGACAGTACTGAACCCTGCAGGACCCCACAGTACAATGGATGTGGGGCTGAGCAGGAGTCCCCTAGCAACACCTTCTGGGACCAACCCTCAAGGAAGGACTGGAGCCACTGCAAAGCAGTACCCCCAAGGCCCATTCCTGCGAGGCGTCTCAGAAGGATACCGTGATCGATGGTATTGAAGGCCAATGAGAGGTCCAGCAGAACCAACAGGGACATACTCCCCCTGTCGAATTCCTGGCGTAGATCATCCACTAAGGCAGTGTTTCTCAACCTGGGGGTCGGGACCCCCAGGGGGGTCGCGAGAGGGTTTCAGAGGGGTCGCCAAAGACCATCCGAAATCATATATTTCAAATGGTCTTAGGAAGCCCTTTGGCAGAGAAGGTTGAAGATCTCTCTGCTTGTCCTTCTCTTTCTTTTTGGAAACAGACTCTGAATTCTCCCACCTAAATCTCTCCTCTGCTGTGATTGGCAGGCCTCCCAGCCAAGGGGAGGCCTGTTTCTGAGACTCCAAGCGGGGAGGGGAGAGCAGCATGATGCGCATGTGTGGGTGAGGGAGAGTATGTGAGGTGGGATGGAGGCTCACGCCCACTAGTCCCTTCAAGGCATGAGGGTTCTGTGTAGGAAGTTTGACCCAATTCTATCATTGGTGGGGTGCAAGAGGCTCTTTAATTGTAGGTGAACTATAAACCCCAGCAACTACAACTCCCAAATGTCAAGATCTATTTTCCCCACACTCCACCAATGTTCATATTTGGGTATATTGTTAATCTTAATTGTTAAACTGTTATTATATGTTTTTTTCTGGGGGGGGGGGGGGTTGACTTGTTGCTGTGTTGTATTGAGGGCAGACACTGCCTGTGTAAACCGTCCCAAGTCGCCTTCGGGCCGAGAGGAGCGGTATAGAAACGTAACAAATAAATAAATTAAATAAATAAATAAATATTGAGGATTCGTGTCAAGTGTGGTCCAGATCCATCCTTGTTGAGTCTATAGTGCTCTCTGGATGTAGGTGAACTGCAACTCCCAAACTCAAGGTCAATGCCCACCAAACCCTTCCAGTATTTGCTGTTGGTCATGGGAGTTTTGTGTGCCAAGTTTGGTTCAATTCAATTGTTGGTGAGTTCAGAATGCTCTTTGAGTGTAGGTGAACTATAAATCCCAGCCACTACAACTCCTAAATGACAAAATCAACGCCCCCCCCAAAAAAAAACCAGTTATGAAATAGCAATGAAAATAATGTTATGGTTAGGGGTCACCACAACATGAGGAACTGTATTAAGGGGTCGCAGCATTAGGAAGGTTGAGAAACACTGCACTAAGGCGACCAAGGCTGGTATCAAGTTTGGCCTAAAGCCAGACAAATGGCATTACATGGCCAGGATGGTATTATATGTTATGATTTTTTAATTTCTATTATTCTAATATTTGTGTATATTCTATCTGTTTGTTGCTTGCATGGCATTGAACATTGCCAACTTGGAAGCTGCTCTGAGCTGCCTTTGGGGTGAGAAGAGTGGGGTAAAATATAGATAATAAATAAAAAATAAATAATATCATGGGGTTTTCTCGGCAAGTTTTGTTCAGCAGGTGCTTGTCCTTGCCTTCCTTTGAGGGTGAGATAATATGAATTGTCAAGGTCAATCAGTTGGTTTCCAAGACTGATCGGGGATTCACACCCTGACCTCCTACAGTCTTAATCTAGTGCTCAAACCGCTACGCCACACTGGCTCCCAATCTCAAACTATGCCTTGCTACAACACATAGCTGATAACAAGCTAATCTGTTGTCCTTGACTGTGTTTCTGCAACCTCAGTTGCTAATACAATCAGACAAAAGAAATAATTTCACCACACTCAGTATATCTCCATCTCTTTCCCAGCAAGGTAGCTACTTACAAGGACAAGCCAAAACATAGAACACAACATTTGCTTTATTAAATTGTATGGGACTGAAAAATAAAATATCCGAATTTGGAAATGATTTTTAAGGAGCAAATCTCCAAGTTTCCCAGCCAAAATGTTGGGGGAATCCTGGGACCTGTGGTCTAAAATCAACGTTTCCGAGCTTTGGGCCCAATGCAGGCATAGGTTTAACTTTTCTCAAAGGATTATTTTAAAGAAAAGGTCTGTACGGAAGCCCTACGCAGAGGTGCTCACACTTTTTCAGCATGCGAGCTACTTATAAAACAACCAAGTCCAAATGATCTACCTCCCCACTACTCAGAAAGCCATAAAAGCAAAATATTTGGAAATTTATTTCAGTGAGAACCATATAATATATTTTAAGACTGAATTCAACTAAATGTGAGTATAATAAGCCCCTGAATTTATTCATAATAATAATGATTATGATATTCATTCAACCTCTGCTACTAATAATAACAACAATAGTAACAACAACAATAGGTTCCTAGAGTAGAAGGAGACCTCCAAGGGCCATCCAGTCCAACCTCCTTCTGCCATAAGGGAAAAACACAATCAAAGCATTCCTCACAGATGGCCATTCAGCCTCTGATGATAACAACAACAACAACAACAATGGGTTTCTAGAATAGGAGGAGACCTCCAATGGCCATCCAGTCCAACCTCCTTCTGCACCTGGGCAGCGTCGGAAGCCTGCGGGGTGGGACTGAGCCTTCCTCCTGCCCTGCCTGCGATCTACCAGGACACTCTATGCCAGTGTTTCCCAACCTTTTTTGAGCCGCGGCACATTTTTAACATTAAAAAACTTCGGGGGCACACCACCAACCAAAATGACACAAAATGACACTCTAACACAGTAAAGAACTGCTGGGGGTTGGTGGCCTGCTGGGAGCAGCTGCTGGGAGTGCCGAAACTGGGGAGGGGGCGGAGCCAGGCTGCGCCATGCCCCGCCCCTTACCCCCGGCTTCACCTCTCCCAGCAGCTGCTCCAGCCTTGAGGGGCAGTGCCAAGCCAGCGGTGCCAGAGCCAGCACAATGCTGGCTTGGCACTGTCCCCTCAAGGCTGGAGCAGCTGCTGGGAGTGCCGAAGCCAGGGGAGGGGGCAGAGCCCCGCCCCTCCCCCCAGCTTCAGCTCTCCTACAGGCCGCGCCATGCCCGCCCCCCTCCCCCCAGCTTCAGCTCTCCTACAGAGGAGGAGCATGAGCGGTGGATGGGCTTCAGTGGGCGGGGCTCCTCCACGCAGCTTCAGCGAGCGAGGGGCGAGAGTCATGGTGGGAGTCATGGCGGATTGGAGGCTGGCTGGGGAAACGGCCAAGGAGGCGGCGCCCGGTCCCTTCTTTTTCTTTGCCACTGCCTCGACCCTTCCTCCTCCCCCTAGCAGCAGGAGTTCGGCAGGAGGGGGGAGGAAGGGGGGCAGAGAGCTTTTCTCGCGGCACAGCAGGAGGTCCGTCACGGCACACTAGTGTGCCATGGCACACTGGTTGAGAAAGACTGCTCTATGCGATCTACCTAATGAGCACCCTTGCCCTACAGTCTTGAGCCATAACAGTTAAAGTGGTACCAAACTGCATTACTTCTACACTAGATGTATCCTCAGCCAGTCTGGCTCAAAAACAGTCTGTTTCATGCAGTATCAGGACAGATAGGTATAGATCAGTGGTCCCAAAAGTGGGCGGTACCACCCCCTGGTAGGTGGTGGGGCGATCCAAGGGGGTTCTGGGAGGCTCAGGAGAATTTAGGGGGCGTTGAACCCCTGTAAGGGGGCGGTGGCATGAGCCAGACTTGCCACTTGCAGGGTCGCACACTTGCGAGGACGTCCCCGTTGGAAGGAAGAGGCCGATACACAGGACTGCGCCATGGGCGGGGTTGATGAGAGGAAGGAGGCACACGCTGCGGTTTCCAACGCCTGCCTGGGGATTCCAATTCACAGGAACACAGTCGCAAGTGCGCGATATCCGGGCAGGTGTTGCCGTTGCATCCAGATCTGTCATTTATGGGGATCCTAGTGGTCTGTGGAAGTCAGAGCTGAATTGGCTGAAGGTACTGCAAATCCCATCATCCGTTGCTCATACTCTCCCAAACATGGTTTTTGTGATGATTTCTGGAATTCAATGCTTGTAATTTACATCTTTCTTTACTATACTATATTTTACGAAAAAGGTAGAAACATTAATACAGATATCTTTCTGTTTAATTGCTATTAAAATTAAAAAATAATTTCTAGAGGGGCGCTGAGTAAATTTTTATCTGGAAAGGGGGCGGTAGGCCAAAAAAGTTTGGGAACCACTGGTATAGATCAGGGCTGTCCAACTGGCGGCCCTGGGGCCGGATCCGCCCCCCCAGCCTGTTGGACACGGCCCCTGCTATGCCCCCAGCCGCCATTTTTAATTTTTTTAAAAAAAAGGCGCCGCCTTCTGCATCGCGGCTCCCCACCCTAGGAAGGGCGGGGGCCGCCAAAGGAGGAGTAGGCGGCGCCAGGGCAGCGCGTCACGCCAGGCCTGTGACGCGCTGCCCTTGGCGCCGCTCTGCTCTCTCCTCTTCCCAGGCGTCGTGCCTTTCCCGGGCGCTGTGGCGCTCAGGACAGCCACGGTGCCCGGGAAAGAGGAGGAGGAGGAGGGAGAATGACAGCTTTAGGAGAGGGTGGGGCCTGGGCTGGGGCGGGGCCTGGGGGCGGGGCCTGGAGGTCATCAGTGACCTCTATTCCGGCCCTGGACCCGGTAGAAGTTGGACAGCCCTGGTATAGATGAAGGGACCAATTTCAGAGTGATTTAGCTTTCTAAAACTGTTGGATGTTGTAGAAAAAGGAACCATAATCTGGACTCCACTCCTGGAAGGAAAATCGGGCAAGCACTACAGAAAATGGAATGTCCATTCCTTTAAATAAGTCGGATATAGCTCTTCTCCAGTGGCACAGTGGGATCATTGTGCTGTGGTACAAGCCACATACTGACATCCACATTCTTCAGGTGCAATAGACAAAAGAACCGAGGCTGGCCTATTTTTTTCCCCCTTTAAGACTTGTACAGGTGCAGAGAAGATTGTGTCTGAATAGGCTTCTTCTTCCCTGGTATGATGGCTCGGGTTATAGACAGCTACTCAGAAAGCAAAGAAATAACTGTGACAGCTGATGGGAACTGGAACTGGCATTGAAACTTAGATTGTGTCTCCTTCCCTTGTCAGTCCTTCTCCTCCTTATGTTACAAGGAAACTATTGTTGAACAATCTGTGAAAAAACAAAACAAAATGTTAATAATTGTAAGGAAAAACCTGCTGGAATTTTCCCAGAAGCTCTGAATCTGCATTATGTGTATGCACACTGCAAATGCCTGAGGACAGTTACTGAACATATGACCAGAAAGATGCTAGAAAATCTGGATCGTATTGACGAAGCTTAAATCTGCAAGTTTATCTGGTCCTGGTTCTCTATTTCAGTGTTGTTCAACCTCTTTTGAGCCGCGGCAAATTTTTTACATTTACAAAATCCTGGGGCACACCACCAACCAAAATGACACAAAATGACACTCTAACACAGTAATACATATAGTTAATATGTTTTTAAATGTATTTATACACTCAGTGTGAAACCTGGGCCTGTTTCGATGAACACAAACTAGATATCCTGGCAGGAATGGCAGAAAGACACACACAAAGGTCTTGCTCAATTCAAAGTTAACACACAATCAAAGAGCATCCTGAACTCTTGCAACAATGGAATTGAACCAAACTTGGCATATTGAACTCTCATTACCAACAGAAAGTACTGAAAGGGTTTGCTTGGGAATTGACCTTGAAGTTGTAGTTCACCTACACCCAGAGAGCACTGTGGTCTCAAATAATGTTATGTTATGTTGTTGTTGTTGTTTTTTCCTATCCAGAATGACAATGTTGGAAGGAGGCTCACCACTTTAAGGTCCCTAAAACAGGCATGGGAAAACTTTGGCCCTCTGGGTGCTTTGGACTTCAATTCCCACCATTCCTAACAGCCTGAGGCCCTTTCCTGCTTAAATGGCTGAGGGGGGAAGGAAAAGGGCCTGAAGCTGCTAGGAATGGTGGGAGTTGGAGTCCAAAACACCTGGAAGGTCCAAGTTTGCCCATGCCAGCTTTCGACCGAGACCTCTTCCTCCCCCTTCCTCTTCGTGCCCTTTCCTCCCCTTCCTGCCAAACACTTATTTTTTTCTTCTCCACTCTGGCTCCCTTCTTCCCAGTCTTGCTCTGCTCGATCCGAGGGGGCAGCGTGAGCGTATTCAGGAGTGGAGGGGGGAGGGAGGAAGACGTGATCCGTGCAGGCGCTACTGCGCAGACTCGCCCCACGTCTTCCTCCCCCCTCCACTCCTGACCACGCTCATGGCAGCATGAGAAAAGCGAGGCAGGGAAGAAGGGAGCCTGAGTGGAGAAGAAAAAGTGTTCGGCAGGAGGGGGAAGGGTATTGGAGGTTCCAATTTCCCACGGCACACCTGATGATCACTCACGGCACACTAGTGTGCCGCGGCACACTGTTTGGGAAACACTGCTCTATTTGACCTGCATTCCACCTGTAATCTCTTATGATAGTCCATAATTTTCTTTTGATGTATGGTTACCTAGCAGGAAGATAACAACAACAACAACAACAACACTTTATTTATATTCCGCCCTATCTCCCCGAGCGGACTCAGAGTGGATTCCAGTATATATTCACACACAAACACAGGCAAACATTTAATGCCTTGATACAATGAGACAGACATTCATGTAAATCCTTGCTTACATGATACAGGCTAAGCCAGTGTTTCCCAACCTTTTTGGAGCTGTGGCACACTTTTTACATTTGCAAAATCCTGGGGCACACCACCAATCAAAATGACACAAGATGACACTCTAACACAGTAATACGTATAGTTAATATGTTTTTAAATGTATTTATACACTCAGTGTGAAACCTGGGCCTGTTTCAATGAACTCAACATAGATATCCTGGCAGGAATGGCAGAAGGAGACAAACTTCCCACACAGAACTCCCATAACCAAGAGAAAATGTTTGGTGGGCATTGACCTTGAGTTTTGGAGTTGTAGTTCACCTATATCCAGAGAGCACTGCGGACTGAAACAATGTTGGATCAGGACCAAACTTGACATGAATACTCAATATGCCCAAATATGAACGCAGATGGAGTTCAGGGGAAATAAACCTTGACATTTGGGAGTTGTAGTTGCTGGGATTTATAGTTCCCCTACAATCAAAGAGCATTCTGAACCCCACCAATGACAGAACTGGGCCAAACTTCCCACACAGAACCCCCAGGAGGCACGATGAGGTCTTTACTTGGGGAAAGGGAGGCAGGCCTTCCCAATGCATGGAGTTGAGAGACCAAGTAGACAACGGGTGGGGAGGGTGGGGGGTGTTTGTAATTTTGTGCCTTTATCAAGGCAGGTTTCTTAGGGTTTTTATACTTCAACACACTAGACTCCCCCCCCCCCTTTCCTGGAGGTTCCGATTTCCCACGGCACACCTGATGATCGCTCACGGCACACTAGTGTGCCCGGCACACTGGTTGGGAAACACTGGATTACAGTATATATACAAACACAAACACAGGCAAACATTTAATGCCTTGATACAATGAGACAGACATTCATATAAATCCTTACGTGATACAGGCTGAGCATCCTTTCCATGGCAAATACAAAACGCTACAAATTCCCAATATGTCCACCTGGGTAGCTGAAAAAGTGACAACCAAAAATTGACCAGGGATCATCGGGATCTGTTTTTCCCAGACCTTGGTCTTCTATTTCGTTTGGATTTCAGCTCCCAGAATTCCTGACTGTTGGCCAAGTTGGTTGGGACTTCTAAGTTGGAAGTCTAAAAAAGCTGGAGGAACAAAGTTTGGGAAAACTGGTCCAGACTAACGTGTCCATGGCAATGTTCACATTGCAGAGTTGAAGCAGTTTGACCACATGAACTGTCATGGGTAACTGATATGGATTTCTGGGATGTGTAGTTTTATGATTTATGTGCTCCTCTCGTCCAAAAAAGCTCTCATGCCACATTTTCCCCAACCTCAGGCTTGCATGGCAGTTAAAGTGGTGTCAATCTACTATAATTCTGCAGTATGAATGGTCCCTCACGTCCGCGGTTCCTAAATGTTTTTGGTAATGAATTCTTTGGGAGATATTTATTTTCCATGGAACCCTAACTATCCCTGATTTGTTTAATCAAAGTATATATTATGGATCATTTTACACTAATTCAGGGCTGTCCAACTTCTACGGGCCCAAGGGTCGGAATTCCGGTCACTGATCACCTGGGGGGCCGAAGGGTCTGCCTCCGCCCCCGGCTCCGCCCCCTTCCCGGCTCCAATTTACTTACAATTGACCTTGAGTTGTGGAGTTGTAGTTCACCTCCATCCAGAGAGCACTGTGGACTCCAATAATGATGGATCTGGACCAAACTTGGCATGAATACTCAATATACCCAAATGGGAACACTGGTGGATTTGGGGGAATGTTTCCTAATACCTTTGAGTTATTTGAGTCCACACTCAAATTGGGACACACCAAAAAAAAAACCCAAACACCTCAATGCCGTCGCAGGGCTTGTTGGGGCCTCCTTTCCCAGAGGCGGGTGGAGGAGGCCCAAAGAGCTCCCTCCCTCCCTGAAGGGAAAACAAGCCGCGGGGGCAGGCGCAAAGGAAGCCACGTTGCGCCCTGCACGGGGGAGGCAGCACAACAAGGGGGAGGGGGCGCGGAGGAGGGGAAGGAAGCGTCGCCAAGGAAACCACCGCTGAGGGACCCTTCCCCCCCCCACTTACCCACCCTCCTGCTTTCACTCGAGCCAGGCCCTTACCCATACTGTGGGAGCCCCGCCACAGGGCCAAAGCACCAACGCCGCTGCCGTCCCCGAAGAGCCCTGCTGGAGCCGAGGCCAAGCTCAGGCCGGGCACGGCGGCTCTCCCATCCGCGGGCGGAAGCGAGGGCCCTCCACAGGAAGGGGACGGAGCCAGGAGGGCTTTCCCTGCCTCACTCCCCCTCCCTCTCTCTGAGGGAATGGGGCTGGCCTGAAGCGGGCGCGAGGGAGGAGGAGGCATGCGCCCAGGCCGGCCGCAGGGCCCGTGGGACCGAGATTTCGGCAGTTATCGCGAGACTACGCAGCCACAGACGGATTTCACCTCCCTCGAAATCCAGTCTGTGGCTGGCGAACCCGCGATGCTTGCCTAAACCCGGAAGTAGGTATTTTTATTGTTATTGTTATTTTTTATTTTTTATTTGTATTTTATTAAAACAAGTTAGGGGGCCGCAGGGGAAGGGGCTCGGGGCCGTGTACGGCCCCCGGGCCGCCTGTTGGACAGCCCTGCACTAATTCAAATACATTTCCCAATTTCCTATATAACATCTAGTTAGGGAGCAAATTTTACTCTTGATAATTTATTAATAATATCTCAATATCCCTAATGTCTTTCTTCTCAAAAGCTGTTCAAAAGAAATAAAAAAATTAAAAATGAGGATTCAATGTGAAAAATCAACTACATGTTAGTTACTCTTTTCAGATGGCAAATAAAAGGTTGAAATGTGAATCCAGTAACTGCAGACCTGATAGTAGTAGTTGTAGTACTAAATGACAATTACGGAGACTATAAATCAAATAGTTGGTCTTATGTGAATCCATTTCAGATTTGATTTTAAGATTTTATGGTGAAACACTATTTGGCAATTGCTGCTCATTTGGAGCCAGCTTGAGACTCATATAATAATACACTATTTATATTCCGCTCTTCTCACCCCGAAAGGGACTCAGTGCGGATTACATTACACATACGGCAGACAGTCCCTGCCGGCTGACATACAATTACAATACATTGTACAGACAAACATGTACAGACAAACGTGTAATTAGAAGGATATTTTTCCTCTCTTCTGGCTGCGCGGGTGCGGTTGCTCCATTACATCACAAGGGGGTGCTGTTGCTTCATCCTCAGACGAGAGCCTCTGGTTCCTCATTCCACCTCCTGGCAGCCGATCTTCCTTATTTTTTTCAAGTATTGCAAAGTCCTTATAAAAATCCTTCCCCGTTGAGTGGTTCCTATTCATCTACTCACAGCTGGCTTGTTTTCGATCTGTTAGGTGGACAGTGGACAGGGCTCACAGCTGGGTGTCCAGACCAGCCCGGGAATCGAACATGCAACCTTCAGATTGCAAACACAGCTGTTGTTACCGCTGTGCTATCTCTCCGGCCCTAGTTATAGAACCAGAGAGGTTGGCCTCAAATTGATTCCAAACAGTCATAACATGCATTGTATGGCTGTTGCTGATTCCAAGATTAAACAGCCCTGGGCAATTGCCGGCCCTCCAGGTGTTTTGGACTTCAACTCCCAGAAATCCTAGCCAGTTTACCAGCTGTTAGGATTTCTGGGATTTGAAGTCCAAAACACCTGGAGGGCCGTCAATTCCCCAGATCTGCATTAAATGGTCAGTGTAGATGAGACCATTGATGGGCTTCTCCTATCAATAAACATACCCCCCACCCCACCTCTAGCAGCAACTGCTGCTCTGAGATCAGAGTGAAGAGAGGGGCCAGGAAGGCAGTTCCATCTTGCATCCTGCGCTGTGAATATAATATAATATATTGTATATACTTATAATATTGATAATATTATAATGTAATACAATATAATACTGCTACTACAAATATATTATAATTATATAATTTATATTACATGTAATATTACTAATAATATTACAGTATAATGTTATAATACAATGTAATATATAATATTAATATTGTGCTATGGCAATAATATAATATATTGTATTTACATTTTACTTGTAAGCTGCTCTGAGTCCCCTTCAGGGTGAGAAGGGCGGCATATAAATGTCGTAAATAAATAAATATATAAATAAATATACAATCCAAAAATGATGGGAATGTCATGCAACCATAGGAGATCAAGCATTGTGTGATAAAGTTAAAACATAGAACTAACTCTGAAATTGTGCAAGAAACCTATCCATGTTGTTTTTACATAGATAGACCAAAGGCCCTTCCAAGACAGCCATATCAAGCAGAAAATCCCACATTATCTGCTCTGAACTGGGATATATGGCAGTGTGGGACTCAGATAACCCAGTTCAAAGCAGATATTGTGGGATTTTCTGCCTTGATATTCTGGGTTATATGGCTGTGTGGAAGGGCCCGGAGTCCACACTGCCATATATTCCAGTTCAAAGCAGAAAATGTGGGGTTTTATTCAGCTGTGTGGAAGGGGTCAACACAGAAGGGGTCAGCTGCCGCGATGCCTTGTAAGGGAGGGTGTCCCCTCGCGCGCTTCCTCCCTTGCAAGGCATCGCGCAGCGGCTGAAGCCGGGCGCCGGCTTCCGCGGCTGCCGCGATGCCTTGCAAGGGGAGGGGTGTCCCCGCGGCGCCTCCCTCCCTGCAAGGCATCGCGGCAGCGGCTGAAGCCGGCGCCGGCTTCCACGGCTGCCGCGATGCCTGCAAGGGAGGGGGTCCCTCAAGGGCGCCTCTCCTCCTTCCAGCATCCCGGTAGCAGCTGAAGCCGGCGAAACCGCCAGCTTCATCTGCGGCCAGGATGCCTTGAATGGAGGGGGTGCCCGTGGCTCCTCCTCTCTCCCAAAGCATCCTGGCAGCCGGGCGGGCAAGGGTCAGCCCCCCAGGTCATCATTGACCTGAATCCGGCCTTGGCCGGTTAGAAGTTGGACAGCACTGATATAGTTAATATGTTTTAAAATGTATTTATACACTCAGTGTGAAACCTGAGCCTGTTTTGATGAACACAACATAGATATCCTGGCAGGAATGGCAGAAAGACACACACAAAGGTCTTGCTCAATTTATAGTTAACACACAATCAAAGAGCATCCTGAACTCTTGCACCAATGGAATTGAACCAAACTTGGCATATTGAACTCTCATTACCAACAGAAAGTACTGAAAGGGTTTGCTTGGGAATTGACCTTGAGTTTGGAAGTTGTAGTTCACCTACACCCAGAGAGCACTGTGGTCTCAAATAATGTTATGTTATGATGTTGTTGTTGTTTTTTCCTATCCAGAATGACAATGTTGGAAGGAGGCTCACCACTTCAAGGTCTCTAAAACAGGCATGGGAAAACAAGGCCCTTCCGCACAGCCATATCAAGGCAGAAAATCCCACATTATCTGCTCTGAACTGGGATATATGGCAATGTGGACTCTGATAACCCAGTTCAAAGCAGATATTGTGGGATTTTCTGCCTTTATATTCTGGGTTATATGGCTGTGTGGAAGGGCCTTGAGTCCACACTGCCATATATTCCAGTTCAAAGCAGAAAATGTGGGGTTTTATTCAGCTGTGTGGAAGGGGTCAAAAGACCCTTTACTCCAATAGGCTTCCCAGAATGCCCAGCTTTTCAGAAAGGGTTTAGTGTTTCAGCTGTTTCTATCTTTTAATGTTTACTTTAAATTGTTTTCAGTGTAATCCATAGTTTCAATTACATGTTAATTCCAATATATCCATGTTTTTCGTACGTTGCACATTTAATTTTATAAATGTCTTGACTTTTAGTTTCGTGGGGAAAGACAGGAATATACATATGCATGTTACCGACAAAATATGTGGTGCATGTGTCACCAAGGAGTTTAGATACGTTTGTAAAATGTCAGCAAAGCCTGTGAAGCTAGATGTCAAGCATACAAAGTTGTATATATTACAAGAAAGCTCTATTTGACCTTTCATTTAAAAGCAGAGTTAGTTGGGGGGGGGGGGGAATCAAGTTACAATATCTCCCAAAATGGCATTAAAATGTCTTATTTTGCGGAGAGCACTGAATTATCATGAAATTTGCTACTTGTGAAAGCAGACATTTTAGGGGGCAGGAGAGAGGCATGAAAATGTTTTCATGAAAATGGATATACATGCAGGTTGGAGAGAAAAAAAATCACAAAAGTTCTTCTGACTTTATATATCTTATATCAGGTTCATGTCATACCACAAAGTCTCCAGATAGTACCAGAAAATAATCTCAGTGCATTACATAATTGAGACATCTACCCTCACGTGAGAGAGTAAGTTTCCTATGTATTTTCATTTGTTTGCTTTTTTGTTTTTACCGTTTTAACCACTTCCAGCCATAAATACTCAATTTGTGTTTGAAAAAGGCCAGTATATCACCCAAAATGTTCATCTTTGCAACACTAGAATGATTTAACTTGAACATAGTTAAAGGACATGACTTGTCAGTTAGGTTTGTACATTTCAGCTGAACTTCGATCCATTTCTGCTGACAGGATGCCGGTAGACACCCATATCCGTTTTCATGCACCTCCCAAAATGGACGCACAGCCAGATGGCCTTTTTGAACCGCAGCAGAAAAATATGGCTAGATCTGGCCCATTGGCAGCAATTGGGGGGGGGGGGTCCCCTTCCCATCATTTTAGGCAATGGCATCGTTTGTCCTTATATCCTTCATTAAAACCAGGATTTAAAAGGATCAGAGTTAAGATACCATTCTTTCCCATAAGGCCACACTAGGCCATGGCCTATGGGCGCAAGCCTAGGGGGGTGCCAGATCAAGGACCAAAAAAAATTCAAACAAAACCGCAGCGTTTGGCATGATGACTCTCTCTCTCGCTCTCTCTCTCTCTCTCTCTCTCTCTCTCTCTCTCTCTCGGGGGAGGGCGGGGGGAGAGTGCTGCCCAGCAGTGCCCTGGGGGTGGGGCTTCCCTTCCTCCTCCTCACAGCGACTGCCTTCTTTGACTGAAGGAAGGCAGTCATGACGAGGAGGAAGAGGCGGGGGGAAGCCCCGCCCCCGAGGCAGCTGCCACGCATGCCCAGCAGCGCCCGGGGCAGGGCTTCCCTCCTCCTCCTCGCAGCGACCGCCTTCCTTGACTGAAGGAAGGGAGAGCAGGGCAAGGAGGAGGAAGAGGCAGAGGAAGCCCGCCCCGAGTCCGCTGCCACGCAGGCCCAGCAGCGCCCCGGGGGGGGGGCTTCCCTTCTCCTCGCAGTGACCGCCTCCCTTGACTGAAGGAAGGAGGGCAGGGCAAGGAGGAGAAAGAGGTGGAGGGAAGCCCCGCCCCCGGGGCCGCTGCCGCCCATGCCCAGCAGTGTCGCAGGGGCAGGGCGGGGCTTCCCTTCCTCCTCCTCACAGCGCCCTCCTTCCTTGACTGAAGGAAGGAGGGCAGGGCAAGGAGGAGGAGAGAGGCGGCCCCGGGGAAGCCCCGCCCGAGGCCGCTGCCACGCATGCCCAGCAGCGGAGGAGGGGCGGGGCTTCCATTCCTCCTCCTCGCAGCGACCGCCTTCCTTGACTGAAGGAAGGAGGGCAGGGCAAGGAGGAGGAAGAGGTGGAGGGAAGCCCCGCCCCCGGGGCCGCTGCCGCCCATGCCCAGCAGTGTCGCAGGGGCAGGGCGGGGCTTCCCTTCCTCCTCCCTCAGCGACCGCCTTCCTTGACTGAAGGAAGGAGGGCAGGGCAAGGAGGAGGAAAGGCGGAGGAAGCCCCGCCCCGAGGCCGCTGCCACGCATGCCCAGCAGCACCCGGGGCGGGCTTCCCTTCCTCCTCTCGCAGCGACCGCCTTCCTTGACTGAAGGGAAGGAAGCCCCGCGGGTCGCTGCCGCCCATGGCAAGGGGCAGGAGGAAGACCGCCTTCCTTGACTGAAGGAAGGAGGGGGCAGGGCAAGGAGGGAAGCGGGAGGAGCCCGCCCCGGGCTCATGCCCAGCAGCGCCCGGGCGCACCTCTGCCTCCCATGCCCAGGGCAGTGTGCCGCCCATGCCCAGCAGAGCAGGGGGGCGGGCTTCCTTCCCTCCTCACAGCGACCGCCCCTCCTTGACTGAAGGAAGGAGGGCAGGGCAAGGAGGAGGAAGAGGCCGCTGGGAGCAGCACCCCGCTCCCGAGGCCGCCTTCCTTGACCACGCATGCCCAGCAGCGCCCAGGAGCAGGGGGGGCTTCCCTTCCTCCCTCCTCGCAGCGACCGCCTTCCTTGACTGAAGGAAGGAGGGCAGGGCAAGGAGGAGGAAGAGGTGGAGCGCCCGGGGCGGGGGAAGCCCCTTGACCCAGGAGGAGGAAGAGGTGGGAGGAAGCCCGCCCCGCTGCCGCCCATGCCCAGCAGTGTCGCAGGAGCAGGGCGGGGCTTCCCTTCCTCCTCCTCACAGCGACCGCCTTCCTTGACTGAAGGAAGGAGGGCAGGGCAAGGAGGAGGAAGAGGCGGAGGGAAGCCCCGCCCCCGAGGCCGCTGCCACGCATGCCCAGCAGCGCCCCGGGGGCGGGGCTTCCCTTCCTCCTCCTCGCAGCGACCGCCTTCCTTGACTGAAGGAAGGAGGGCAGGGCAAGGAGGAGGAAGAGGTGGGGAAGCCCCGCCCGGGGCCGCTGCCGCCCATGCCCAGCAGTGTCGCAGGGGCAGGGCGGGGCTTCCCTTCCTCCTCCTCACAGCGACAGCCTTCCTTGACTGAAGGAAGGAGGGCAGGGCAAGGAGGAGGAAGAGGCGGAGGGAAGCCCCGCCCCCGAGGCCGCTGCCACGCATGCCCAGCAGCACCCCGGGGGCGGGGCTTCCCTTCCTCCTCCTCGCAGCGACCGCCTTCCTTGACTGAAGGAAGGAGGGCAGGGCGAGGAGGAGGAAGAGGCGGAGGGAAGCCCCGCCCCCGGGGCCACTGCCGCGCATGCCCAGCAGCGCCCCAGGGGCGGGGCTTCCCTTCCTCCTCCTCCCAGAGACTGCCTTCGTTGACTGAAGGAAGGAGGGCAGGGCGAGGAGGAGGAAGAGGCGGAGGGAAGCCCCGCCCCCAGGGCCGCTGCCGCACATGCCTAGCAACGGCCCTGGGGGCGGGGCTTCCAAAGTCTGGCCTAAGGCGCCAAAAGGAGTTAATCCAGGCCTGTTCTACTCTAGAGGAGACAGGCGCTATAGGTGTGCACACACACTCTCCCTGCACATAACTTTCCAAGGCATTTTAAGGAGAAAGAGGAATGACCCGAGATTCCTTTAAAAAGCCTCTCTGTTCTCTTCATTGCACTGCAGCTTCTGCCTAGACTGGTGCCTGCCTTTTCCCCCTCATGCCTTCAGCTTTAATGCTTCCTTAAAGCTGTTTCTAGTTTCTCCCAAATGAGAGGTAACTAGTAGGCATGGTTTAGAACCCAAAAATAGGAAATCGGAAATCTAATTGGGGGGGGGGGGGGGATATTTTTTTGATTAGTAATAGAAAGACTTACAAAAAAAATTCCAAAAATTTCTAAAATGTAACTTAATTACTAACGAAATTCGTTAGTAGTTCGTATGCCAGTGCATGCGCATTCAGATGGTTTTGGCCTACAACTCCCAGAAATCCTAACAGCTGGTAAATTGGCTGGGATTTCTGGGAGTTGTAGGCCAAAACTTGAATAAATCACACTGAATTCTAGATGGGACTCTCCAAATAGGAAGGAGGGAGGGAAGGAGGGAGGGAGGAGAGGGTATTCTATTCTTGGAAGCAGCAAAAAAAAAGGAGGAGGAGCCCCCTCGCTCCTTGCTGCTCTCTCACCCGATCCTGAGGGAGCGAGGGCCCAAGTTTCCCAGGCTGAGAGGAAAAGGAAGAGGCCTGAGGCTGTGAGGAATGGTGGGAGTTGAAGTCCAAAACACCTGGAGGGCTGAAGTTGGCCCTCATGAAGCCTCTTCAAGGCTTCAGATCCTGGCAGGCAGAAGGGGCAGGAGAGCCGTCCACTCCTCCTGCCCTGCCAGGATCTAAAGCATCAAAGAGTATTGGGGTGAGAAACCAACCCTAATGTATAATAGAATGAATGCTACTGTAAGTGCCTAATATTATAAGTAATCCAACTGGTCATATACCTACATTCCATGCACATGCAATAATACAGCAGTAATAACAATGGGTATAAGAAGAGGTAAAATTCAAACCGAAGTACTCTGACTGTGGTCCCTCCTCAAGCGGTGCAAACTGCAAAGGCTCTTCTTTATGAGCCGGGAAAAGCCAAAAGCCGGGCACAGCGTTTGCTGCCTGGGTGCCCACACATACACATCCTCGGGGGGGGGGGGATTTGCTGCAGAATCCCGAGCTCATAGAGAAGATTCTGCAGCAACCCCCCAAAGAATATGTATGTGTGTGCACCCAGGCAGCAAACGCTGGCTTTTGGCTTTCCGGCTCATAGAGAAGAGCCTTTGCAGTTTGCACTGCTTGAGGAGGACCACAGTCAGAGTACTGGTTTGAATTTTACTTCTTCTTATACCCATTGTTATTGCTGCTGTATTATTGCATGCATGGAATGTAGGTATATGACCAGTTGGATTACTTATAATATTAGGCACTTACAGTAGCATTCATTCTATTATACATTAGGTTGGTTTCTCATCCCAATACTCTTTGATGCTTTAGATCCTGGCAGGCAGGAGAGGCAGGGAAGCCTGGAAAAATGTAAACAGAGAGGGTTTTACTCAGGAAGTAAATCCACCAAAGGAGGGCACTTCATCCAAAGTGCCCTCCTTTGCAGATTTTACTTCTGAGTAATCCTCTCTGTTTACATTTTTTCCAGGCTTCCTTCCAGCCGAAAGAAGGAGCGAGTTTAGGGCTTGCCTTGCCATAATACTTATTGGCAAGGGAGGCAGGAGGGTGGTGAGAGAGAAGGGGGGTGTCCCCCCTTACGACCTAATAACGACACTTAAGAAAATCCTGGTCCCGAAGTTCTATAAAGAAAGTCCACTTCCCGGTTGGCGTTCCAGATGCGGAAATACTCAAAAGTAGCATTTCTTACGAATTTCTTCCGAATCATTTCATTTTCATAACTTTTTTCTCATGCCTAGTAACTAGGTAGTAGTATGTTATTGAAGGATTTCATGGCCAGAATCACTGGGTTGCTGTGAGTTTTCTGGGCTGTATGGCCATGTTCCAGAAGTATTCTCTCCTGAAGTTTTGCCCACATCTATGGCAGGCATCCTCAGAGGTTGTGACGTCTGTTGGAAACTAGGCAAGTGGGGTTGATATATCTGTGGAATGTCCAGGGTGGGCCAGCTAACACCTCCCAACAAAGGATTCCCCCTTCCCCCCGGCAGGAAGCAACCTGGCTTTGAAGCTGAAAGCCATTCAATACTAATCAAGGTGGTCAACTGCAACATTCACAGTTGCCTCAAACAGACAAGAGTTCTTTCTCCCACAAATATATAAACATCACTTGCCTAGTTTCCAACAGACCTCACAAACTCTGAGCATGCCTGCTATAGATATGGGTGAAATGTCAGGAGAGAATGTGCATCAGGAATGTGGCGCAGCTGGCTGGGTGTCAGCTGCATAAGATCTCTACTGACCAGAAGGTCATGAGTTCGAGGCCTGCCCGGGTCGGGGTAAGCTCTCGACTAATTTGTGTAGCTTGTTGTCGACCTTTGCAACCCGAAAGACAGTTGCATCTGTCAAGTAGGAAATTATGTACCACTTTGTGGGGAGGCTAAATTTAACTGATTTCTGGAATGTTAAATTGCCTCTATGTCTGTCTATATATGTTGTATGTCAATGGCATTGAATGTTTGCCTGTATATGTACATTGTGATCTGCCCTGAGTCCCCTGCGGGGTAAGAAGAGTGGAATATAAATGACATAAATAAATAAATAAATAATTTAAATAAATAAATAAATGCTTCTGGAGCATAGCCATACAGCCTGGAAAACTCACAGCAACCTAGGTGGTAGCTGTTTTCTGAGAATGAGGCTTTTCTTTTCGTTGCTGGGATTACTATTATTAATAATAATCTTTTCGAAGTATTTTCTGAAGGAGAGGAGGAGGAAAAGAAGCTAAAAGGGTGACTCTCCAAGCCCCCAAGCGCAGGTGCGCATTCCACCAACCTGTCCCGCACATTCCCAACTCCCAGTCAGTCACACTAAATTTAAAAAATAAAGAAAATAAAGAAAAATGATGCCGAATAGGGGATGGGGAGCCGTGATTGGCTGCCATGTGTCCTCATTATGAGCGGGAATCCATGACGGCCAGGCCCTTGCCGTTATGGCCACCTGACCCAGCCAAAGAAGCTAGATTGGTTGAAGGAAAATGGCTAAAATGGATCTGCACACAAGTCTATTGTCAGTGTCACTCAATTTGTAGAAGCTGGCAAAGCAGAATGCCAGTAATATAAAAGCATATGTTGCTGATATTTAATATACGAAGCCATGTGCATCTTGTTGTCACTTGACTACAGCACTCCTTTTCATTGGCAGATGAAATCAGTCAATGGCTCTCTATTCCACTGACTTCCCAGTCCTCACTTCACTGTGGTAAGTCCCTTCCGCTCCTATGCACGTCATCAGTTGGCATTATTTTCCTCCCCTCCCACTCCCCAAGCAGGTTAGTTTGCTTTTCCTCCTCTTCCCTTTCTATTCTTTTTTATAAAACAACTAGCTGTACCCGGCACGCGTTGCTGTGCCCTATTTAGGAGATGCGAGAAAGTCTGAGTATGTAAGGGTTGGAAATGATGTTACTTACGGTCTTGGTGGGGTCATGGCTGTGTCGTTGTGGGTTGTTCCAGTGGGTGGGATGTTGAAGTCCTGTGGAGTTGCGTATTATTATTATTAAGTAGGGTCTGGATGGCCATCTGTCGGGAGGGTTTGCATGGTGCCTTCCTGCCTGGCTGAAGGGAGTACTCGGAAGGAGGAGGGAGGGGCTGGGGAGGAGGAGGGCAGGCGTGTCCCCTCCTCCTCCCCAGCCCCTCCTCCTTCCACGCCCCCCCTCCGCCGCTCTTCCTGACAGGGGGGCCCAGCAGGTGGCGCGGAAGGAGGTGGGAGGGGCTGGGGAGGAGGGGAGACGTGTCTCCTCCTCCTTCCACGCCCCCCGCCACTCTTCCTGACCGGGGCGGTGGCAGGGGGCGCGGAAGGAGGTGGGAGGGGCTGGGGAGGAGGGGGGAGCCGGCTCCCGTCCTGCTCCCCAGCCCCATCTCCTTCCACGCCCCCCCCCCCCACCGCTCTTCCTGATTGAAGGAGGAGGCGGAGGAGGCGCTCTGGCTGCCATGTGCGAACGTTCTAAACGTTCGCGCTGGCAGCGGAGAGGAAAGGGTGGGAGGTCCGTTGCCAGTTTTTGGAGATGGTTTTTTGGGGTGTTGGGAGGTACTTAAGTCCGGTTTTTTTTGGCGCTGTATGTACCTTGTGGTATGGTTCATTCGGTTGTCAAGTTTGGTGGTTCTGCGAGCCATAGTTTCGTTGTCTATATACGACATTGCACGGACGTTAAAAAATATATAGAGAGAGATGTTTCGTATTGCAGTTTTCCCTTGCTACTTCGCGGACTCACTGTTTTGCGGTTTTCAAAAAATATTAATTTTAAATATATATTGTGGTATTTTTGCTCTTTCGCGGGTTTTTGTCACCGTCGCTCTCCGAGGCACTTTCCCTCCTCTGTCCTCCCGCCCTCCCTCCAGCCCTTAAAATTTTACTAAAATAATGTATAAATATTAAAATAAATATAGTGTCCCTACATCGCAGTTTTTCACTTATTGCGGGAGGTCCTGGAACGTAACCCCCGCAATAAGTGAGGGAACACTTTATTGCAAAAACTAAAGGGCAGGGTTGTTGTAGTTGAGCCTGAGGCTGAGAGAGAGGAGTTTGGGACTTTTTCAAATAAACTCTAACTGCTAACTTTACTGTGCCTGGTTTCTTAAGGTGGTCTGGATGACGACAAGGGTTGTGCAGGCCCAGATTAACACCTTTTGGCGCCCTAGGCCACACTTTGGAATTACGCCCTCTTTAAGCCAATCTCTACCACACGCCCCCCTTCCCCCCCCCGGGAAAGGGCCCCCTCCTTACCCACCGGGCAGCAGAGCAAGAAGGCCAAGGCCACCAGGAGGCTCCGGCAGGCGCTTCCCATGGCCAGGTGGAAGGAGGAGTGTCCCGAGCAGCCAAGAGCCAGGGGCCAGGCCGGGACAGGAGTGCTAAGGCAAAGCGAGCGGGCGGGTGTCCTCCGTCCCTGGTTCCGTCTGTCCGTCTGTGCCTAGCTGGTGTGCCAGGAAGGCAGAAGAGTCCCGCCTGGCAGGGCAAGGGGCAGGCCACGACCACAGCCAGCCCCCCCTCCCCCCCGGTGGAGAATGTGTCCTCGGACCCTGAGCCTTGACCCCGACATTCGCTCGGCCCAAGTCTTCTAGAGGAGCCTCCTCCCTCCCTCCCTCCCTGCCTGCCTGCCTGCCTGATAGTTGCAAAGGCCCTGGGATGCCCCCCACCGAAGATGTGCCCTCAAGGGCAGAGGCTCCCCATGGGGTGGGTCCATTGCCAAACAGGAGTGAAAGGGGCCCCCTTCTCTCCCTCCCGCAAAAGCCACGTTTCGGCAGCTGAACCCACTCTCCCCACCCATGTTTTGATGATAGAAGCCATGAGGAAAGACTGGCTGACATGGGCAACTCAACAGCCCTGGCAGAGACTCCGGCAAGAAAGACCCTCCCCAGGACTGCCCCAGGACTGCCCCGCACAGCCCATTCAGAACACACACACACGTAAGGGTCATTATTTGCACAAAAGCAGAGGGTTCCCCTGGTGAACAATAGCTCTCTCTCTCTCTCTCACACACACACACACACACACACACACACACATACACATACAGTCAGGAAGCTCTTCCTCTCTTTCTCCCTCCCTCCCAAGAAGTAGAGCCCCCACCTGGCCTCCTTTCTCCTTCTCAGCCAAGGAGCAGCCAAGGGCCCGGGGACAGCCTCCCAGGAAAGATGGAGGAGGGGCCAGCCAGGCTGGGGCGCCCACCAAGACAGCATTCGCTCCCGCCCTCCCTCGGCAAAGGAGGCCATGTCCAGAAGGGAGGGAGGGAGAAGAGGGTCAGGTCCAGGCACCCTCCCCACAACCAACACACCCAACTCCCCCTTGGCATTCGCAAGCTCCGAGAGTTGGGAGAGACCCCAGGGACCGACCATGGCATTTTTATTTGTTTCAACATTTTTTTGGTCCATAATCTGCACCCCCCTCGGCTTGAGCCTCTAGGCCATGGCCTAGGTTGACCTTATGAGTAATCCGGGCCTGGGGTTGTGGAGGCTGTCACAGTTCATGGGACCGCAGATTGCCCAAGCAACATTGTTGCGCTAATGCAGTTAAAAGATGCTCTATTTTAATAAAAGTAGTCTATTTAGGCTTTGGTCTTCAGTGGCTTTCAACATATCTTTCATTCCTCGTGCTGTTTTGAGGGAGGAGGGAAGAATAGAAAGCACTTCTTGTGACACATGTGGAACTATAAATCTGCCTACTTTACATAATTTATGCCGGTTGCAGCACTAATAGTTTCTCGGTCAGGGTTTTGACTGTATTTCTTATTATTATGAATTCTTTAGCTAAGCGTATACTTCAGCCTGCGTAGTCTCTGGGGTCCACTATTGCCACCGCCCGTTGTCTATGAGGGCTCATTTCTGAAACCAGAAAAACAAGCCAAAAATTAACATATCTCTCCATAAGCGGATCCGGCAGCATGGATGTTCACCAGAAGCATAATTGGAAGCAGCGGGGTCCTGCTGGAGCACAATCGGAGGCTGTCAGCACCTAATGAGAATCCAAGGCCAGGTGTCGGAACAAGGAACATAAACCTCTTATTGATGCTCATAGGAAAAAGGGGAAGTTGTTCCCTTGAAGTTGCAGGCACTGGGGCAAAAGCAATAATAATGAGCCTTTCAAGTTACATTTCAGCTTTCAGCACTCTGAGCTTTGAAACCTGCTTTTTAAAAGCAGTTGGTTCCTAATTTGGATCATTGTTTTAGAAAATAATTAGTGCCATAATTTTGGCCCCAACATAATTCAGAATTTTTTTTGTCTCTTCAACATATTTTACAATTCTAGTTTTTCCTAATCTGGGATCAAATGCTATATGTTTGTATAGTGTTAATATCCACTACAAAAATCCTGAAAATCTCTTAGGAAGAGAGATGGACAAATGTCAGCATGCTGGAAGAAGCAAAGACCACCAGCATTGAAATGATGCTCCTCCGCCATCAACTCCGCTGGACTGGCCATGTTGTCCGAATGCCCGATCACTGTCTCTCACAGGCCCGGATTACCCATAAGGCCACCCGAGGCCATGGCCTCGGGCAGCACGTTTGGGGGGGGCAGCGGATCCGGACCCCCATTTTAAAAAAATCCCCCCAAAAATTCACCAAAAATAGGCGCATGCGCCGCCCCCTCCCTTGCTCTGCTCCCCTCAGCTCTGCTTTAGGAGGGAGGATCGGCTCCGCTCCTTACTCCGCCCCTCCCGCCTCCTCGCCAGATTGAAGGAAGAAGGGAGGGGCGAGGAGGAGAAAGAGGCGCCCTCCGCCGCGTGTCCCTAGGCCAGGGTCTGCCTCCGCCCTCCCCGCCCCCGGCTCCGCCTCTCCCGCCCCTCCCTGCCCCTCCCGCCCCCCGGCTCTGCCCCTCCCGCCCCAGCTCCGCCCCTCCTCACCGGATTGAAGGAAGGAGGGTGGGGCGAGGGAGGAGAAAGAGGGCGCCCTCCCGCCACGCGTCCTGCGTGCTGCCCACCCCTTTTCGGCGGGGCTGGCGCGACACACGGGAGGAGGGGTGGCGGCGGGACTTCTCTCTGCCTCCTCCCTGGCGTGGCGTGGCGTTGCCAGGCAGGGAGGAGGAGGGCGGCTGCGCCGCTGCCCCTCCTCCCTTGCGTGGCGTGGCAACGCAAGGGAGGAGCAGCGGCGGCACGAATTCTCTCTGCCTCCTCCTCCCTGCCTGGCCATGCCACGCCACGCCAGGGAGGAGGCAGAGAGGAGTCCTGCCGCCGCCCCTCCTCCCTTGTGTCGCGCCAGCCCCGCCGAAAAGGGGTGGGCGGCACGCAGGACGCGTGGCGGGAGGGCGCCTCTTTCTCCTCCTGCCCCACCCTCCTTCCTTCAATCCGGTGAGGAGGGGCGGAGCCGGGGGCGAGGAGGGGCAGAGCCGGGGGAGGGGCGGGAGGGGCAGGGGAGGGGCGCGGGGAGAGGCGGGGAGCGGAGGGGGGCGGGGAGGGGCGGAGGCAGACCCTTTGGCCTAGGGCAGCAAAAGGGCCTGATCCGGGCCTGGTCTCTCAAAGCAGTTGCTCTACTCCGAGCAAACGAAAAATGTAATGTTGGAGGACAGGAAAAGAAATTTAAAGATGGGCTCAAAGCCAACATTAAAAACTGTGGCATAGACACAGAGAAAGCCCTGGGCCTTGAGCTCTCCAGCTGAAGGTCAGCTGTGACCAGTAGTGCTGTAAATCAGTGTGAAAGAGAGAAACGTGCCAAGAGGAAGGTGTGTCCACCTGGAAACTGATGCCCTCACTGCGGGAGTTCTTCCTAATGTTCAGGTGGAATCTCCTTTCCTGTAATTTGAAGCCATTGTTCCACATCCTAGTCTCCAGGGCAGCGGAAAACAAGCTTGCTCCTTCCTCCCTATGACTTCCCTCAGAGGTGGCACAAGGTCATTTTAAATGGTAGGCGAAAATTCCCCCCCCCCCCCAAACCAAACCTGGAGCAGGGGCGAAGGCGGAGTTACTGGCCGATGCGGAGGTGGAGTTTCCAGCATGTTTGGAGGTGGAGGCGCAAGCATGCTGGTAACTCCGCCTCTGCATCTGCTGGAAACACAGCAGACGTGGAGGCGGAGTTTCCAGCCAGCGCAGAGGCGGAGTTTCCAGCACCCCTGCAGATCTGGCGCTCTCGGCGGGCACCTACTCTGCCAAGTGTGTTAATCTGCCCCTGACTTCCCTTCACATATTTATACATGGCCATCATGTCTCCACTCAGCCTTCTCTTCTGTAGGCTAAATATGCCCAGCTCTTTAAGCCGCTACTCGTAGGGCTTATTATCTTGATCATTTTAGTCGCCCTCCTCTGGACACATTCCAGTTTGTCAACAAGAAGACAAATGAATATTGTGTTAGCACTTTAGCCAGTGTTGGCAGCTGCATGTCTTCTTTTTTCCCTCATCTATTATATAAAGGGGTTCCCGTCATGGAACGACAGTCCCAAACAGAGAAACCTTACAACACAGAAACACCAAACTTGCCAACAGAAATAGGCCTCAAGCAAGGTATGTTTGTAGCAAAGAAACTTTCCCCCCCAAAACCTAAAAGGCCCCCAAAATGAGTAAAAAAACTACATTTCCCAGCATCCTCCGGGGCTGCCAACGACTCTCCCAGCCTCTACATTCTGACAACATGATTGGCTGCCAATAAGGGTGGATTTGCATAACTCCTGTACTGGCCATTGAACATCCGACCCATAATAAACTGTCAGAGGAGGATAAGGCAAAGGGCTGAGGCACAAACACAAACACCCAATTCACTACCCACAGAAAATTTACACCCCTACAAATCACAGACCACGCCCAAAATTGACAGTAAGGCTTCATTAACTTAATTTCTCTGACTAGGCCTCTTAATGGAATGCTGTTTACGCTCTGAATTGACAGTAAGGCTGATTCTTACGCCTCAGCTCATTGGACATTGTGTATGGCCTGAATTGGCAGTAAGGCTTCATTAACATGCTGTTCCTGACTAGGCCTCAGCTCATGGGACATTGTGTATGGCCTGAATTTACAGTAACCTACCTTGGCACACAGAGCCCCTATGACCCACGCTACATTCTACTAGTTTGGAGGAGGGTGGACCATGAATTATGGGACTTGAAGTACCTCCATGGATAATGGGATTTGTACTACTTCAAAACCCATCATTCACCACAGACCACTGTGGCCCAGAACCAAGACCAATAAAGACCAAACTTGGCACACAATGCCCCCCATGACCCACACTCCATCCGACTGCAGTTCAGAGGAGGACACACCATGGATAATGGGATTTCAAGTACCTCCACTCACTTCCAAAGTTAACTTCCAAGCATCAACCTCTACATCAACACAGCAGACGGAAAGACAAAAAACACTGTATATCCACAAGCTATGCAGAACGCCAGCAACACCACACACCAACAACTCCCCAGGACTTCAACATCCCACCCACCAGAACAACCCACAACGACACAGCCAGGGCCCCAACAACACCATAACTAACAACAATTCCAGCCCTTACATACTCAGACTTTCTCGCATCTCCTAAATAGGGCACAGCAACGTGTGCCGGGTACAGCTAGTGTGCCTATATGTTTGTGTGTGTGTGTGTGTGATGTGACCAGTCATTCATATAGTTCCAGATTTTCTTTTCCTTCTTTTTACACTTAAATAAGCTTTCCATTTCTATGATGCAATGGTGGTGATTTTCATGGAAATAGCTTATGAATCAAAGCAGTTTGAAAACAAGAATTAAACATAAGGCTTAGAATTGAGCTACCACAGAACCAACGGCACTTGTTGCATTGGTTTATGAATCGCAGCTTTTTAATCCTTTCTAGAAAAAGTCTAGATTTGTTCCACAAAGCCTTTCAACCCAAATTGCTGTCTGTTGCATTTATTGTAAGGTCTCTTTGTTCTTGTTTTTTAAAAATTGACTGATTTATACCTTTTTAGCCAAAGAAGTCCAACGTGTTTTAATAGTATGTGTAATTTTTTTTGTTAGGTAAAATTATACAGAAAGTAAGGATTGGTTATTATTTATTTTGTTAGTGCAAATAATTTACTACATCTTAACACCTCCTGGGGTAATAATTGTTTTAGATTTTCCACTTCATTTTAGGTCTTTTCTACACTGCCATATAATCCAGATGATCAAAACAGTTAATCCACATTATCTGCTTTGAACTTGATTATATGAGTCTACACTGCCATATAATCCATTCAAAGCAGATCATCTAGATCAGGGGTGCTCACACTTTTTCAGCATGGGAGCTACTGATTAAAAAACCAAGTTCCAAAGATCACCTGCCCAGAAATGTAAAACGTATAACTATTTTCTTATTTATTTATTTATATTTATTATTCATTTTTATGTACCGCTCCTTCCAGCAGGCTCGGGACAGATTACATGAAATGAAGTTATAAAACATCAACATTTCAATTTAATAACAACAATATAAAACAGAGCATAAAAATACATCCAACCACCCCATTTCTCCCACACTGCCATATTACCACACATATTATCAGCCAGAAAGTAAGAAGAGAGGCTTTTGAACTACAAGGCCATTTAATACTCAGCAAGGTAAACAAAGGAGCATGCAAAAATACATCCAACCACCCCATTTCTCCCACACTGCCATATTACCACACATATTATCAGCCAGAAAGTAAGAAGAGAGGCTTTTGAACTACAAGGCCATTTAATACTCAGCAAGGTAAACAAAGGAGCATGCAAAAATACATCCAACCACCCCATTTCTCCCACACTGCCATATTACCACACATATTATCAGCCAGGAAGTAAGAAGAGAGGCTTCTGAACTGCAAGACCATTTAATAGTCAGCAAGGTAAACAAAGGGGCATGGAAAAATACATCCAACCACCCCATTTCTCCCACATTTCCATATTCCCCAACATATATTTATCAAGGAACAAAACAAGCAGAGAGGCTTTGGATCTAAAATGCCATTTTTAAACATTAAAAATTAAACAAAGAGACATGCCACAGAACAATCAAGCACCCACCCCAAAGTAAAAAGACCGACCTTTGAGATGTGGTAAGGAAATGACCCCAAAGCGTCCTTCTCCTCCTCCGTCGTTGCTCCTATTTCCACGCCGCCAGCATGCGTGCTGCCTCCAAAAGTGCACGAGAAGTCAGAGAGGCAGAATGGG
Source organism: Anolis apletophallus (assembly GCA_030556195.1). Lineage (NCBI taxonomy): Eukaryota > Metazoa > Chordata > Lepidosauria > Squamata > Anolidae > Anolis > Anolis apletophallus. Next base: position 21,394,115 of record JARBWK010000012.1, read on the forward strand.
CGCTTCTGCGCATGCACACGGGGCCAGCCATGCATCGCGTCATCCAGGCCCACCCCGTTTGGTCTCCTACGACTCTGAGTGGCTGGAGAAGGACGGAGGGAGGAGGAGGAATCCAAAAGAGGGGGCCCATTCTGCCTCTTGGACTCTGGAGCTTTTGGAGGCGGCGCGCGAGCAGGGAGCGGGGAGGAGTAACGACGGAGGACTTCTTTGCAGCGTGCAGGGGCGCGTGAAGAGGACCAACAGCAAAAAACCTGGTCAGGGGCCTGAAGATCACCAGGATGAGGCCCGAAGATCACCCTGGTGATTGAGATCACCATTCTGAGCACCCCTGATCTAGATTTTATATGGCAGTGTAAATCCAGCCTTACTTTTCAGCAATTGCCCCCAAATAGGGTAAAGTATAGCTTTATATGTTGCACTGCAAATCACATTGGTGCTAAACAGCATAACCATGGTCATGGATGCTAGGAATGAGGTCGAATGTCTGGGAGCCCCTGCCTTCAAACCGATCTGATCTGCAGCAAGGAGTTCCACAGTTCCTGGATGCCCAATTTGGGCCAGCATCGCTGGAAATGTGCTTAAGCAGCAGCCTCAACTTGAAGGACTCTATTTCTGCCTTACTTTCTTCTCTTGGCCCTAATATTACAACTAACCCCTCAATAAAGTATCTTTTAATTGTAATTTTTTCCTCTCCATAGTAATACATTGTGTCTTTTCACTGTCTCCGACACTCTCCTGCATGAACTCTTTCTCTCTCCTGAGCAGCAGGCAGCTGCCAGCTCACCTGGGTGCGTTTCCAGCATCCTGGGGAGGCCGAAACTGTGTTCCCCTGAACTGTGGATACGGGGACCCACAGGGCCCCTCTATCCACGAGTCAACAGATTGCTTCCAAACCAGTGCTATTCTTTTTCTATACTAATCTTAAGACTAACTGCTATCTCGCTTTCTGCATTATGGAGCCCTCTGCTCCAGGAATAACCTTTTTACCCAAAAGAGAAATAAACAGCTGCTTGTTATCCATGGCTCCTCGCAGCAGTGCCGATCACCTCGTTGATGTCCAGGAGCCCGTGACCCACGGAGCCTGCTGTGGTCACCCCTTGGGACCCCCCAAAAGCAAGTAGGCCACTCTGGCCCCATGGCGAGATGGGATTTTCCTTCCCTGGATGGACAGATCTCGGCTCCTAGCATTCGCAGTGAAACCCAATGAGCCCACGGAACCATTTCCCTTTAAACTTATGGACTTCTTGGACTTTTATGGGACTCTAGTCTACTTTTGCAAACTCTCTGAACTTTTTTGAAACTCTCTTTCCTTGAACCCCATGGACTCTTGCTATGATTCATGAACTCTAATGGACTCTAGTGGGTGAGATAGGTTGATATGAGATGATATGGTTCCCATTTCCCTCCAATATGAATGTATTCCCTATATGCTTTCCCCCAGGATAGAAAATCACCATATTTCTACCTTATTGGTTCAATTTGATATACCGCTCTCTCTGGCGCCCAGAGCGGTTTACAAGATTAATACAGGTAAAAACACATAAAATACAATAAAACAGTTAAATACCTTGAGTTATTCAGGATAATTTTTTTGTCTTATCAATCTTATGTTGAGGATACAACATAAGATTACTTACAACCCAAGTAAGCAGATATGTAGAAGGAAACAATCTTCTGCCTTCTCTATAGATAAGATCTGTTCTGTTGCACACTCTTGTACTTTGGGCCAGCCTTACAGCATAATGGGAAATTGGTTTTTAGGGACTAATGCACCCATATTCTTCCCAGCTACCAAGAAGTATCTTCATATCCCCTCCATTTTTTTCGGCTTCACTTTTTATTGCATTTCTAGCTCATTTCATGAGTTTAATACACAACATACATGCTCGATTTATCCATAACACAGAGGACAATACATTTGCACGCATGAGTCTGCAAATCTGTTTTTATTCATGCTGTAATAAAAAACCAATTTGTGTCTTTTAAAATGCATTTTAGGTTTCAGAATAGCTTAAATGTACTAATGCCGTGAAATTGAACCATGCGTTTGTCTTTGACAGAGCTGTATGGGGAATATTATAGCTAATAACACGTTTTGAATGCAAAGGGGTAAGGTTTCCCCTTGACATTAAGTCTAGTCAAGTCCGACTCTGAGGGGTAGTGCTCATCTCCATTTCTAAGACGAAGAGCCGGGGTTGTCTGTAGACATTTCCTAGGTAATGTGGCCAGCATGACTGTATGGCAGTGTTTCCCAATCGCTGTGACGCGGCACAGTAGTGTGTCATGAGACCTCCTGCTGTGCCGCTAGAAAAGCTCTCTGCCCCCCTTCCTTCCCCCCTCCTCCTGTTGAACTCCTGCTGCTTGGGGGAGGAGGAGGAGGAAGGGCCGGGTGGCGGCGAAGAAAAAGAAGAAGGGGCCAGGGCGCCACCTCCTTCGGCTGTTTCCCCAGCCAGCCTCCAATCCGCCATGACTCCCGCCATGACTCTCGCCCCGCGCTCGCTGAAGCCGCGTGGAGGAGGAAGCCGGGGGAGGGGGTGGGGCATGGCATGGCCTGGCTCCGCCCCCTCCCTGGCTTCGGCACTCCCACAGCTTCTCCAGCCTTGAGGGGACAGTGCCAAGCCAGCATTGTGCTGGCTCTGCCACCGCTGGCTTGGCATTGCCCCCTCAAGGCTGGAGAAGCTGGGGGAGAGCTGAAGCTGGGGGAGGGGGTGGGGCATGGTGCAGCCTGGCTCCACCCCCTCCCCCCGGCTTCAGCTCTGGAGGCCCTGCCTCGCCCTTCCTTGTTCCCGCAATGCCCTGTGAAGGTGCGCCACACGGGCAGAAGGAGCGCCGTGTGGCAGCAGGAGCGTGCGCGGCTGCAGGACCATGCGCGCAGAAGGTAGATCTTTTCGACTTGGTTGTTTTAAAAGTAGCTCGCATGCTGAAAAAGTGTGGGCACCCCTGGTTTAAACAGTAAGTTCTCTAAAGCATTCTGTTTTAGTGTCTTCTTTGCCACATACAGACTAAGGCTGGATCCAGACAGACCTTTATTCCAGAAGCATCAGGGCCGTAGCCAGGATTTTGTTTCGGGGGGCTGAGTTTGGTTCGGGGGGCTGAGACTGGGTGGAAGAGGGTCTACCCTAGCAAACCTTTTGTATTGTTATCCCAATAACCCCATTAATGTGGGATATAATGAGCATGGTGATCAGATCATGATATGAATAAACATACAGTTTAAATAATGTACCAGTAAGGTCTTTTCACGTACCACCCTTTGAATTTCGGGGGGGGGCCCCTGAAGCCCCCCCCCCCCCCTGGCTACAGGCCTGAGAAGCATCTGTGTTAAAATAACGCTGATGTTTCTGGAGGGCTGTCCATACCCACCCCAGAAAGCCCATGCATTGTGGGGTAGATTTTTCAGACGTTCTCTCGGGAGTAGCCCGAGAGAACGTCCGGAGACCCTACCTCCCTTCCCCCAAGTCCACATACCCATTAGAAAAGTTAAAAAAACTTACCAGGCCTGCAGTATACCCGGAACAGCTCACAAATGACACACCAGGAGAGTGGGCAGTCAGGGGGTGGGAAGTGATTTGTACTGCAGACCTGGTAAGGTTTTTTTAACTTTTCATATGGTCTGGGGGCTTGGGGAGCAGGATGGGTTGTTGTTGTTTATTCATTCAGTTCTGACTTTTCGTGATCTCATGGACCAGCCCACGCCAGAGTTCCCTGTTGGCCGTCAACACCCCCAGTTCCTTCAGGGTCAAGCCAGTCACCTCGTGGATACCATCCATCCATCTTGCCCTTGGTCAGCCTCTCTTCCTTTTTCCTTCCATTTTCCCCAGCATAACTGTCTTCCAAGAAGGTGCGGAATAAATCCACTATCAAATTAATTCCCTATAAACCAGGTTTTTCCTGGTTTTTCCTGGTTTGTAGCGAATTAATTCGGGACTGTCCAGAACATTGTCTGGACAGCCTCTCCTTTATTGTGTGAGTTCCTGCAATAAAGGCCCTTTCTGGAAGGCCCTAACACTCTCTTCAGTCTAATACATTACTGAACATTGACTCAATAAAGACTGGCTACTCGCTGTAACATACTGACACTGACTTTACACTAACACTGACAATTGCATATTGCACTGTCTGACTTTTAAACTATACTGCTTCTGATGCAAACTGGCTTCTAAAATAGAGTCCCAGGCTGGATAGTCACATGGCCTGTAGCCCCTCCCACAACCTCAGACAACATAGAGTTAAGGGAAAGCTGCATATCAAAATATACATATAATATAGTAAGCAATCTAAATTATATACATAACAAATAACTAGTACAGGAGGCTTGTAGAATGTTGCTATTCCCAACAGAAGCTGTAAAGACTGAGATTTAGACTTAAATCCTCACTCATTCTTGAAATTCCCTAAGTGAAGATTGCCAAGTTAGCATCACTCATCCCGATCTACTGTACAGGGTGTTGTGAAAATAAATAGTAAAGGAGCATATATTTCATCTTAGGCAGCTTGTGGATGGTGGGATATACATCCAATCAAAGCCTTTCAATCACTTCAAAGTGACAGTCTTCATTGGTATAGATCAGTCTTTCTCAACCAGTGTGCCGTGGCACACTAGTGTGCCGTGACGGGCCTCCTGCTGTGCCGCAAGAAAAGCTCTCTGCCCCCCTTCCTCCCCCCTCCTGCCGAACTCCTGCTGCTTGGGGGAGGAGGAAGGGCTGGGCAGTGGCGAAGAAAAAGAAGAAGGGACCGGGGCGCTGCCTCCTTCGGCCATTTCCCCAGCCAGCCTCCAATCCACCATGACTCCCACCATGACTCTCGCCCCTCGCTCGCTGAAGCTGTGTGGAGGAGGAGCCCCGTCCACTGAAGCCCGTCTACCGCTCATGCTCCTCCTCTGTAGGAGAGCTGAAGCTGGGGGGAGGGGCCAGGGCATGGCGCGGCCTGTAGGAGAGCTGAAGCTGGGGGGAGGGGAGGGGGTGGGGCATGGCACGGCCTGGCTCTGCCCCCTCCCCCGGCTTCGGCCCTCCCAGCAGCTGCTCCTGCCTTGAGGGGGCAGTGCCAAGGCAGCATTGTGCTGGCTCTGGCGCCGCTGGCTTGGGAGAGGTGAAGCCGGGGGTAGAGGGCGGGGCATGGCACAGCCTGGCTCCGCCCCCTCCCCAGCTTTGGCACTCCCAGCAGCTGCTCCCAGCAGGCCACCAAACCCCAGCCGTCCTTTACTGTGTTAGAGTGTCATTTTGTGTCATTTTGGTTGGTGGTGTGCCCCCGGATTTTTTTAATGTTAAAAGTGTGCCGCGGCTCAAAAAAGGTTGAGAAACACTGGTCTACTTGGTCTATCCTCTCCATGCATTGGGAAGGCCCGCCTCTCTTTCCCCAAGTAGAGACCTCCTCTTGCCTCCCCCCCACCCGAGCCTAATGCCGGATGGTTCAGTCCAGCACCGGCCCCTCCCTCCTCCCCCTCCTCCACAGTGTGCGCAAAACCGCTCTTGGCCTCCCTCCGGCTCCCTGCCCGCTACCTTCCTTCCTGCCTGCTTCGTCAGCCCCGAGATGCCCACCCGGGCTGCCCCACTGACCCCCGAGGAGCTGCGCAGTTGGTGAGTGAGGCTCCTGCTCCCCACGACCCCAATTCAAGCCTGGCGGGGAGGGAGGGGGCAACCTAAGTGAGAGGCCCCCCCTCCAGAAAATGTAACTCCCAAATGTCAAGGTCTATTTTCCCCAAACACCATCTGTGTTCACATTTGGGCATATTGAGTATTCATGCCAAGTTTGGTCCTGATCCAACATTGTTTGAGTCCACAGTGCTCTCTGGATATAGGTGAACTACAACTCCAAAACTCAAGGTCAATGCCCACCAAACTCTTATAGTATTTTCTCTTGGTTATGGGAGTTCTGTGTGGGAAGTTTGTGTATTTCTGCCATTCCTGCCAGGATATCTATGTTGTGTTCATCGAAACAGGCCCAGGTTTCACACTGAGTGTATAAATACATTTAAAAACATATTAACTATATGTATTACTGTGCTAGAGTGTCATTTTGTGTCATTTTGGTTGGTGCTGTGCCCCAGGATTTTGCAAATGTAAAAAGTGTGCCGCGGCTCAAAAAAGGTTGGGGAACACTGGTATAGATACACAATTTAATGGCTGTTATGTTAAGACTCAATTTCTCTAACAACTCAGAGTTTGTCATATGGCTACAACAAAACTTTTTTTTTGCTTACAACTTTTAGGACTTTATCACACGCAATAAAATCAGTGTTTCTGCACAATTAAGAATCGGCAACCCACTGAGCCAATTTCATGACACATTTCTAAAGTATGGGCTTTGCCCCATGATTCCCAAATCGATTGGCAATTGACTTCTTTTTTGATTCCCTGAGTAGAAACATGTAAAAATGCCCAATCTAATATGTGATGGGAATTCTCCCCCTTGTCCATTTGTAAATAAAATGATGGAGTAGTCATGGAGGGAGGATTTGAGATGGGCAGTATTGTTTCTTTTCTTCCACTATTACGTTTTGGGACCGAGGAGGAAGGAACAGTAATAGATCTCTTTTCAAATGTAAAATAAATAGATTTTGCTTTTTAATTGAGACGTATCTCTTTCCTTTTCTTCTATCCAAATAAAACAGGGGAGGAGACCGTACAAGGAGACATATGTCTCCCTTGTGATGGCAAATCAAATGGATAAATCTAAAAAAAAGTTGAGTCAAGGATTAGGTGTGATGGATTTAGGAAAACTTCATTTAATTTCAAAACAGGGTGTGGCAAAGTTGAAGGGGAAACCGACAATCTCAAACATTTTAATCGTCCTGTGGGATGAAGTCCCTAGAATTGCCAAACCAACATAGCAACGCTGAAAGACGCATCACTCTGTGCAAGTTCAGCTGTACTAAAATACTTTTTCAACTACCTACAGGCCCGGATTACCCATAAGGCCACCCGAGGCCATGGCCTAGGGTGGCAGGTTTTGGGGGCAGCGGATTCGACCCCGAAAAACATAATACAAAAAAAAACCCCTCGCAGTGTTTTCCCGCCCTCTCCCGAGAGAGTCATCATACCTCGGGAGAGGGCAAGGGAGAGCGCTGCGGGGAGGAGGGAATGGCGCCCTCCCTCGCCTGGGCCGCCCCTGCAAAGGTAGGAGGCGGCGAGGAGGAGGAAGGGAAGCTCCGCCCCGCCGGCGGGCATGCATGCATGTGCATGCACGCCCGCCAGCGGGCTTCCCTTCCTTCTCCTGGCCGCCTCCTTCCTTTGCAAGGGGCGGCCCAGGTGGCCAGGAGGAGGCGGGACTTCCTTCATCCTCCTCGCGCCTTCCTTTCGGTCGCGGGAGGAGGAGGAGGAGGTGGACGGAAGCCACGCGGCACTGCTCGTGGGGCTTCCGTCCGCCGCCTCCTCCTCCTCCCGCGACCAAAAGGAAGGCACGAGGAGGATGAAGGGAAGTCCCGCCCTCCTCGCGCCCTCCTTTTGGTCGCGGGAGGTGGAAGAGGCGGCGGACGGAAGCCCCACGAGCAGTGCCGCACGGCTTCCGTCCACCTCCTCCTCCTCCCGCGACAGAAAGGAAGGCGCGAGGTGGACGGAAACCGTGGGGCTGGTGCCGCGCTGCTTCCGTCCACCTCCTCGGGCCCTCCTTCCGGTCACGGGAGGAGGAGGCGACGGAAGCCGCATGGCCGGGGCTGCTGCCGCACATGCACAGCAGCACCCTGGGGGCGTGGCTTTCCGTGCCCTGGGGGTGTGGCTGTCTGCACCCTGGAGGCGTGGCTGTCTGCCCCCTGGGGGCGTGGCTTTCCCCCTGGGGTGCGGCTTTCCACGCCCTGGGGGGGTGGCGCGGGGCGTCTTGGCCTCGGGCGGCCGAAGAGCCTAATCCGGGCCTGACTACCTATCTGCTATTTTTAAAGCCATATAACACAAACATTTATCACAGAGTTCAGAATATCTTCCAAAAAAAGAGAGTGTGAAGATTCCTTGTTTTCGACTCAACTTCTGGGCTTTCTGCTTGATGTTGAAATGTTAGAATATTACAAGTTGAAGCTCTTGGGATTAGAATAGACAGTCATATATCAAACTGTCTAATCCCAATTGTTTCTCTGCATTCCTTCCAGCCTGTTTATATCTGTGTAGCGTTGTTGAAATTCTGTTTTTGCTCCATATCCTATTTATTATGTATGATTTATAAGCAGCTCCAGGCAATGTACAGGACTGTTCCTTAGTCTTATCTTCAAAATAGCCATGCATCCACCCATTATAAAATGAGTAAAATTCATATTTCAGAACACCAGCATCTGCTTCACTGGTTGTCCAGTTATTTGCTATTTTTGAATGCGATTGGTCTGCTTCTGTAATTTCTTTTACCCGTAAGACCCATGGAGCTCAGAAATACTTTTTTGGACAACACTCTCTGGAATCTCCCAGTCAGAAGTGAGCTCAGAAGTGTCAAATATAAATCTGCATTTCATCAGTGGTTTTAATTTGTGTTGAAATAGAATCATAGAACCATAGAGTTGGAAGAGACCTCGTGGGCCATCCAGTCCAACCCCTGCCAAGAAGCAGGAAAATTGCATTCAAAGCACCCCCGACAGATGGCCATCCAGCCTCTGTTTAAAAGCCTCCAAAGAAGGTGCCTCCACCACACTGGGGCAGAGAGTTCCACTGCTGAACAGCTCTCACAGTCAGGAAGTTCTTCCATATGTCCAGGTGGAATCTCCTTTCTTGTAGTTTGAAGCCATCGTTCTGCTTTTAGCTCTTGTTTTAAACATGCCGTACCCCCTCTCAAGTCACAGGAAGAGGAGGGTATTTATTACCGTGTTTCCCCGAAAGTATGACACCCCCGATTGTAAGACGTATCGGGGGGTGTCAGAGGGGTCGGCTTATATAAGCCGTACCTCGAAAGTAAGAAACACCTCGGGCGGCATGTCTTGGCTGGCTTGGCTGGGCCCAGAATCCTCCTCCTCCTCTTCCTCCTCTTCTTTCCAGCGGCGCCTTCCATCCTCCTCTTCCTCCCAGCAGCCTTCTCCCTCTCGCGGTTCCGCCCCCTCCCTTTAGTGAAGGGAGGAGGGGCGGAGCCGCCGCCGGCGAGAGGGAAGAAAGCGCCGCCGGAAGTCCCGCCCGCACGGCGGCTCAGGCGTCTTTCACCTATTGATCTCCCTGCAGGCTCCGTTGCGGGGAAGGGAAGAGGGGCGGCTGAGGGAGGGGGCCGGAACCGGCGAGAGGGGTGAGCCGGGCGGCGCAAAAGCGCCTGAGTCGCCCTGGGGCGGGACTTCGCCCGGCGCCTTCTCCCTCGCGCGGATCCGCCCCTCCCTTCACTGAAGCCTGCAGGGAAACCGATCGAACAGTGAAGGAGGGGGCGGATCTGGCGAGAGGGAGAAGGTGCCGGGCGGAGTCCGCCACAGACGGGCGGCCAGGCGCTTTTCGCCTGCTCGCCCTCCGGTTCCGCCCTCTCAGCCGCTTTTTTCTAACGGAGCCTGCAGGGAAATCGATCGGTTTCCCTGCAGGCTCCGTTGCGGGAAGGGAAGACAGGCGCAATGGGGGAGCCCTCTTGGGCCCCTCTGCCCTTCCAACGGAGCCTGCAGGGAAACCGATCGGTCGCCCTGCAGCCTCCGTTGCGGGGAAGGGAAGACAGGCGCAATGGGGAGCCCTCTTGCGCCCCTCTTCCCTTCCCCGCAGAGGAGCCTGCAGGGCGACCGATCGGTCGCCCTGCAGGCTTCGTTGCGGGGAAGGGAAGACAGGCGCAAAAGGGCTCCCCATTGCGCCTGTCTTCCCTTCCCGTAACAGAGGCTGCAGGGAAACCGATCGATCTCCCTGCAGGCTCCTCTGCGGGAAGGGAAGAGGGGCGCAAAGGGCTCCCCATTGCGCCTGATCTTCTCCGAACGGAGCCTGCAGGGAAACCGATCGATCTCCCTGCAGGCTCCGTTGCGGGGAAGGGAAGAGGGGCGGCTGAGGGAGGGGGCCGGAACCGGCGAGAGGGGCGAGCCGGGCGGCGGCGAAAAGTGCCTGGCCGCCGTGCGGGCGGGACTTCCGCCGGCGCCTTCTCCCTCTCGCCGGATCCGCCCCCCTCCCTTCACTGATTGATCGGTTTCCCTACAGGCTTCAGTGAAGGGAGGGGGGGGGATCCGGCGAGAGGGAGAAGGCGCCGGCGGGAGTCCCGCCCCCCGGGGTGACTCAGGCGCTTTTCGCCACCGCCCGGCTCCCGGTTGGAGCGTGGGCGGGCGGGGCGGCGGCGGGGAAAGACGCCTGAGCCGCCGTGCGGGCGAGACTTCCGGCGGCGCTTTCTTTCCTCTCGCCGGCGGTGTCTCCGCCCCTCCTCCCTTCACTAAAGGGAGGGGCGGAACCGGCGAGAGGGAGAAGGCGCTGCTGGGAGGAAGAGGAGGATGGAAGGCGCCGCTGGAAAGAAGAGGAGGAAGAGGAGGAGGATTCCGGCCCAGCCAAGCCAGCCAAGACATGCCGCCCGCGGTAAGTCTTACTGTCGCCTTACTTTTCGGGTACCGTCGGCTAATGTAAGCCGTACCCGAAAGTGCCGTAGTGGGGATTTTGGGGGTCAAAAGAAAGTAAGACTCTGTCTTACTTTCGGGGAAACACGGTAGTATTGTTTGCTTGTTGTTGTTTGAAACATAACAAGATCACTCTGCTGGTTGTTGTATTGCAGGGCTGTCCAACTGCTGACATCAAATCCCAGAAATCATAACAGCTGGTAAACTGGCTAGGATTTCAAGTCCAAAACACCTGCAGGGCCGGCAGTTGACACTGTTGTATTGATCACACATCAGACACTTCTCAAGTGTCTAGGACTGTGTGATGTATCGGCGAATAATGTGTGCAAATCCCAGTAAAGTCACCTTTTGTAGCTGACAGATGGTAATTTTGTCAGCGCCGATTGTGTTTAAGTGCAAGCCAAGGTCTTTAGGCATTGCACCCAGTGTGCCAATCACCACTGGGACCACCTTGACTGGCTTGTGACAAAGTCTTATTATTTATTATTATTTAGTCTTGTTATTTATTATTATTATTATTATTATTGTTCATTATTATTACTATTACTATTATTAGGCTTCTCTGGAGTACCTAGACCAGTGTTTCTCAACCTTACTAGCATGGCACCCTCTTAATACAGTTCCTCATGTTGTGGTGACCATAAAATTATTTTCATTGCTACTTCATAACTGTTATTTTGCTACTATTATGAATTGCAATGTGCAGGATGTTTCTTCATTCACTGGACCAAATTTGGCACAAATACCCAATACGCCCAAATTTGAATTCTTTCTTTCTTTCTTTCTATACTTTGTTCTTCCAAGACTGGATGTTCTTAGTCTTTTAAAAATGGATTTGTTACAGGCCCGGATTACGCGGTTGTGGCACCCTAGGCCACACTCTTGAAGCGCCGCCCCCGCTCTGGGGGGTGGGGCCGCTTGCGGGGGGTGGGGCTGCTTACTGGGGGTGGGGCCACTTGCGGGGGCGTCCCCGCTGCTCACGCCAGCCCCGCCCCTCTTCCTTCACTGACTGAAGGAAGAGGCCCAGCGGGCAGCCCCCCGGAGGCAAGGCCGGGCACGACAAGGGCAGGCAGGGCAAGCAAGGCGGCGGTGGGGGCTCCGTCGGGGACGAGGAGCAGGAGCAAAGGAAGAAGCAACAGGCGCCCAGCAGCAGCAGGACACGCGTCGCAGAGGGCATCCTGGCCAAGGGAGAGCAGGCACTGGAGGAGGACGCAGCGAGAGGCGAGAGGAGAGGCACAGGCAGGGAAACTGCCTCCTGTGGTCCATATGAAGCCGCTCCCAGCGAAGCTACTCCCACTCCTCCAGGACTATACAGAGTTGGGGCAGTGCCGGCGCGAGCAGCAGGGAGGGGGCGGCGCCGGGACTTCCCTCCGCCCTCTCCTGCCTCTTGCATCAGGAGGGGCGGATGGAGTCTAGGCCCCCTCCCCATTGCTCACACCGGCACCGCCTCTCTTCCTTCACTAACTAAAGGAAGAGGGGCGGTGCCGGCGTGAGCAGCAGGGAGGGGGCGGCGCCGGGACTTCCCTCCGCCTTCTCCTGCCTCTCGTGTCACTGACTGAAGGAAGAGGGGCAGGGCCGGCGCGAGCAGCAGGGAGGGGGCGCTTCCGCCGCCGTGTGCATGCACACTTTTTTCCGATTTTTTTTTTGGAATTTTTAAAAATTTTCCCCCCGATTTTTTTATTTTTTAAAAACTTTTTGGGGGGGTCCGGATCTGCTGCCTCCCCAAACGTGCCGCCCTAGGCCCTGGCCTAGGGTTGGCCTTATGGGTAATCCAGGTCTGATTTGTTACTTAGCTTAAGAACATCACTATGAAGCTCAAAGAAATCCACTTTTAATATAACTACATGCTAAACTGGACTACTGTAATGCCCTCTACGTTGGCCTTCCCTTGTCGACAATCCGGAAACTCAAGCTAGTGCAGAACGCCGCTGCTCGCCTGCTGGCGGGATCGCCAGTGAGAGAGCACATTACACCTATCCTCCGGCAACTGCACTGGCTTCCTATTGAGTACCGAATTGCCTTCAAGGTGTTGGTTTTGACCTTTAAGGCCTTATACGGCCTAGGGCCTGCGTACCTGAGGGACCGCCTTACCCCGTACTCTTCCCCCGAGATCACTGCGTTCAGATGAACAGAATCTGTTGTTAGTGCCATCAATCCGCTCCTGCCATCTATCCACGACCAGACAGAGAACTTTTTCTGTAGTGGCACCGGTACTCTGGAACTCTCTCCCGGACAGTACCTGAGCTATCTCGAATTGGCCCCCTCCCGAAGGGCTTGCAAGACTGCCCATATTGGCTTAGCCTTTAATTAGGCACACCGGATTAAGAACTCTGTCGTATGTCCTCCCATACTCAGTGTGGTGATGTAATGTGTTTTTAATATGCTTTTATGTTTTTATGTTTTTATTGTAGGGCCACATGTTGACATGTTGTGACATGTTGCCCGTTTATACTTGCTGTTATCCGCCCCGAGCCTGCTGGGAGGAGCAGAATACAAAAATGAACAATAAATAAATAAATAAAATAAATAATGATTGCTACTAGAATGAGATTCATATTTACATTTCCCATTATTGCCCTGTAGGTTTTAATGATTTGAAAACTATATACCACTAGCTGAACCCGGCACGCGTTGCTGTGCCCTATGTTGGTGATGTGAGAATGTCAGGGTATGTATGTTGTGGAAGTGATGTGAGCATGTTTGTTGTGTGTATATGTATGTGTGTTTTTAGTTGTATGTGTGTATGGGTTTTTGGGGGTTTGTGTGCATGTGTGTGTGCAGGTATTGGTGTTTTTTTTTGTGTGTGTGTATATATGTGTGTGTTTGTGTGTGTATAGTTTCTTGTAAGTGTGTATTTATTTGTGTGTAGTTATCTGTGGGTGTTTCGTGTTTGAGTATGTGTATATATATGTGTGTGTTTGTGTATGTATATGTATGTATGTGTATATATGGAGAGGTGGGGATATGTGTGTGTATATATGTGTATGTATTAGTGTGGATGTGTATGTTTTGGTGTGTAGATATATGTGTTTGTATGTGGTTGTGTTTTTATATGTGTTTTTATGTGGGTTTTTATATGTTGTTTTGTTTTTATGTGTGTGTGTGTATGTGTAGAGAAGGAGGCCGAAGAGGAGGGCGATGGGGAAGCGCTCTATGTCCTTCCCCCGCGGCCCTCTCCTCGGGCAGCGGAGGAGAGCCGGTTAAGGGCTCTCCTACGCCGGCCGCCGTCTCCGTTCCGCTGGCCGAAGTGGAGGCCGCAGGGAGAGACGTTGCGGCTCCCCCTCGGCCTCGTCCCCGGGCAGCAGAATGGAGCCGGCGGGTAGCGGCGGAGAGCCCTTTGCCGCCTGTCTTCCGCTGGCTGAAGAGCAGGCCGAAGGGGAACCGGGGAACCCCTCTCCCTGCGGCCTCCTCCTTGGGCAGCAGAGGCCGCAGGGAGAGGGGTTGCCCGGTTCCCTTTCGGCCTGCTCTTCGGCCAGCGGAAGACAGGTGGCAAAGGGCTCTCCGCCGCTACCCGTTGGCTCCATTCCGCTGGCCGAAGAGGAGGCGGAAAGGAGAGAGTCGGCGCGGCTTCCCTCCCGGCCCCATCCCCGGGGGAGGACGGGAGGAGGCAGCGGAGGGGGCGGAGGAAGCAGGCATGGCGGAGAAGGCATGTCCAGGCAGGGGACTACGGCTCCCAGAATGCTCTTCGCGAGCATTGTGGGCTATTCCCGGTGCTGTCTCCGCCCTTCTTTTGAGTGTGCCGCGCTGAACCTTCTGGGAGTTGTAGTCCCGTGGCTGCGCCGTTCTCCCCCGCCCGTTTCATTGGCTCTCCTGGTGGAGGGTCGTGCGGGCGGGACCGCAGCGGTGTCCTCCCGGTATGTGTGCTGTTGGGTCCCGGGAGCGGCGTGGAGGATGTCGCCTCGTTGGTCTCTGGAGTGGTTCGTAAGCGGCGGAGGAGGGGGGCATGGCGTGGGATGTTGCGCATGCTTGGTATTGTGAGGTTTCTATGGCGGCCGTTTTGTGTGTCTGGGGTGTTTTGCGCATGCGTAGTAATGTTTTTGGGGGATGTTTTGGGGGTTTTGTGTTGTGTTTAGGGGTGTTTCAGTGGGTGGTTGATGTACCTCGGGGTGGGGTGAGTGGCCCTGTGTTTTGTTGTGTGTGTGGGAAATGTAGTTTTGGCGTGCATTTGCCCCGTTGCACGACCACTTCCCTTTTATATATATAGATTTCACCCTGTTCCTTTTTATTTATGTTACTGTTTTGAAAGAAAACACTAATGGGTTGCCATATCTCCCCCGGACCGTGTGCCTATTTGTCCTTTACCTGAATAAGGAACACATCATCTTAAGTATGTTTATACTTCTCCAAACATTCAAGACCCATAAAGTCCGCTCTCCTAAGAAAAAAGCTGGCTTATATAAACCGGGAAGCACTTGGTCGTTCTGTGAATGTCGCAGCACACAATGTACTGTTTTTATATGCTGTCATATAAATTAGGCCATCCTCTCAGAAAGAGGTTATAGCTGAATTCACATCTGGAATTTATCATCATGGGCTTGGCATGAGCCCCATAGACCACTTCTTTAATCCATCAATAAGACCCCATGGCTACAAAGTTCTTGAAATAAGTGACATGCTTTGCTGTTATGCCATAGTTTCACTGAAATGCCAAATGTCTCACGGGGAGAGAATGTTAATTTTTTTAAAACCATTATGAGCCTGACAGATGAAATATATTAAGGAAAGGAAAGCATTGGGGGGCCCCTGTTTAAAATCCGTAAAATGCAAGACCATTATGACAAATCCCTTCAAAGACAATTATTTATTGTTTGTTTTATTTTCTTTATACAAAGAAAAAGTACTAATTTTGGGCTGCCATTCTCTGATTTTTTGCAGTGTAGCTGAAGTCAGGGACCAGAGTTCATTTATTTATCACAGGGCTGTCCAACTTCTACCGGGTCCAGGGCCGGAATAGAGGTCACTGATGACCTCGGGGGCCGCTCGGCCCCGCCCCAGCCCAGGCCCCGCCCCAGGCCCCGCCCCCAGCCCAGGCCCCGCCCTCTCCTAAAGCTGTCATTCTCCGGCAGCGCGTCACAAGCCTGGCGTGACGCGCTGCCCTTGGCGCTGCCTACTCCTCCTTTTTCGGCGCCCCCGCACTTCCTAGGGCGGGAGCCGCCAAAAGGGCAGAAGGCGGCACCAAGGGCAGCGCGTCACGGGCCTGGCGTGACGCGCTGCCCTTGGTGCCGCCTACTCCTCCTTTCGGCGCGGAGAGAGGGACGGAGGGCGGTGCAGGGAGGAGGAGCTAGCTCTCTTCCTCCCTCCCTGCCCCGCCCCCCTCCCCGGCCGCCATTTTTAAAAAAATAGAATTTTTTTAAAATTTAAAATGGCGGCTGGGGGCATAGCTGGGGCCGTGCCCAACAGGCTGGGGGGCCGGATCCGGCCCCAGGGCCGCCAGTTGGACAGCCCTGATTTATCAGATACATTTTATAGCAAGGGTTGTTGTTTCCTGGACTCTCAATTTGTATATCATACAACATATTATAACTATGTATATTATTTATTTGTGTTCTAATTGTGCAGCTTTAGCCTATTCTTTGTTGCTAATACCAGCATATTTCGGTCTTGGGCCCATTTTTAAATAGTAATTATACTTCTGAGAGAACTAGTATAGAGCAGTGTTTTTCAACCTTTTTTGAGCCGCGGCACATTTTTTACGTTTACAAAATCCTGGGGCACACCACCAACCAAAATGACACAAAATGACACTCTAACACAGTCATACATATAGGAAATACAGTATGTTTTTAAATGTATTTTAAATGTATTTATACACTAAGTGTGAAACCTGGGCCTGTTTTGATGAACACAACATATATATGACTTCCTCTCACATACTTATACATGGCTATCATGTCTTCTCTCAGCCTTCTCTTCAGGCTAAGCATGCCCAGCTCTTCAAGCCGCTCCTCATGGGGCTTGTTCTCCAGAAATGTATTTATACACTCAGTGTGAAATCTGGGCCTGTTTCGATGAACACAACATGGATATCCTGGCAGGAATGGCAGAAAGACACAAACTTCCCACACAGAACTCCCATAACCAAGAGAAAATACTATAAGAGTTTGGTGGGCATTGACCTTGAGTTTTGGAGTTGTAGCTCACCTATATCCAGGGAGCACTGTGGACTCAAACAATGTTGGATCAGGACCAAACTTGGCATGAATACTCAATATGCCCAAATGTGAACACAGATGGAGTTTGGGGAAAATAGACCTTGACATTTGGGTGTTACAGTTTTTGGGATTTATAGTTAACACACAATCAAAGAGCATCCTGAACTCTTGCAACAATGGAATTGAACCAAACTTGGCATGATGAACTCTCATTACCAACAGAAAGAACTGAAAGAGTTTGTTTGGGAATTGACTTTGAGTTTGGAAGTTGTAGTTCACCTACACCCAGAGAGCACTGTGGACTCAAAGAATGTTATGTTATGTTGTTGTTTGTTTTCCATCCAGAATCACAATGTTGGAAGGAGGCTCACCACTTTAAGGTCATTGTTGCCAGACCCTTAATTATTTTAACTGTGTTTTTAATGATGTTTTATTGTGGCATGGGAAAATTGTCTTGCTTTCTGGCTGGGTGCTATTTTGGACTTCAACTCCCAATAAATTCCTAAAACAGCCTGAGGCCCTTGGACTTCAACTCCCACCATTCCTAACAGCCTGGCTGAGTGGGGGAAAGGAAAAGGGCCTGAGGCTGCTAGGAATGATGGGAGTTGGAGTCCAAAACACCTGGAAGGTCCAAGTTTGCCCATGCCAGCTTTCGACAGAGACCTCTTCCTCCCCCTTTGCGCCCTTTCTTCCCCCTCCTGCCAAAGACTTGCTTCTTCTTCTGCACTCGGACTCCCTTCTTCCCAGCCTCGCTCTGCTCGCTTTGCCTTGCTTTGACGTTACCCGTGCGGGCGCTACTGCGCAGACTCGCTCCACGTCTTCCTCCCTCCCCCTCCCCTTTTGAACATGCTCACGCTGCCCCCTCGGATCAAAATGGCGGCAGAAGTGGCAGCGTGAGCAAAGCGAGGCAAAGCGAGCAGAGCGAGGCTGGGAAGAAGGGAGCCCGAGTGGAGAAGAAAAGTGTTCGGCAGAAAGGGGAAGAAAGGGTATTGGAGGTTCCAATATCCCACGGCACACCTGATGTTCGTTCACGGCACACTAGTGTGCCATGGCACACTGGTTGGGAAACACTGATCTAGTGGGATTTTCCCACTATTTTTCCGAGTTACAGAAATGGCTTTCAGAATGTAATTTCGAGAATTGGTTCTTGCAGAAAGGGCTGTTCTTTAATAAGTAGTGCAAAGCCTCCTTGAATGCACCAAATTACTTTTAAGATCCCTTGGCGTCATGTTCCTCTTATCAAAGAATAGAGATTCCCTCTCAAGACCCGAATTCAATATACCGTGTTTCCCCGAAAGTAAGACACCCCCGATTGTAAGACGTATCAGGGGTGTCAGGGGGATCGGCTAATATAAGCCGTACTCGAAAGTAAGCCGTACCTCGTCGCCGCCGTCGCCGCACCGCCGCGCAAACCGCCCATCGGCCGCGGCACACCTCCCGTGGCACACCTTTCCGCCAGGCCTCCAAGGAAGGGAGGGGAAGAGAGCCAGAGGCGTGGCGCAGCCAGAGTGACGGCCGCCACTTTCGCCACGCCCCTGGCTCCTTTCCCCCCCCTTCTTTCGCCCAAGGAAGGGAGGGGGAAAGGAGCCAGAGGCGTGGCGAGGGCGGGCGCGCGTCACTCTGACGCGCGCTGCCTCGCCACGCCCCTGGCTCCTCTTCCCCTCCCTTCTTCGCCCAAGGAAGGGAGGGGAAAGGAGCCAGGGGCGTGGCGAGGCAGCGCCGTCACTCTGACGCTGCCTCGCCACGCCCCTGGCTCCTTTCCCTCCCTCTTTCATCCAAGCAAGGGAGGGGAAAGGAGCCAGGGGCGTGGCGAGGCAGCGCCCGTCACTCTGACGCGGCGCTGCCTCGCCACGCCCTGGCTCCCTTCTTTTCATCCAAGGAAGGGAGGGGGAAAGAAGGCAGGGGCGTGGCGAGGCAGCGCCGTCACTCTGACGCGGCGCTGCCTCGCCACGCCCCTGGCTCCTTCCCCTCTCTTCTTTCATCCAAGGGAGGGGGGGAAAGGAGCCAGGGTGTGGCGAGGCAGCGTCACTCTGAGTGACGCGCGCTCGCCACGCCCTGGCTCTTCCCCTCCCTTCCTTGGAGGCCTGGCGGAAAGGTGTGCCGAGGTGTGCCGGCCGATGGGGCGGTTGCAGCGGGCGTGACGGCGGTGGCGGCGGCATGGGCGGCATGGGCGTGGGACGGGTACGTCTTGGGTTATATAAGACGACCCGAAAGTAAGCAGTAGGGGACTTTTCGGGGGAAAGAAAGTAAGACGCTGTCTTACTTTCGTAGAAACACGGTAATAGCCATTGCCCTTTTTGGAACAAGTGTAGGTGATCAATGATTTCATCGTTAATAGTGGAGTGTCAAGCTAACTTCTTTCAGAATTGCTTTGAGAAACCCAAGCAGAACACTCTTCAAAATCTAATTTTAATTCTTTCTTCAAAGGTTTGAGAATCAGCAGTTCACTGAATCAGTCCCAACGGTGCTTGCCATCGTGGATATCTGCCAGCTAACAAGACTGAAAACATGAAGTTATGGTATGGTTTTCACAGACTTTGAAAGCCTTTCTTAATTAAATATCATGCTTGTGTGATGAGCAGCATAACTATTTCCCTTTTCTAGGCAATGATGCAAGACATTCTGGAGCTTTTTTTCCTCAGCAAGAATGCGGCAAATATGTTCCTCGGTCCCCAATTATATGCAAACCATTTTTTTCCAAGCAATCCAAGAGGTAAATCTAATCTTGAGTTAATAAAAGCATGGATAACTAATTTCAGGGTCTGGCAGAGAGAGAAATGAATGCGGCTCTACCATTATGTCTACAACTGCTTTTTTAAAAAAAAAATGTTCAATTACAAATGGCAACTGCTATTTTCTCCAACCTCTTTCGCTGCTCAAATTACAGCAATACTGAATCATATAAATATTAAAATCTGAACGGAAAACAAAGGGAGTAGAATCAGAGACTCAACAAAAATAGGCTATGCCAAAGTTTCCCATATTATTGAAGCCAACTTTTGGATTGGCATATTTCTCCTAAAGAAAACAAAACAGATCATGGTTTGGATAATTTTATCAGGAGATGAGAAAGTACATAAACAATGAGTGAGAAGCAATATACCAATGATGTAATATTCCTTTGACCCCAGCAGCCTTGAAATATGTATACATAGATATTTGCATTGCATACACTGTTATTTTTACGATGAGTTAACCAAAAGTAATGCAAAAGCACAGAACTCAAGTATTTATTTATCATATCAGAATTATTTATTTATTTACTTACTTACTTACTAGCTTGGGGACCCAGCGGTGCCCGGGTGAGTTGAGGAAGGAATGGTGTGCCATAGTTCGTCATTGGTGTGGGCCACAGTGCTCTAAGGAAGTGAATCATCACACACTACTCTCACCCTTGTCTGACTCTTAGTAACCCGGGAGCCATTTCTGGGCGTCCCGAGGACTACTTTCTGTTTTTTCCTTGTTGTTATCTGTTCTTTTCTTATTTCTGTTTTTTTTTACTTTCTAAAAATCAATAAAGACGGTTTTTTAAAAAGGAAGTGAATCATCCATGGTCCATCCTCCCTCAAACTGCACCAGGATGTAGGGTGCATCTTGGGGGGGGTTCTGTGTGTCAAGTTTGGTCTTGTTCTGTCATTGTTGGGGGCCTAGTCAGGAAAATCAAGTTGAGGAAGCCTAACAATATTCCATGAGCTCATGCCTAGTCAGGAAAATCAAGTTAAGGAAGCCTTGTTGTCAATTTTGGGCCTGGTCTGTGATTTATAGGGGCTGCAGTGTTATTTGGGAAGTGAATGAGGTGAATGTACTGCAAATCCCATCATTCATGGCCCATCCTGCCCTAAACCACACCAGGTTGTGAAGTGGGCCATTGGTCCCGTGTTTGCCATGTTTGGTCCTGATCCGTCATTGCTGTGGGCCGTAGTGGCTGACTGCCTGAGGCCTTTTGCTTTCCCTCTGAGTCACCTTAGAAGTGTATTGGGTGAAGATACTGAACATTCCATTTCCAACAGAAAAAATTGTCAACTGGCTAACTTCAGCCATTTATGCCTGCCTCCGGTCCTTTCCTCTCCTCTCTGTGCTGTGTTGGAATGTTGGGAGACTGGCCAGTCACAGTCATTTATGCAAATAAGCCCACAGTTGCAGCCAATCGAAACGCTGGCACGTATTTGCTCGGTCGCACCACCCACCCACCGCCCGCAAACACTGACTTTTATTATATACATAGATAGATTATGGTATTTGTACCCCGTAGCTTCTCACCCACGCAGGGGGATTCAGCACGGCTTACATTCACACTCAGCACTACAGGCCGCAACACTACAATAGAATATAAAATCAAAAACATCATATAATCAACATCAATATAAATATTAAAAACCATTACATTAAAATCACTGCGTACAGCAATAATTAAAACCATCAAGCAGAACACATTGTCACTCCGCTGGCGTACGGAGGCCTCTATGGCTCTGTGGCCTGTACTGGAGCCACGGAGGCCTCCGTATGCCGGCCAGCCACACCAGGCGAGGCCCCAGCTTCGGCGAACACACTGGCCCTTCCTCTTCCTTTTAGCTCTTCATCAGCCAGCACCGCCGCCATCCATTTCCCTGTGGCGGCGCTGGCTGATGAAGAGCTAAATAGAGGTTGAAGGCCTGCTGTCTTCACCGGCCAAAGCCTCGCAAGGTGTGGCTGGGCTGCCATGATCTGGAGGCCTCCGTGGCTCCAGTACAAGCCATCCTCTTCCGCGGAGGCAGCCTCAAAAACGAGGAGCCAACCACACCAGGTGAGGCCCCACGAAGGTAAGCAGCCCGGGAGGAAAGGGAGAAAGACAGAAAGGAAGACGGGGGGGAGAGAAAGAGAAAAGGACGGAAGGAAAGAGGTAGGAGAGAAAGAAAGGAAAAAGGAAGGATAGCAGGAAGGAGATGGGGGAAAGGAAGGAAAGGATAGAAGGATGGAGGGAAAGAAGGAAGGAGGGGAGAAGAGAGGAAGGAAAAAGGAAGGAAAGCAGGAAGGAGGGGAGGGGAAAAGAAGGAAAGGCTAGAAAGATGGAGGGAAGGAAGGAAGGAAGGAGGGGAGAAGAGAGGAAGGGAAGAATAGAAGGAAGGATGGATGTAAGGAAGAAGGGGAGAAGAAAGGAAGGAAAAAGGAAGGAAAGCAGGAAGGGAGGGGAAAGAAAAGAAAGGATAGAAGAATGGAGGAAAGGAAGGAAGGAAAGAGGGGAGAAGAAAGGAAGGAAAAAGGAAGGAAAGCAGGAAGGGAGGGGAAAGGAAAGAAAGGATAGAAGGATGGAGGAAAGGAAGGAAGGAAAGAGGGGAGAAGAAAGGAACACATACACACATATACACACACACATATACATGCACAGAAATATGCAAATATACACATCTGTACTTACACAAATCTACACATATACACGCATATACATATACAAACACACATATACATAACTACACACATACACAATATACACAAACATAAGCACACACATATACATAAAGACATGCACACATACATAAATGGATGGAAGGAAGGAGGGGAGAAGAAAGGAAAGGATAGGGAGAGGGATGGATGGGAGGAAGGAAGGAAGGAAGGAGGGGAGAAAACAGCAAGAAAATAGGAAGGATAGCAGGAAGGAGGGGAGGGGAAAGGAAGGAAAGGATGGAGGGAAGGAAGGAAGGGAGGAGGAGAGAATAAAGGAACACATACACACACATGCACAGAAATATACGAATATACACATACATACATAAATACACACATATACACGCATATACATATACAAACACACATATACATAAGTACACACATATGCACACATACACATATACATAACTACACACACAGTCCTCAAGTTGCAAACATCCCACAGCAACGCGTGGCCGGGTCAGCTAGTAAATAAATAAATAAATAAAAGATAATAATAACAATAAGCTCCATGAACAATGTATAAATGTTACGAGTATAAAGAGGCTGACAAAAGTTCAAGGACATTGTTTTGGACAGTTATATGGAGCCTGGTGAATACAAATGAAATATACTAAGCAAAAAAAGTGGAATTCTAAAACCCAAGCAAAGAATTTCAAACTTATGAAATGTTTAATAATATCCAAAAAGTGTTAACAAATAAACAAATAGATACAGTGGGATTTCATTTGAAAAAAAAAGAAAAAAAAGAAGAGAGAGTCATAATAAAGCACCGTAGGCATTTTGTTGAAAAGCCATTTTCTGTCTCCTTCCAATATGTTTATAGATTAGATTTTATAGACGTAAGAGTTGTATCTTAAGAAATGTTCATGGCCAATTTCTCGTCTCATCTTGTGGAATCTGTTACAGGAATTACAACTCCTTTCGGAGAAAACGGCTTGTTTTCAATATGATCAAACAACGGAGAGTGTCCAAAATCTTTTATTGTTGTTTGCCATCAAACCATCTTTGACTTACGGCAGTGTTTCCCAACCTTTTTTGAGCCGCGGCACACTTTTAACATTAAAAAACTCTGGGGGCACACCACCAACCAAAATGACACAAAATGACACTCTAACACAGTAAAGAACGGCTGGGGGTTGGTGGCCTGCTGGGAGCAGCTGCTGGGAGTGCCAAAGCCGGGGAGGGGGCGGAACCAGGCTGCGTCATGCCCTGCCCCCTACCCCCGGCTTCACCTCTCCCACAGCTTCTCCATCCTTGAAGGGGCAGTGCCAAGCCAGCGGTGCCAGAGCCAGCACAATGCTGGCTTGGCACTGTCCCCTCAAGGCTGGAGCAGCTGCTGGGAGTGCCAAAACCGGGGGAGGGGCAGATCCAGGCCGCGCCATGCCCCGCCCCCTCCCCCCAGCTTCAGCTCTCCTACAGGCTGCGCCATGCCCCGCCCCCTCCCCAAGCTCCAGCTCTCCTACAGAGGAGGAGCATGAGTGGTGGACGGGCTTCAGTGGGCAGGGCTCCTCCTCCGCGTGGCTTCAGCGAGCGAGGGGCGAGAGTCATGGTGGGAGTCATGGCGGATTGCAGGCTGGCTGGGGAAGGAGGCGGCGCCCCGGTCCCTTTTTCTTTTTCTTCGCCACTGCCTGGCCCTTCCCTCCTCCCCCAAGCAGCAGGAGTTCAGCAGGAGGGGGGGAGGAAGGGGGGCAGAGAGCTTTTCTCGCGGCACAGCAGGAGGTCCATCACGGCACACTAGTGTGCCTCGGCACACTGGTTGAGAAAGACTGACTTACGGTAATCCTCTGACAGCTCTGCTCAGGTTTTGCAGACTCAGATTTTCTTGACTGCATTAAACTACCTACCTGCACTGCAAACTTCCTCCTTTCCTACTAACTTCACATTTACCTCTCTGTCTCCATCTGGAACAGGGATGGAGTACTCCCAAAGCCTTTAAGATCCCCCTGGTTTTCTCTCCAAACAGTTTGACAAAACAAGAGGTCATTTAAAACCCAGAGCACTATTGTAAAGAACTCAGCTCTGTTTTAGTTTATGGTTCAGGAACCTGTGGTATGGAATAGCTCTGGTCTAGCAAGTCTAAAAGATGGAAGAGGAATCACTTACTTGAAATACATTGAATTAATTGCACAGCAAATGAATATTATACTGATCAAACTTGCCTTGCATAATGCAGAATGTTTGCCAATGTAAGTAACCCTTCTTTGAAGTTCAGCCTTATGTGTTTCTAACCAAAGCCATCAGTTTTAACATGGTATATATCAGGGCTGTCCAACAGGCGGTCCTGGGGCTGTACACGGCCCCCGAGCCCCTTCCCTACGGCCCCCTAACTTGTTTCAATAAAATACAAATTAAAAATAAAAAATTAAATTTTTTTTAAAAAAAAACCCCTACTTCCGGGTTTAGGCAAGCATCGCGAGAGTACGCCAGCCACAGACGGGATTTCGAGGGAGGTCGAAATCCCGTCTGTGGCTGCATAGTCTCGTGATAGCTGCCGGAATCTCGGGTCCCACAGGATTTGCGGCCGGCCTGGGCGCGCGCCTCATCCTCCCTTGCGGCTGCTTCCAGGCCAGCCCCCGTTCCCTCGGAGAGAGGGAGGAGGGGAGTGAGGCAGGGAAAGCCCCTCCTGGCTCCGTCCTCTTCCTGTGGAGGGCTCTCGCTTCCTGCTCCACGGATGGGAGAGCCGCCGCGCCCGGCCTGAGCTTGGCCTCGGATCCAGCGGGGCTCTTTGGGGACGGCGGCGGCGTTGGCGCTTCGGCCCTCTGGCGGGGCTCCCACAGTATGGGTAAGGAAGGGACGTTGGGTGAGGGGGGTGGAGGGAGGTCGAAATCCTGTCTGTGGCTGCATAGTCTCGTGATAGCTGCCGGAATCTTGGGTCCCGCGGGATTTGCGGCCGGCCTGGGTGCACGCCTCCTCCTCCCTCGCGGCTGCTTCCAGGCCAGTCCCCATTCCCTCAGATAGAGGGAGGAGGGGAGTGAGGCAGGGAAAGCCCCTCCTGGCTCCGTCCTCTTCCTGTGGAGGGCCCTCACTTCCCGCCCCGCGGATGGGAGAGCTGCCACGCCCGGCCTGAGCTTGGCATCGGCTCCAGCGGGGCTCTTCGGGGACGGTGGCGGCGTTGGCACTTTGGCCCTGTGGTGCGGCTCCCGCAGTATGGGTAAGGAAGGGCCTGGCTCGAATCAACCAATCTAAAAACAGTGGGACGTTGGGTGAGGGGGGGAGGTCCCTCAGAAGCAGTTTCCTTGGCAGCGCTTTCTTCCCCTCCTCCGCGCCCCCTCCTCCTTGTTGTGCTGCCTTCCCCCGCGTGCAGGGCGCAACGTGGCTTCCTTTGCGCCTGCCCCCGCGGCTTGTTTTCCCTTCAGGGAGGGAGGGAGCTCTTTGGGCCTCCTCCACCCACCTCTGGGAAAGGAGGCCCCATCGCCCCCTGCGACGGCATTGAGGTGTTTGGGTTTTTTTGGTGTGTCCCAATTTGAGTGTGGACTCAAATAACTCAAAGGTATTAGGAAACATTCCCCCAAATCCACCAGTGTTCCCATTTGGGTATATTGAGTATTCATGCCAAGTTTGGTCCAGATCCATCATTATTTGAGTCCACAGTGCTCTCTGGATGGAGGTGAACTACAACTCCACAACTCAAGGTCAATTGTAAGTAAATTGGAGCCGGGGAGGGGGCGGAGCTGGGGAGGGGGTGGAGCTGGGGCAGGGGCGGAGCCGGGGAGGGGGTGGAGCCGGGGGTGGAGGCAGACTCTTCGGCCCCCCAGGTGATCAGTGACCGTAGAAGTTGGACAGCCCTGGTATACAGTATATCTAGGGATGGTACTAAAGGACTGCAATATTCAATGTGTCATTCAACTTGACTCACCTGTTGTAGGGGTGAGAATCATGTGGTCCTCTGAATAGTTAACTACAGTTCCCAACACTGTCTATTACAGTCTAACTACCTCTTGAGGAGTGCAGAATTTCCACCTCTGCTCTCTTGCACAGATTTGACTTACCCAACTTTGCCACGTTAACTGGGAATGTTGGGAGTTAGAGTCAAATTCATTGAGAGCACCATACTGAAAAATGGCCATGCGGTTCACTAGTATTAATGGATTACATTAACCTCAACTTAATGGTCAAGATCAACTATTTAGGTACCTTTCCTTGGAATTCTTAACAAATGGATGTTCTTTCTGTTGTTATATGGCTATTTTAAATGTATTTATTGTATTTTCTCTTAGAGCCCTTTCTAATAACTAATGGAGTGAAGCAAGGTTGTGTTCTTGCACCAGCCCTATTTACAATCTTCTTCAGCATGATGCTCCAAAGGGCTACGGCAGATCTCGAAGAAGATGGCATATATATACACTAGTTCTTTCTGCATTGTCATTTCTCTTCGAGACCCGTTCGGCAAGTCTTCTCAAAAGAGGCCGCAGAATTATGGATAGTGCATCTCCATGCCTCCCTATGTGAGGCCAGGGTGGACCATTGTTGGTGATCAATCTGGCCAAGCCTGAGATGTTGTTTCAGGGAGTCTTTGGGGGGGGGGTGTGCCTCTCTTGCATGGACCCGTGGCGAGTTCACCATATAGTAGTATCTTTGGGAGGCGGTGGTCCTCCATCCTAGGCGCAGCTCTGTTTTCAATAGCATGGCCTCAATGCTGGTGATCCCTGCTTGCTCAAGGACAGCAACATTCGTCACATAGTCAGTCCAGTGTATATTTAGGATTGAGCGAAGACAGCGCTGATGAAAGCATTCGAGGAGTCGTAGGTGTTGGCGATAGGTGACCCATGTTTCAGACCCATAAAGGAGAATAGACAGTACGATAGCTCTGTACACACTGATTTTGGTGCTTTGCCTCAGATGTTTGTTACTCTAGACTCTTTTGTGAAGCTTTCCAAATGCACTATATGCCTTTGCTAATCTGTGATCTATCTCTTTATCAATCTTGGCATCTGAAGAGATGATGCTTCCGAGGTAGGTGAACTGCTGAACCGACTTAAGCACAGATTTGCCTATACTGATGTGGGGATGATGGTGTTCTTCCTGTGGTGCGGGCTGGTAGAGAACTTCCATTTTCTTCAGGCTGACTTCCAACCCAAACAGTTCTGCAGCTGTTGCAAAGCAGGATGTGAGGCAATGCAGGGCTGCTTCTGAGTGGGCGACGGGCAGCATCGTTTGCAAAAAGCAGCTCACGGACTAGATAATTTAGTCTTTGTGTGAGCCCTCAGACGGCTTAAGTTGAACAAGCTGCCATTTCTATTGCACTTTTTAAACTTGACTAAGTGTGGGATTGTTAGCCGCCTTAAGTCCCCACAGGAGAAAGGCAAGGTATAAATAAGTTAACAACAACAACAAAACATGTGTGGATAGTGGAAGTTAAAATTACATAACTTTACCATGTCTTTTGTTTGTAAAGTACATTTTAAAAGAAAATGCAGGAAATATGAGCTAACGCTCAAACATATGCTCATGCTTCAAGATTTCCTGCCTGTTGGAAAGGCCAGCCTAGAATTGATCTGCAATTTTCCTTGATGTACTCTTCAGAAAGAAACGCAGCCCACACAAATGACCTCAGTAGTTCCTGCTGCTCACAAGCTTTAGAAAAAGCATTTCTTTCAACAAAATATTAGGTAGATGCCAAGTTGAAATCATACCTTCCATCAGAAAGATATACGTACCATCTTGAATTAGCTCCACCTCATCTCCCACAACTTTTGTTTAAATTCTAAAACTGGAAACAATTGCTTTAAGTTTTTGCTCAAGTTGTGCATTAATGGAAAGTGGCCAAGAATAACCATTGGTCTACATCTAGGGCATATCTCACCATCAGCCAGGGCAGAATATAAAAAGATGAAGGAAAAGAACATGACATAACATTTTTGAAGTATAAAGACATTGCTCACTGATATTTATCAGATACACTCCCTTTTCCAAGCAAGCACACAATGGCACATCAAGGCTGAGTAAAACTGGAGCAACTGCAGGGGCTTAGTAATGATTCACATGGACCAACCAAACTCACAGGTGCTTCTTCTTAGAAGAGTCACATGTAATAGTCACCGGCGTTAGCCAGAGCAGCCAGAATTTCACATTTTCTATGCCTTTGACAGTAAGCATTTCATGATCACCATGTGCAACATCTTCCACAAAATAGTCCATAATAACACAAATATCACAGCGGTCTAGGCCTGCTATATTAAAGTCTTATTCACAAAAAAACACTCCTGAAGCGGCAAAGAGAAAGTAACATTCATCCGTAATAATATCAATGGTAAATTATAATCCGAATTTAGTCCTCTTCGTCGCTTCGTTCCGGTCGACGGACTATAAATCCCATGCGCAAGTTCCGTTTCGCAGTCGCTTCTTCGGGACCGGGAGTATTAAGGAACATCCATTCGTGGATCACTGTATAACCCAAATACATATCATAAGTATCGCTAGTATGCATCACATAGTGTATTAACCTGATTCATGCAAGGCAAGCAATTTCTAATAACTAGAAGAGCTTAAAACACAGTCTAGGCAACAGGCATAAGTGCAAATATGTCATATTATATAATCAATTGCAGCTTCAGGAATGTTTTTTTGTGAATAAGACTTTAATATAGCAGGCCTAGACCGCTGTGATATTTGTGTTATTATGGGCTATTTTGTGGAACCTTAATACAGCAATATATTGTGAAAAGAACCTTTGTGGAAGAATTTTTGGCTCTACTCTTTTTTCGTCATTGTGCCAGTCAGGCAAGATACTCCCTTATTATTACACCACGTGCAACATGACACAATTCCATGCAGATGCATGTGAAATTTTCGTGGTAGCAATCTGCAACATAAAATCAGAAGATGGAAGCTTGGGGGACATGAGCCCTTCAAAAACAGGGCTTGTTGTTGTTTATTCGTTCAGTCACTTCCGACTCTTCATGACCAGCCCACACCAGAGCTCCCTGTCAGCCATCGCTATCCCCAGCTCCTTCGGAGTCAAGCCAATCTCTTCTAGGAT
The DNA here is from genome assembly GCA_030556195.1 of Anolis apletophallus. NCBI lineage: Eukaryota > Metazoa > Chordata > Lepidosauria > Squamata > Anolidae > Anolis > Anolis apletophallus. The sequence continues at coordinate 21,423,135 of JARBWK010000012.1, forward strand.
TACCATCCATCCATCTTGCCCTTAGTTTCTACATATGCCATATCTTTTGTTGGGAGATCTGCCTTAGCCCAGTGTTAAAGCAAGCTTGTTTCTGTCAGGCTACAGCAGGGGTGCCCACATTTTTTCAGCACGCGAGCTACTTATAATAAAGCCAAGTCAGAAAGATCTACCTACCTCCTCAAGGCTGGGGAGGGGAGGGGCGGGTCTTGGCGTGGCCTGGCTCCGCCCCCCTCTGGCTTCAGCTCTACCAGTAGCTTCTCCAGGCTTGAGGACGGCAGTGCCAAGCCAGCCTTGTGCTAGCTATGCCACCACTGGCTTGGCATTGCCATCCTCAAGCCTGGAGAAGCTGCGGGTAGAGCGGAAGCCAGAGGGGCGGAGCCAGGCTGCACTAAGCCGCCCCTCCCTCTGGCTTTGGAGCTCCCAGCAGCTTCTCCAGGCTTGAGGATGGCAATGCCAAGCCAGTGGTGGCATAGCTAGCACAAGGATGGCTTGGCACTGCCATCAAGCCTGCAGAAGCTGCTGGTAGAGCTGAAGCCAGAGTGGGGCGAGCCAGGCCACACCAAGACCCGCCCCTGCCCCTCCCCTCCCCAGCCTTGAGGAGGTAGGTAGATCTTTCTGACTTGGTTTTATTATAAGTAGCTCCTGTCCCCTTCCCCGGTTTCGGCACTTCCAGCAGCTTCTCCAGGCTTGAGGATGGCAATGCCAAGCCAGTGGTGGCATAGCTAGCACAAGGATGGCTTGGCACTGCCATCAAGCCTGGAGAAGGTGCTGGTAGAGCGGAAGCCAGAGGGGGGCGGAGCCAGGCCGTGCCAAGCCCCGCCCCCTCCCCTCTCGCTTTGGAGCTCCCAGCAGCTTCTCCAGGCTTGACGATGGCAGTGCCAAGCCAGCCTTGTGCTAGCTATGCCACCACTGGCTTGGCATTGCCATCCTCAAGCCTGGAGAAGCTGCTGGAAGTGCCGAAACCGGGGAAGGGGCTTGGCGCGGCCTGGCTCTACCCCCTCTGAGAAGTGCCCCATCCTGGGATCAAAATCCTTCGGCCCGGGGATCAACTGGTCAATCGCGATCGACTTCCTGGGCAGCCCTGGGCTACAGGAAGCCCAAGGCCATAATAAGCCACTTTCAGTCTTGTTTGTGATCAGCCTTTTTTTTACTATATTACAATTGGCTTAACTAAGGATGGAATATCAAAAAGTAACTTAGGAAAGGCCCCAGGAGCATTTCCCTTTTAACAGAGTCAAAACACAAAGAGCTGGCAATATAAATGAACATAATATACAAAGGTCTGTTGCAGCAATGCAATAGGGGGTGAGGGCTATCCTCCGTGGGGCTGGGAAAAACCTGGTCAGGGACGGTGTGGGCCAATCCCAAACCACCCACCCGGGAAGGCCCGAGTGGGCCCAACCAACCCAGGAAGGAGAAACCCCACCTCCCAGGTCCCAAACAATGAAGAAAGGAAAATGTCACAAGTCAAACGCCAAGGGCATCCGATGGCATAACCTGGGGAATCCCAATGTGATCCTGCGGCAACGTGCACACGGCTACGTGGCAGGAGGGGGCGAACAGGGTGCCCCGGGAGCAGGTAAAATGGCCAGAGTGAATCAAAGTCAATGGAAGCACACAGGCAATGAGACAGCCGAAAACGCGCCGTCTCTGGTCAGGCAACGTCACTCGGAGGGCGGCGCCTGGGAGCCAGGGCGGAGATCCGGAAGGTAAACAACAGATGACGATGAATGGGAGGGCCGCGTTGTCAAATGACGTGGCAGGAACCTCCGTGTAGTCGTCTCGGATAAATGATGTAGATGTCGCTGAGAGCTGACGCGATGCGTGCCTGGCGTCACGCGGCGTAATGACGTGCCTGATGATAGCGGCAGCGGTCCAACTGGTTAAAGGGACCGTGCTCCGTCGAGGGCAGGGGGTAGGCAATGGAACCCCGGAGATGAGATCCTTAGGCAGTGACTGGTGATGATATAGAAAGCCCAATGGCGTGGGGTCAAGCTGGGGTCCCGTCCGAGGATGCTCAGGATGGGATGCTGGAGGGAGAAGTCCCACGGTGTCCCCCGAGGTCCCGGGAACCCAGCGGGAGATGCCCCTGCCCAAATGGATGACGAGTGAAAACAACATACTCCAAAGGAAAGTTCCAATATCAAAAATACTTTATGGGGTTACCAAATGTATGTTGGTGAATCCCCAGATGGTTCCAAATGGAACGTGGGTGGTCACAATACAGCAAGCCAAAAATCTGATGGAAATAAGCCCGGCAGTGGGGCTGGCTGCTCCCACTGCCATGGCAAGAACGCGTCAGCTCTCAGCGACATCTACGTCATTTATCCGAGACGACTACACGGAGGTTCCTGCCACGTCATTTGACAACGTGGCCCTCACATTCATCGTCATCCGTTGTTTACCTTCCGGATCTCCGCCCTGGCTCCCAGGCGCCGCCCTCCGAGTGACGTTGCCTGACCAGAGACGGCGCGTTTTCGGCTGTCTCATTGCCTGTGTGCTTCCATTGACTTTGATTCACTCCGGCCGTTTTACCTGCTCCCGGGGCACCCTGTTTGCCCCCTCCTGCCACGTAGCCGTGTGCACGTTGCCGCAGGATCACATTGGGATTCCCCAGGTTATGCCATTGGATGCCCTTGGCGTTTGACTTGTGACATTTTCCTTTCTTCATTGTTTGGGACCCGGGAGGTGGGGTTTCTCCTTCCTGGGTTGGTTGGGCCCACTCGGGCCTTCCCGGGTGGGTGGTTTGGGATTGGCCCACACCGTCCCTGACCAGGTTTTTCCCGGCCCCACGGAGGATAGCCCTCACCCCCTATTGCATTGCTGCAACAGACCTTTGTATATTATGTTCATTTATATTGCCAGCTCTTTGTGTATTGATTCTGAGGGACAAGTCCCCGGTGTGTTTTGAGCCTTTTAACAGAGTGCAATAAACCATTTCCAAACTATTATTAACGGAGACCCCTTAGCCATCAAGGGTTCCAGAGCATGTGTTTCAATTCCATAATTAATAACACCACTAAAAATGTGTTTGTGTTTTCGTTGTTAGGCATGTTCCTGGGGTTATTTGGGAGCCCCTCCTGGGCACACAGACGACTGGATAACTTGAAAGGCGCTGAATAGACTGTGCTCTGGCACCATAAGATGCAGAGCCAACCTTAAGGAATGGGGCTACAAAGTAGAGTCCCACGACATGCGAGTGTGGAGAAGAACAAACCACAGGCAACCTATTACAATGCGGTCTGAGCCCTGCCACATGCACAGTGGAGGACACTCTTATAGCAACACCAGAGGCCACTCCAAGTGACCAGCTACTGGTCAAAGGACATTTAATAGAATGCCAAGTTTTTAAACTTTGTTTTCTCAAATACATTGGTTCAGTCCTGATAGTATAAATAATCTCTAGTTCAGGGGTGCTCACACTTTTTCAGCATGGGAGCTACCATATGAAGAACCAAGTTTAAAAGATCACCTGGTGCATGCGCACATGCGCCCACACCCACTCCTGCTGCTACTTTCCTTCCTCACAGGGCTTCTTTCTTTCTCAGAAATGTAAACAATGGGACATGCAAAAATACATCCAAGCACCCCTTTCTCCCTCCCTCCCTGGCATATTTACACAGATATTATCAGGCAGAAAGTAAACAGAGAGACCTGGTAGCTGCAAAGCCAGAGTTCCTTCTCCCACCCTGACATCATTCCACAGATATAAACAGGCAGAATGAAAGCAGACAGACCTTGAAGCTGCAAGGCCATTCAATGCTGATCAATGTGGCCAATGGAACATTCAAAAATGCATCCAGACAAGAGTTCCTTCTCCCACCCTGACATCATTCCACATATATTATCAGGGAGAATGAAAGCAGACAGACCTTGAAGCTGCAAGGCCATTCATTGCTGATCAATGTGGCCAATGGAACATTCAAAAATGCATCCAGATAAGAGTTCCTTCTCCCACCCTGACATCATTCCACAGATATAAACAGGCAGAATGAAAGCAGACAGACCTTGAAGCTGCAAGGCCATTCAATGCTGATCAATGTGGCCAATGGAACATTCAAAAATGCATCCAGACAAGAGTTCCTTCTCCCACCCTGACATCATTCCACATATATTATCAGGGAGAATGAAAGCAGACAGACCTTGAAGCTGCAAGGCCATTCATTGCTGATCAATGTGGCCAATGGAACATTCAAAAATGCATCCAGATAAGAGTTCCTTCTCCCACCCTGACATCATTCCACAGATATAAACAGGCAGAATGAAAGCAGACAGACCTTGAAGCTGCAAGGCCATTCAATGCTGATCAATGTGGCCAATGGAACATTCAAAAATGCATCCAGATAAGAGTTCCTTCTCCCACCCTGACATCATTCCACAGATATAAACAGGCAAAATGAGAGCACACAGACCTTTCAGCTGCAAGGCCATTCAATGCTGATCAATGTGGCCACCCCTCTCAGCCGCTTAATTCTGAGCTCCACCAACTATTGAACTGGACCAAACTTGGCATACAGGCCAACAGAAAATACTAGAGGGGATTGGAGGATTTATAAATGATGATGGGATTTGCAATACCTTCCATCACTTCAGCTTTGGGAGAGGCCTCCTTCCTGGGTCCTAGATGAGTGCAGGCACAGCCCTTGGGAGAAGCGCAGCATCCATCGCCTGGTGCTGCCAGGGCATCAAAGCCACCAGGCTGCTCCTCCAGGTAAGCAGCACCCCGGGTTGGAAAGAGCGCGGGGGGGGGAGGCAGGTGCATGCCGCACACCCCCTCTCCACACCCCTGGGCGCCATGGTGCCAGTCCAAGGAAGGGGCACACATCTGGGGCCAATGCAGGGAGAGCGTGCTCTCTCCCTGCTTTGGCCCTCTTCCTTCCTATTCAACTCTCCTCTGCGTTTAGCCAGGGCACAGGGAAAGGGAGCCCTCTTTCCCCGTGCCTGGCTAAACACAGAGGAGAGTTGGAACAGGAAGGAAGAGGGCCAATGCAGGGAGAGAGGCGCTCTCCCTGCATTGGCTCTCTTCACCCCAACTCTCCTCCGTGTTTAGCCAGGGCACGGGGAAAGGGAGCCCTCTTTCCCCGCGCCCTGGCTAAACGCCGAGAGAGTTAGAACATGAAGGAAGAGGGCCAATGTGCTCTCCCTGCATTGGCCCTCTTCCTCTTTGCCCCATCCACGCAGCACACCTTCCGCTGCCTCTAGAACTCAGCGAAAGGAGGGGGGAGGACTGCAGCAGAAGGAGGGAGCGGGCGTGGATGACGCGCTGCGTGGCTGGCGCTCCATCCAGGGATCAACCTGCCTAGGCCCAAAGATCACCTGGATGAGGCCTGAAGATCGACTGGTCGATCGCGATCGACCTCTTGAGCAGCCCTGCTCTGGTTTCTTAGATATGGCTATCTTGATTTTCTATGGGCAAGCAGATGACTAGTATATGGCATATGTTCTCTATCTCAAAAATTGGAGCCGATAAGGGAAAACTGATATCATTATTGGAATTAGTAGGTAAATATACCCATAAACAGGTCTAATATTTGAGGCACAAAAATGTGTTAGCCAGTGAATCCAGGTATTATTCCCCAGTTAACACATAGGTTGGAAACATACGGCATCACGTATGTACACTTCACAAACAAGAGGTGGAACTTCAAAATGCTGCAATTTTTGCAGCCAATTTATTCTGTTCGCAATGAAAGCAAGGCAACCAGACTTAGAAATGGGATCGGTTTGTCAGCAGCTTCAAATTCAACTTTTTTTTTCATCACACCAAAGGTGGTACAAGAGAATCTCTTCTTAAAAATCAACATTTTTGTGCCAAAATTCAGTCCTTGGAAAAAAATGTAACTAAGAAACAGGCTTTTTATCCATTTTTGGCCCTTGCTTTCTCACCTAACCCCCCTAAAGTATATTTCTATTCTGACTTCTGGATGGAAATGTAGGATTGTATAAAATCCCCAGTAATGTGTACACTTGTGCCATTTTTTCAAAAAAATTATACAAAAAAAGGGGTTATTGACAAGAGATTTTGTATGCTTGAAGAGCTTATCATCTTCCCGCCCCATCTCTGCAGTTCCATTTGCTCACCTTGATAAAGGACAGGTTGTATAGGCACTGAAGACCCATCTCATAGAAGGGTGATTCAGTGGCCTACAGCAGGGCTGTCCAACTTCTTCGGGCCCAAGGGTCGGAATTCAGGTGACTGATCACCTTGGGGGCCGCAGCAGAGGGCGTGGCCACTCGCGGGGGTGGGCCGCTCCCACCCTGGCGCGCATGCCCAGCGTCCTGCGCAGCCCGCCCCTTTTCGGCGAGGTGACGTCAGACGCCACGCCTGAGGTCACCCAGCCCCACCGAAAAGGGGTGGGTCACGCAAGATACCGGGCTTGCGCGCCAGGGCGGGATCGGCGAACCGCCCTCTGCCGTATCCCTAGCTCTTGCAGCGGCTCCCGGGCTTACCTTCCTTCAGGCGCGGCCACTGCAAGAGCTAGGGACACGGTGGAGGGCGGCTCGCCGATCCCCCGGCCCACCTCCCGCCCTGGCGCGCATGCCTGGCATCTTGCGCAACCCGCCCCTTTGCGGCGCCTGACGTCAACCCGCCGCAAAGGGGCGGGTCGCGCAAGATGCCAGGCTTGCGCGCCAGGGCGGGATGCGGGCCGGGGGATCGTCTCCCTAGCTCTTGCAGCGGCCCCGCCTGAAGGAAGGTAAGCCCGGAGCTTACCTTCCTTCAGGCGGGGCCACTGCAAGAGCTAGGGACACGGCGGAGGGCGGCTCGCCGATCCTGCCCTGGCGCGCAAGGGCATCTGACGTGGCTTCCCTCCGCCTCCTCCTCACTCACGTCGGCCCCCCCCCCCCCCCCCCCCGGAGATCGAAATTTTTCCAATTTTTTTAAAAAAAAATAAAAACTGATGTCTTGCAGGGGGTTAGGGGGGCCGTAGGGAAGGGGCTCGGGGGCGTGTATGCCCCCCGGCCACCAGTTGGACAGCCCTGGCCTACAGTAACTTCTGGAAATGACTAGCAATTGTTCACTTTTAACGATGTGTGAGGATTTGCATTTTTAAAAGTCCAGTCCTGGATGTGCAATCAGATACTGGTTTACAAGTTCTACTGAATCTTTAGAGATATAATGTAGGTTTACAAGGTCTTCTGCCTTCTCTTCCAAATGCGTGGTGCCTCACTAAACTGTAACTGCCATAATTCCATGGCAGTTTTTTTTCCGTGTCGCTTCTGGTGTGATAGAATTGGTCATCTGCAAGAATGTTGCCCAGTGGATGCCTGTATTTTTGATATTTTACCATCTTTGTGGGAGACTTCTCTCATGCCCCTGCAAACCGGGAATGTGGCGCAGCTGGCTGGGTGTCAGCTGCATAAGATCTCTACTGACCAGAAGGTCATGAGTTCGAGGCCTGCCCGGGTCAAGGTGGGCTCTCAACCTATTGTGTAGCCTGTTGTCGACCTTTGCAACCCAAAAGACAGTTGCATCTGTCAAGTAGGAAATTAAGGTACCACTTAGTGGGGAGGCTAAATTTAACTGATTTATGAGGCCATAAAAAGATCTCCAGGAAACATGCTGAGGAATGAAGGAGTGAGACAGCTCCCCCTGGCGGCCAGATGGTAAATTGCCTGTCTGTCTTGTGTGTCTAAATGTAATGTGTACATTGTAATCCACCCTGAGTCCCCTACGGGGTAAGAAGGACGGAATAGAAATAAAGTAAAAAAATAAAATTAAATAAATAAGGAGCTGGAGCTGATAGAGAAAACTCAACTTGCGCTCCTTGGATTCGAACCGCTGATATGTTTGTAGGCAGTCCTGCCGGCACAAGGGTTTAACCCACTGAACCATCCGAATTTTTTTTTGTGTAGATCAGTGGATCATAATCTGTGGTCCATGGCCCACCTATGGTCTGCAAGAACAAATATAGTCAGCAGCCTCACCATTGCCTCAAAACCACACAGCAACAAGAGCGACTGGTCTCGTGAAACCCTCTTATAGTGCTGTGGCAACGGGGATTTCAGGAGGGCGGAGACTGGCTATCAAATGATTACTACATGAGCTCTAGATTATTAAATATGGTTTTCTGTGGGCCCGCAGATGGCAACTGCTGGATAGCATACGTTCTGTATCAGAAACTTGAGTTGATGTGGTTTATCCAATGTGATTTTCTAACTCAGCGCCCCAAATAACCGAATGGAATCTAAAGTTGACCAAAAACTGATTTGTAACCCTTTTGTTACTAATGTTGGAGAGTGGTCCCTGTTCAAATAAAGGTTGGGAACCATTGCTGTAGATGCACCCAACCTAAAAGATAGTCACTGTAAAATGTGGATCCCCTGGACAGATTCCTAATTGGCACGTTTAACAATAATCAAAACACAAAGTAGTTGCTTTTCTATTCAATTTTTTATTTCACAAATGGAAATCGATGCTAACAAAATGAAACAAAGCCTCGGTATCATCCTTTGATTACGCTCCAATATCACCTTCACATATTGTACAAACCAACACAGTTAATCCATCAAGTTCAAAGAATGTTTACGTCTCATACAAAGCCCATGATCTTGTCTTTGTGCTTACAAAGAGCTTTTGATGAAAGTTATTTTGGATAAATTACTTTGTGGCTCAAAATTCCAAGGAAATCTAAAAAGTAGTTTCCATGGAAACATATTGTAGCTAGGTTTCCTAAACTCGTGTTCTGTGGGCTGAGGATTTTTAACCTTCAGAAAAGTGAACAGCGGCAAGAGTTACACATTGACCTCACTTGATCCCAACAATCAGCTACTGTTATAGGCACTGCTCTCAGGCAGATCTTGGACTTCTGTAAAGCTGCTGCTCCCCATCTCAAGCTACTACCAACTTCTCCTTCAGAGTTTTGTATCTGAACAAGGACAATCTTATACCCTACTGCACTTTACTATAGGTGGCCAGATTCGAATCATAGCCCCTGAAACAGATTTCAATGAGAGCACAGCATTTTAGTCCAAGGCTCAAATGAACTGAATTCCACAAGCATCCTAATGTATGTGCATGTTTTCTGCCCAAAAGGTACTGACTCATTGATATAAACACAACCTTTTGAGAAATATCAAAGCTGGAGAAGAGGAAGAATAACTTCCCATTGTTTACATTTTCAGCTAGACTGACAGTGGTTGGTTGTCCTGGGTCACTCTCTCTCTCTCTCTCTCTCTCACACACACACACACACACATAAGAGTGTGCAGTGGCCGCCCACCTGCCAAGTTACATGAAATGCACAAAAATGTGGAATGGAAGATTGGCTAACTGGTGTAACATCAGGTGCAAGTTACATACAAAGCACTCATTACATCTTGTGTTGTGCAAATTCCTCCATGCTTTACCAGTTGGGTCTCCCTTATTTTTCTGTAGGAAAAAAACCACAAAGAAGTGATTTAGAAGCAATCCTGTACATGAAAACACATCGTAGAAATGTAACAGTGGCATTAACTTTGAATAACTTCATTCCGACCTTGAAATATTCCTTTTACATTCGGATTTACATACAATGAGGACACCATCAGATAACTCTTGCTTTTCAGAACTGTACTGTTTGTCACCACATGCAGATGTCACAATAAATCATACCTACAAATCTCTCCATTATAAAGTTTTTATAAACTATTTGGGGATATTAAATCAGAACAGCAATATATGCACACCTTGCCTTATATTCATTGTTCTTACAGAATTTTGTCTTATACTACAAGTTACTCCCAACTGAGGGCCCTTCCACACAGTTAAATAACCCAGAATATCAAGGCAGAAAATAATAATAATAATAAACTTTATTTGTACCCCGCCCCCATCTCCCCGATGGGGACTCGGGGTGGCTTACATGAGGCCAAGCCCAAACAACAAATTACAATAAAATCAAATCAAAAACATCAGCAATAACACAATAAAAATACATACATATAAATAAAAAACAATATACAACTAGATGTCATAAGGACAGGGCGGGCCACAGGCACACATATAAAGTGTTAAAAACTCAGGGTGAGATAATCACAATAGCATCCTTTACCCGGGGGGGGGGGGGAGCTAGACTCCAAGAACAGGAGCATTGAGGAAAGCAATGCTAGAAATTAAATAATTACTCTCCACAGGCACGGCGAAAAAGCCAAGTTTTCAGATGTTTCTTAAAGGTCTCCAAAGTGGGGGTTTTCCTAATCTCTCTGGGCAAGGAATTCCAGAGTCGGGGGGGGGGCACAGAGGAGAAGGCCCTCTCCCTTGTGCCCACCAAACGAGTCTGTGAGACTGGCAGGGGTGACAGGATGGCCTCCCCCGAGGAGCGGAGGGTTCGAGCTGGTTCATGGAGGGTAGGGTTGCCACATGAACAAGGGACAGGTACCTTTTGAAAAACTTGATATTCAAGTTTTTAATGAAGTATCCCTTATTTTTGTGAAAAATTCCCAATTTTTAGGTACCTGTCCCTTTTTCTTTCATCAAAAAGTGGCAACCCTAATGGAGGGAGATCTGGTCACGAAGGTAGGCAGGTCCCGGACTGTTTAGGGCTTTATAGGTGATCTATAAGGTTTCAAAATGTCATGCAATGTGAGCATTCAAAGTAGTGTGAGTGAGTACATTCCTAGATAGATACTGCGGACGAAAATCTCGTCGCTTGAATGGCGTACTGGGAATCCAGCCCAAAAGGATCTTCAATTCAATGAAGCCCTGATGATATTCTATTCCGGAACGCTCTGCTGCTTGACCCCTGTGTTAGCCACGTCTTAATTGCCCTGACGAAGCGAAATCTGCGAAACGGCAAAACGCTACGGTGCCAAGTCACTTACAGCCGTTGGCAAGGCTTCCACCATCGGTGCGAAGCTTCATTGCCCTGTGTGCTTCACCTTATTGGCATAGGCTCCCTGTTACAGCAAGGGATTCCCAGTACGCCATTCAAGCGACGAGATTTTCGTCCGCAGCAGCCTTGCGACTTTTACTTTCACTTTACGGCTACGAGCCAGTTGATTTCCGGGACTCCACGGCACTACTCCACGGACGTCCCTGCTCCTGAGTGAGTAACAACATAGTATTGTTGGATTTCCAGCTACTAGTGTAGCAACATATTGTCAGCGTCTTTTCTCCTGCAAAGGGCAAGGAAAATCCCCCCCTTGCCTTTGCCTCTCGCCGCCAGAGAAGCCGTGGCTTGACCGCTTCGCACTCCCAGGTATTCACCAGGACTTGTGCGTTTATCTTCATTACATCCCAGGGGACCCATATTTGTATAACCCTGTGTGTTGAATTATTCCTCATTGTGTCACATTGCTTTCTCAATGTCTGTATGCTGTTTTAAAAAAAACATAAGATGTTATATTGACTGTGTTACATGCCTTTCCTTCATGTCCTCATTGATATACAGCAGCTGCCTTCATTGATGTATGTTATACGCAATGTGCTTTAAACTTTCTATCATTGTAGTAACTTGACTGTATCTACACACATTTTTGATAAATGTTTTGAATACACCTGTGATGCTTCTCTGTGCTTACTATAAGTATATATCTAGGAATGTACTCACTCACACTACTTTGAATGCTCACATTGCATGACATTTTGAAACCTTATAGGTTGCCTTCTTTATTTGTTTGTATCTATTGTGCAAGCACCCCTGCCTTGTGCTTTTGTGTATTCTTTATAAGTGATCACCTGTACCTTGAATCACACAATATCTGCTTTGAACTTGGTTATCTGAGCTCACACTTCCATATATTCCAGTTCAAAGCAGACAAAGTGGACTTTAGTTCAGCTGTGTAGAAGAGGCCCTAGATTCCTAGAAATTTTTACCAGTAATGCTTCCCACCTTCTACATCCTGCAACAATTGGAGAACTCAATACTTATGAATATGTACTCAAGATTCACCTAGCAATGAACTTTCCCTATTACTCATTTCATTTTGACTGAATCACCTGTAGTCTATTCATGTGCAGCTAATTCTACCACTTACCCAGGTGCTTGAGTTTTCAGAACACAGTTGTGTCAGTGGCCCCTTTCCGAGCTGTTGATAAACATGCAGGTATCCATGTTAAAAAAAGAGTAAAAACTCATCTTATATTCCATTAATAGACTAACTCACAGACTTGCTTCAACGGATAAACTACATTATGGCATAACAACAGAGAACAGCACTTCTAGATCAATGATATAATGTAATATTCCAGATATCAAATATATGTAGTGTTTGTTCCTCCTGACAGGATCCAGAGGAAAGTGTCATCCTCGCCTCTGGGTTTAAAAGAGAATTTCTCTACCCCTCTGTGTTGGCCACTTAAAGCACCACCAGCTTTAAGAGGGCAAAGCTGAAAAGGGGGAAGCCTATACAATCCAGATACAATATTCTTTCATTATACCAGGGTTGGTCAAATGAGAACGATGTGCAGATACCAGGGCTATCTGTGCCCGATTCAGTCCAGAAGGCATTGGATCATTCCTGCTATGGTTTTGGACCCCTTGAGCTATTTTAGGCCCAGGATAAGCTGTTTTAAATACAGAAGTAAACAGAAAATGATTTCAAGAATACTTCCTCTTGTTAAAAAAGCTCTCTCCAGGGTGAAGATTATATAGTTACATGAAGTTCTGTTTGGGCCTGTTATCCATTTCATATCACTCACTATACAGCCTTTATTTCACTTTAGGAACAATGCTTTTAGTTGCGGTTGTTCCCACGTTCTTTCTATTCTTTATGTCAACAAATCCAAATAAATCCTTACTTGCTTCTGAATAAATACAAAGCTATCTTCCTCCCCTCTCAACCCTGTACCTCCTTTTAGTTGTTTTCTTTATCACCCATTATTTAACTAGGCTGCTCCCCTTATGATCATAGATTTATCAAATAAGAACAATTTGTGGAGCATTCCCAAAAGCTTTTGGATGAAAAGGAGCAATCTGAAGCAATGCACTAAGTACAATATAACATATGGTCAAAATAATGAGTGCACCAGAGTAATATGCAAACATGCAAAGCAACTGCAATGTGTAACCCAAAATATATATAAAAGTCTGTCACCACTATTTCTTTTTTGGGTCCCCTCATTTGCGATCTCCTACTCCTATTCCACCCTAGGGTTTTTATCACGTTATCATTTTATCATGTCCATTCGGCCTGCCCACCCTATTCCTTGTGTGTGAATTTATTGTATTTTATTTATGATTGTAATTGTATTTTCTTTTTTATTATTATTTCTGATGTATTTTGTTTTGCATTTCACTATGTTGTATTGTATTTTAGAAGGGCTTGGCCTCATGTTAGCCACCCTGAGCACCCATTGTGGAGATGGTGGCAGGGTATAAATAAAGATTATTATTATATACTGTAAATTTTGGTACTGTTCCATTATCGAGGCGGACTCTAAAAGGGGGGCTAGACAGAGATGGATAGTCCATTTTATTGGGGATGGGGGGGGGGGTTGAAGGAGGACAAGCATTATCCCCACCACCACCACCACCTCCCATGTCATAAACGATGGTTATTTCCAAAACAGTGGGTGGGGAATAACAGGAAAACAGGAGGAAATTGTTTTACTCCTCTGGCACCCCCTCTCCTGGTAAAACGGACTATCTTTCTCTGCCTGGATAATGGAGCAGCACCTAATTTTTAATACTGGGGAAAGCAACAAGAGAGAGAGAGATACATGTAGCTATCCTAAAGTAACTTATTTTCAGTGTCAAAAGTGCATTAAGACTTTCCCCGCCAGGTGCTACAGAATTGCAACTCCTATCCATCCTAGTCACTATCACCAACAGTGAGAAAGACATATAAACCACATGTGTTCCTCTGCACTAATCCCACTAATCATCCTTCCACATTCACTGGGGTTAGGTTACGGCCACAGGACCACCATGTAAATTTTTAAAAAACTGTAAAAAAAGGAATTGTTGCTTTTCTCCTGATAGAGCCCCCCCTCTAGCAGTTTCTAAGTCTTGCAGCATTAACCTATGGTTGACTTATGCTGTGCGTAGCATACTACTGGAGGACCTAGAGCAGGCCTTCACAACCTGCAGCCCTCCAGGTGTTTGGGGCTTCAAATGCCCCAAAGCCCTGGCTAGTCTGTCTATTGGAGAGGGATTCTGGGAGATAAAGCCCCAAATACTGCCAAGGACCAAAGTGTGTGCAGGCCTATCCTAGCCATTCCAAGAGGTGTTAGCTCTAGATATCCTGAGCTCCTACAGATGGTTGGTTAACCGGAGCCACACTGGAAGAACTAGATATCGCTAGAGAGGGCATTTAAAGCAAACCCGTGAATAATCAGAACTGCAAATGGTGAGGTGACTGTTAGATGTTTTTGCTTTTGGAATGAGCCATTAACTAGGGGGAAACAAGCAGAGTATAAGGGAAAGGTAGCATACAGTGGATTGAGCTTAATCCAATCTACAGACAGCAATTCAGCATCACTGCGAGTGCTGGACCTGCACCTAGACCAGGCCTGTGTCCTTACAAGTGTTTTAGACTTTAGCTCCCAGAATTCCTGACCATAGGACAAACTGGCTGGGCTTTTGGGAGTTTATTTATGGCATTTATATGCCACCCTTCTCACCCGGAAGGGGACTCAGAGTGGCTTACAAGACATATATACATACATTATATTATTAGCATGGCACAATATCAGTATTATATATTACTATATAATTATAATATCATAGTATTAGTATATTGCATTACATTTTATTATAATTATATGTATATACAATATATTATTAGTATAACACAGGAGATAAGATGGAACTGTGTTCCTGGGTCACCTCTCTTGACTATTATCTCACCCTTTTCTCAGAATTGATACCCAAAGTGTCTCAAAAAAAGAGAGGACCACAGGTTTCCCCAACTCTGATCTTTCAGGCGGTTTGGGCTTCAGCTCCCAGAATCTCTGGTCAAGGCACCTGGGACTTATAGGAGTTGTGCTCCAAAATATTTGCAGTTTGGGAAACACTGAGCCCTTTCTGACAGGCCCTATTTCGCAGGATCTGTACCCAGCTTTTCTGTTATTTATTTAAGTAGCAGAAGCAAATTGAGGGTACAACTGCAATGTATTTAAAAAGTTAAAAACTTGGCATCATACTAAATGTCCTTTGACCAGTAGCTGGCCACTTGGGAGTGCCTCTGGTGTTGCTATAAGGAGGTCCTCCATTGTGCATTGGAAACCTGGCTTTGAGGTTTTCTGTTTATCCCAATTTATCTGGCAGTTCAGACACATACAGAATTTAAAGCAGAAAACCTGTGGGATTTTCTGCCTTAATATTCTGCGTGGAAGGGCCCCAAGGAGCTGCAACATGTTTGCAGCACTTGAAATTGCAACTTGAGAGGCCAGAAGTAACTTCTTCAACACTGTAACAGGTTGCTTTGAGACAAATTGCAAGTTTCTGTTTGAGGGTTACAGTTGCAGTCAAAACAGCCCAGCTTTGTTCTGGCTTCACTTGGTGTGTTTAAAAGTGCCTGAGGGCCCTTTCAAACAGGCTCTATATCCCAGGTTTTCTGTATATCCCAGATTATCTGGCAGTTCAGACACATACAGAGTTTAAAGCAGAAAGCCTGGGATCAGATCCTAGGATGTAGGGCCTGAGAAAAAGGGCCCTTCCATACAGCCATATAACCCAGAATATCAAGGCAGATAATCCACAATGGCCCCTTCCACACATTGTATAAAATCCAACAGATTATATGGCAGTGTGAACTCAGATAACCCCGTTCAAAGCAGATATTGTGGATTTTCTGCCTTGGTATTCTGGGGCTCCTTCCACACAGCTGCATAAAATCCCACAATATCTGCTTTGAACTGGGTTATATGGCAGATATTGTGGGTTATCTGCCTTGGTATTCTGGGCCATATGGCTGTGTGGTATCTGCTTTGGACTCATAGAATTTGGTTTAAAGCAGAAAGCATGGGATCAGATCCTAGAATATAGGGCCTGTCTGGAAGGGCCCCTAGACAGTCAACCAAATGCCATACCACATAAATGGAGCTGAAAACAATGCACTTTGTCACATGTTTCAGAAATAAGGATGCTGTTTACTCCTTTGCACTGACCCTCCCAAAACACTGTGCACTTTAGATACAGAAACCCAAGGGAATCAGAAAGAGTGCATCTACATTAGATTTTGGGTTTAATATATTAGGCATGGTAATTTGGCTTTTGATTTTTTTAAAAAATCTCTCTCTCTATAGACCAGGAAGAATGGGAAGCCAAGAGTTCTGGATGGAAAATATTTATACATGTATATATGTATGCATGTGTGCGTGTGTATGTATGCATATGTATGTGTGTAGCCTCTAGAGCAGGCCTGGGCAAACTTTGGGCCCTCCAGGTGTTTTGGACCACAACTCCCACAATTCCTAAGTCCAAAACACTGTGAGGGCCCAAAGTTTGCCCAGGCCTGCTCTAGAGGCTGCTAATTCCATATCTGTACTGTTTTTATCATATTTTAAATTGTTGTTGTGATTATGCTGGTTTTGCTTGTGTGAACCACCCTGAGCCTCTCGGGAAGGGTGGTATATAAATTGAAATAAATAATAATAATAAATATATTATGTTTAAATAATAATATATATTTATTATATTTATTATATTTAATATATTTTATATATATATATATATATATATATAATCCTTATATATAAGGAGAGCTAGAGAGAGAACTTGTATTTTGTGTTAGGCACCCAACCAAAATTCAAGAATGTTTAAATAATCGATAAGTTAAGTCTCAATTAATAAGATTGCAATGATTACATAAAAATGGATTGGTTATATACAATTATGTAATTCTAGTGTAGTACAAAAAGAGAGGAACCACAATATAATATATAATAATATATAATTTAAGCTTGTTTATATAAATACTAATACACTCACAGTTGAAATGAAATGTGTAGGCCTTTCTCTTTAATTAATAATTAGAAGAAAATTTTTTTAAATGAACTATGTAGGCCTTTCTTTTTCATTAATTAGAAAAATATTTAAATGAAATGTGTAGGCCTTTCTTTCATTAATTAGAAAAAATATGTAAATGAAATGTGTAGGCCCTTCTCTTTAATTAATAATTAGAAAAAATATTTAAATGGAATGTGTAGGCCTTTCTCTTTCATTAATAATTAGAATTTTTTTTAAATGGAATGTGTAGGCCTTTCTCTTTAATTAATAAATAATTAGAAAAAAATTAAATGAAATGTGTAGGCCTTTCTTTTTTATTAATAATTAGAAAAATATTTAAATGAAATGTGTAGGCCTTTCTTTCATTAATAATTAGAAAAAATATTTAAATGAAATGTGTAGGCCCTTCTCTTTAATTAATGAATAATTAGAAAAAAAATATTTAAATGGAATGTGTAGGCCTTTCTCTTTAATTAATAAATTAGAAAAAAATTAAATGAAATGTGTAGGCCTTTCTTTCATTAATAATTAGAAAAAAATATTTAAATGAAATGTGTAGGCCTTTCTCTTTCATTAATAAATAATTAAGAGGAAGTATTTCAATGAAATAATCTGCCACCAATGATCAAGATTATAAGGGTGCATCTACACCACAGAATTAATGCAGTTTGGACTCCTTTGGTTGCCAGGCCATGGAATCACAGCTGGACCTTTGCAGCATCTCTGGCCTCCATTGGCCAAGAAAGCTCCAACTCCCTGGATTCCATAGCAGTTAAAGCGCTATGAAACCGCATTAATGAACCCCACACAGTGCAGATGCAGCCCAAAACAAGCCCCCTCTGCTACAGGAGCAACAGCTCTTCCTCCCTTGTTTGCTGCCCTCTTGGCCTTCCTCCCACCACAACCTGCGACCACACTCACCCTTCTAAGAGACGGGAAAGACCGTCCGCGCGCCTGCGATGAGCTTATATAATGCCAGGCAAATCCCGCGCGATTTGATTCCCCTTCCCGCGCGCGCCCCGTGGTCAGCGTAGTCCCCGGACCCAAGAGAGGGGAGGCGGGAGCAAGAGCGTCTGCTCTCTGTCCAATCAGGCGACGCCCCTGCTCTGGCTGGGGATTTCATTGGCTGGGACGGAGAAGCTGCGCGCGCTGGGGTGAGAAGAGGTTTGCCTTGTTTACTTCAGGCATGTTTAGCCTGAAGGTGAGAAAGCTGAGAGGAGGCACGTGAGGGGAAGTCATAGGGAGGAGGGAGCAAGCTGCCCTGGAGACTAGGATGTGGGGCAATGGCTTCAAACTACAGGAGAAGAGTTTCCACCTGAATATAAGGAAGAAATTCCTGACTGTGAGAGCTGTTCAGCAGTGGAACTCTCTGCCCTGGAGACTAGGATGTGGAACAATGGCTTCAAACTACAGGAAAGGAGATTTCACCTGAATATAAGGAAAAATTTCCTGACTGAGAGAGCTGTTCAGCAGTGGAACTCTCTGCCCTGGAGACTAGGATGTGGGGCAATGGCTTCAAACTACAGGAAAGGAGATTCCACCTGAATATAAGGAAGAACTTCCTGACTGTGAGAGCTGTTCAACAGTGGAACTCTCTGCCCGGGAGACTAGGATATGGAGCAATGGCTTCAAACTACAGGAAAGGAGATTCCACCTGAATATAAGGGAGAATTTCCTGACTGTGAGAGCTGTTCAACAGTGGAACTCTCTGCCCTGGAGACTAGGCTGTGGAGCAATGGCTTCAAACTACAGGAAAGGAGATTCCACCTGAATATAAGGGAGAACTTCCTGACTGTGAGCTGTTCAACAGTGGAACTCTCTGCCCTGGAGACTAGGATATGGAGCAATGGCTTCAAACTACAGGAAAGGAGATTCCACCTGAATATAAGGGAGAATTTCCTGACTGTGAGAGCTGTTCAACAGTGGAACTCTCTGCCCTGGAGACTAGGCTGTGGAGCAATGGCTTCAAACTACACGAAAGGAGATTCCACCTGAATATAAGGGAGAACTTCCTGACTGTGAGAGCTGTTCAACAGTGGAACTCTCTGCCATGGAGACTAGGATATGGAGCAATGGCTTCAAACTACAGGAAAGGAGATTCCACCTGAATATAAGGGAGAATTTCCTGACTGTGAGAGCTGTTCAACAGTGGAACTCTCTGCCCTGGAGACTAGGCTGTGGAGCAATGGCTTCAAACTACACGAAAGGAGATTCCACCTGAATATAAGGGAGAACTTCCTGACTGTGAGAGCTGTTCAACAGTGGAACTCTCTGCCCTGGAGACTAGGATGTGGAGCAATGGCTTCAAACTACAGGAAAGGAGATCCCACCTGAATATAAGGGAGAATTTCCTGACTGTGAGAGCTGTTCAACAGTGGACCTCTCTGCCCTGGAGACTAGGCTGTGGAGCAATGGCTTCAAACTACACGAAAGGAGATTCCACCTGAATATAAGGGAGAATTTCCTGACTGTGAGAGCTGTTCAGCAGTGGAACTCTCTGCCTCAGAGTGTGGTGAAGGCTCCTTCTTTGAAGGCTTTTAAACAGAGGCCATCTGTCAGGGGTGCTTTGAATGCAATTTTCCTGCTTCTTGATAGGTTGGACTGGATGGCTCATGAGGTCTCTTCCAACTCTATGGTTCTAACTGGGTTATATGGCATTGTGGACTCAGATAACCCAGTTCAAAGCAGATATTGTGGGATTTTCTGCCTTCATATTCTGCGTGGAAGGGCCTTAAGGAACTGCAACATGTTTGTAGCACTTGAAATTGCAACTTGAGATTCCACCTGAATATAAGGAAGAACTTCCTGACTGTGAGAGCTGTTCAACAGTGGAACTCTCTGCCCTGGAGACTAGGATGTGGAGCAATGGCTTCAAACTTCAGGAAAGGAGATTCCACCTGAATATTAGGAAGAACTTCCTGACTGTGAGAGCTGTTCAGCAGTGGAACTCTCTGCCTCAGAGTATGGTAAAGGCTCCTTCTTTGGAGGCTTTTAAATAGAGGCTGGATGGCCATCTGTTGGGGTGCTTTGAATGCAATTTTCCTGCTTCTTGATAGGTTGGACTGGATGGCTCATGAGGTCTCTGCCAACTCTATGGTTCTAACTGGGTTATATGGCATTGTGGACTCGGATAACCCAGTTCAAAGCAGATATTGTGGGATTTTCTGCCTTCATATTCTGTGTGGAAGGGCCTTAAGGCAGTGTTTCCCAACCTTTTTTGAGCCGCGGCACACTTTTTACATTTACAAAATCCTGGGGCACACCACCAACCAAAATGACACTCTAACACAGTAATACATATAGTTAATATGTTTTGAAATGTATTTATATACTCAGTGTGAAACCTGGGCCTGTTTCGATGAACTCAACATAGATATCCTGGCAGGAATGGCAGAAAGACACAAACTTCCCACACAGAACTCCCATAACCAAGAGAAAATGTTATAAGAGTTTGGTGGGCATTGGCCTTGAGTTTTGGAGTTGTAGTTCACCTATATCCAGAGAGCACTGTGGGCTCAAACAATGTTGGATCAGGACCAAATTTGGCACGAATACTCAATATGCCCAAATATGAACGCAGATGGAGTTCAGGGGAAATAGACCTTGACATTTGGGAGTTGTAGTTGCTGGGATTTATAGTTCCCCTATAATCAAAGAGCATTCTGAACCCCACCAATGATAGTACTGGGCCAAACGTCCCACACAGAACCCCAGGAGGCAAGAGGAGGTCTCTACTTGGGGGAAAGGGAGGCGGGCCTTCCCAATGCATGGAGAGGAGAGACCAAGTAGAAAACGGGTGGGAGGGGGCCTTTATCGAGGTAGGTTTCTTAGGGTTTTTATACTTCAACACACTAGACTCTCCCCCCTCTCCTCCTGGAGGTTCCAATTTCCCACGGCACACCTGATGGTCGCTCATGGCACACTAGTGAGAAACACTGCCTTAACGAACTGCAACATGTTTGCAGCACTTGAAATTGCAACTTGAGATTCCACCTGAATATAAGGAAGAACTTCCTGACCGTGAGAGCTGTTCAACAGTGGAACTCTCTGCCTCAGAGTGTGGTGAAGGCTCCTTCTTTGGAGGCCTTTAACCCAGTTCAAAGCAGATATTGTGGGACTTTCTGCCTTCATATTCTGCGTGGAAGGGCCTTAAGGAACTGCAACATGTTTGCAGCACTTGAAATTGCAACTTGAGAGGCCAGAAGTAACTTCTTCAACACTGTAACAGATTTGTTTGAGGGTTACAGTTGCAGTCAAAATACCCCGGCTTTGTTCTGGCTTCATTTGGTGTGTTTGAAGAGTGCCTGGGGGCCCTTCCAAACAGGCCCTATATCCCAGATTTTCTGTTTATCCCAGATTATCTGGCAGTGCAGACACATTATTAAATTATTATTATTAAACTTTATTTATACCCCGCCACCATCTCCCAGAAGGGACTCGGGGCAGCTTACATGAGGACAAGCCCAACAACACAGCAATAAATACAACACAATACAATCAATAAAACACATATAAACTGTAAATACACAAAGTTTAAAATCATAGTGGCCAGGCCAGATGTCATATATTCAAATTTTAAAAAATAAATAAAACACTGGATGTGGACGGAAATAAGATGGATCTAGCCAAAGGGTTTTTTGGTAATGTGAGGAGATCAACCCAACAGGTAGTTAAAGTGCATCTGAGGACATTTGCAAGGGATTGGTCAAAGCAGGACATTGGATTAAACCGTTGAGCTGCTGAACTTGCCAACCAAAAGGTTGGTGGTTCAAATCCAAGGAGCCGGGTGAGCTCCTGCTGTTAGCTCCAGTTTCTGCCAACCTACCAGTTCAAAAAAAATGCAAATATGAGTAGATCAATAGATACTGCCTTGGCAGGAAGGTAACGGCGCTCCATGCAGTCATGCCAGCCATGTGACCTTGGAGGTGTCTATGGACAACTCCAACTCTTCAGCTTAGAAATGGAGATGAGCACCACCACCCTAGAGTTGAACATGACTAGACTTAATATCATGGGAAACCTTTACTTTTACTACTAGTAAAAGAAATCAAACTGCCACCTTAATTTCAGAGACTTTTATTTTCAAAATATTTTGCATAAAATGTGTGGCAACCAGCGTCTCTCAAACCTAAACTACTGTACAGTACAAAAGTGGCCTCCAAATCTGGAGATCAACCATTAGAAATACAGAAACGTTTCTGAGAAACAGACATGTTAGCAGGGGCGGACCTACCTATTCCGGGGGGGTGGGGTGGGGTGGTAGGCGACAAAAATATTTTGCACCACCCCCCAGTGGCTCCTGAGCGCGAGTCACGCTCTGGAGCCCAGTGTGCATGCGCAAATCTCCACGCATGTGTACTGGCTCCAAAGCACGCCTCCCGCTTTGGAGCCAGTGCGCGGGCAATGGGGCCGGCTGCAGAGGCGCAGCCGGTGGCGCGGCGCGGGCAGCGGGGTGGGGCCGGCACTCCTCCCAGGTGACGACGCCCCTCCCAGGTGGCGACGCCCTACGCGGCTGCGTAGTTGGTGTAACGCTTCCACCGGCCCTGCATGTTAGTCTGCCACAAGTTTTAGCTAATTTCTTGTTTCTGCTACCTGTTGGGATTATATGAAAAGGATGAGTTGTGATGCAAAACATAGATAATGAACTGAGTTTGTCTTGGTGGGCCATAATGTGTTATCGGTGCTACAATCATGTAAGCAAAGTACCTTGAAACACTGAAGCAATATTGCCACTAAATGCTATAAATACCCCATTCCAAAAATTAAAAGCATTATTACTACAATTTGATGTGGAACTATGAGTTGCTGTTAATGCACAGATGTGTTAATAGTCACAAGTATAGGTTTTATAACATTATGCTGAAAATAGCACATGTTCGGTTGTCCACCCACATGCTGTTACAACAACCCACTATTTGACTTCTACAGTGGATGTGCCCTGCAATTAACAAATCCTGGAAGGGAAGGAGTGCACACAGAAATAATATGACATTACAAAAACAGAAGCACCGTTTTGCATCATTTTGCATTTCAGTCACCAGGCCATCATGGAAGGAACCAGCATTATTTTGAATTCTTTATAGGCCTTTTCAAATAGTTATTATGCACCAACTTTCCCAAGTGGTGGCAAGTCCCTAGGGCAATGCTCTAGGTCAGATCTAATCTGAGAGAGAGAGAGGAGAGAGAGAGAGAGCGAGAGAGTGAGCATACATATTGGTGACTTAATTATGCCACTATAACATTTGCTTTATATGCAACCAAGTACTGCATAAGCAAATGTGCACTTCTATGGGATATGGAGCCATGTCACCTTCTTCAAGTTGTGGTGTATTTACTGTTCCACAAACTACAGATGGTGCCTGGGTTCAATCTTAGTTACAGTCACCTTCCATCTTTAGTTCCCTTCTAAGAAACATCCATTGGCTATTATTTTCTATACAATTGGGATTCGAGATTTGAAAAATATTAAAATCAGAGTAAATAGAACATGCAGAAATGAATAGAAATGTAAAAACGTTATATTAAGAAGCAATTGCATTATGAAATTAAAGTTTTAAATACATTAAAAAATGTGTACGTGTGCATATATGTGCATGTGCACACACAAAACACACACACATTTATACTAGCTAGTATATATACTTGGGTGCTGTCCAGGTGTTGGAGGGGCCTCTAAGGGCAGATCCAGACAGGCCTTTATCCCAGGAGAATCCACGTTTAAAAAATGTGGATTTTCCTGGGGGCCTGTCCACACCCACTCCAGAAACCATGCGCTTTCTGGGGTAGGTGTCCAGACGCTCTCGCGGGACTGGCCTGCGAGAACATCTGGAGGCCCTCCCCCCTCCCCCAAAGCCCCCAGTCCCCTTAGAAATGTAATGAAAACTTACCCGGCCTCCTTTACATGCTTCAGCCAGCTCTAGCTCTCCCGGTGTGTAGAAATGATGTGCCAGGAGAGGTGATGGGGTGATTCCCCCCGGCTGTCCTGGTGTGTCATTTCTATGCCGGAAAAGCTGGCCGAAGTCTGTAATGCAGGCTGGGTAAGTTTTCATTACTTTTCTAAGGGGTTTGGGGAGGGGGTGGGAATACTTTCTGGGCTGCAGTATTCTTGGAAGGCGCGGGATAAACCCACTATCTAATTAATTCGCTACAAACCAGGGTTTTCCTCGTTCATAGCAAATTAATTCGAGAGTGTTCAGAATGTTGCCTAGACAGCCCCTCCTTTATTGCGGTAAATAATGCAATAAAGGTACTGACTGGACGGGCCCTAACATCCCTTCTTTCTCTTTCCCTCTCCTCATACCTTTCTCTGGTTATGGGTGAACTACAGCTCCCAGAAAGGAAATTCAGTTCCTCCCAAATTCCTTCAGTAATTAAATTTTGGCATACAGTGCTACTTCACTCATTGTGGGGGTTACGTTCAAGGACCTCCTGCAATAAGTGAAAACCCGCGATGTAGGAATGCTATATTTATTTTAATAGTTATACATTATTTTAGTAGTTATACACTATTTTAAGACTTAAAATAAACTTAAAATGAAGTGAAGGAAAGGAAGGAAAGACCCTTCAAGGCTGTAGGGAGGACTGAGGAGGACGTCCACCGATGATGAATCTAGAACAAACTTGGCACACAAATCCCCATGACTAACTGAACCTACTGGGGGGGATTGAGGGGACTGACTCACCATTCTGGGAGTTGTAGTTTACCCTACAGCCAGGGAGCACACTGAACCCCACCAATGATGCATCTAGAACAAACTTGCCCAACATAACATTGACTTTTTCAAATATTGACTTTTTCAAATAACCCAGGCAACGTTGGGTACCCAAGCTAGTTACCTAATAAAATGAAGCATATGGTCAGGATACTATACAAGGAGATAGTTCATTTTTTAATTTCAGAGAAACAACAAGCGGGAAAAGACTATTTACAGAAAAGTATTACAAGAACAGTTACCAATCATTCAATATTTTATCGACAAATCCAGTGAAATGGATATGCCAATATTTTGTAAGTTAACCAATATTAGGAGTAGATAAAATCGATTAACTTTATCCGGGTATCTGTTTCTGATTACTTTTGACAAACTTCTCCCAACAAGATATTTTTGTTGTTAAGTGCTTTCAAGTTGTTTCTGAGTTATGGTGACCATATCACAAGGTTTTCTGGTACTGGGAGAATGTGCCTTGTCTAAGGTCATCCAGTGGTTTTCCATGGCCAAGCAGGGAATCAAACCCTGGTTTCCAGAGTCATACTCCAGTGCTCAAACCCTGATACTGTACTGGTTGTCTCAACAAGACCTATTTATCTGTTTCTGACCATTCTGACTATGCTCCTGGTCAGCAAGTTGCCTATTGCTCCACTGTTGTTCTGGTTACCTGGAGAAAGGGGGTTGTGAATATTTTTTAAAAACCAAATGTTGATGTTCCAAGTTATCATGGAGCCCTGGTCATCCCAAATAAAGTTTGACTTGAAACATTCAAAGCAAAGATAGGCATTGTTAGGGTCTCTTGGCCTTTATTACAGCCACACCACAAAGTAGAAGTCTTCTGGTAATGGCTTGGTTGGTAGCCAAATGATAAGCAAACTAAAATGAAATGTGATGGGATTTCTTTTGACCTTGCCATAAATTATACAGGCACAATTGTGTTGCACATAATTCTTTTTGTTTTGCCACAGAAAGGAAACAGAGGATTACTTGTTTGCAGTACTGAGATACAATGGTAACAGTTTTCATGCTCTTGTTTTGAAAACTAGCATTTCTTGTTTTTCCAGCTGATCAAAAAGAACAAGTGGGCTGCATGGTTTTTATGGTTGGTTACTTATCTTCCACATGAATCCTACAGCATTTGAAAAGAATAACGAACTATGAGGGCCTAGATGTTTGTATGTTAGTTCACTTAGGCCCCTTCCACACAGCTGAAAATCCCACATTATCTGCTTTGAACTGGAATATATGTCAGTGTGGTCTCGGATAACCCCAAAGCAGATATTGTGGGATTTTCTGCCTTGATATTCTGGGATACAGGGCTGTGTGGAAGGGCCTTAAGTTATGTTTTTGTTCCATTTCAGGCTGATTTTAAAAATGCAACTCATTCAGTAAACGATGAAGAGAACATATCTGATCCAGTGGGGTGAGGGGCGGATGCCTCATTTTACCAGGATTGTGAAGACACAACCCATGCAATTCATTTTTATTTATTTATTCCAACCCGCAGGGCAGCCTGCATCCCCAGGCGTTGGAAGGAATACAACCAGATTTTTTCAAATCATACAGTAGACTAAAATTGCATAAAAACCATTACCCAAGGGGAATGTTGGATCATGTTGATAAAGATAGTTTCTGCTTGCTTGAGAGTTACTTAAAATAGGCCTAGCTGTGTATCCCAATACACAATGCTGTGTATCCCATACTATACTATACCATTAACTATTGACATAATAATCATGAAGATGTACTGTCTTATAAAATTTATTTTATTTTAATGTTTAGACAGTGCACTTTTAAAGTCAGCAAAGTCAATACTAAATACAGATGGAGAAAATTAGGTAGTTCTAATAATGTTTTTTCTGCATGACAAAGCATGCAGAAACATACCATGTACTGTTAAGAGGGTATAAGTCAGATTTTTGTGAGTTTCAATCATTATCTTATTCTGTTAATAAAACTATTTCTACCTAATGTTTGAGTTTCAAGTTTTTAATGAAGTGTCCCTTATTTTTGTGAAAAATCCCATAAATGTCCCTTATTTCTTATATCAAAAAATGGCAACCCTAGCCCTAAGTTATGTTTTTGTTCCATTCCAGACTGATAAAAAAATTCAACTCATTCAGTAAACAATGAAGAGAACATATCTGATCCAGTGAGGCGGGGGGTGGATTCCTCATTCTACCAGGATTGTGAAGTCACAACCCATGCCATTCATGGTGAAAAACATCTAAACCAGTTGGCTCCCAAATTATGGTCATCGCCATGTTTTGGACTTCTGCTCCCCAAATTCTTTACTGTTTTGGCCAGGCTGGCTGTGGCTGCTGATGTACAAAACATTTGGAGGAACAAGTTTGGGAATGATTGATGGAAAATATACGTAATAGTGAAGAAGGAAGTGTACCCTCAAAACACGGCTGAGTTGAAATTCTGATCATCCTTCAGCATTGCCCATGCTGATAGTGTAGATAGAAGCAGCACCCATCACCATCTGGTTCTATATAATATGACTTGCAACAAAAAAGATGCATTTATTTGCTCATCCTTCAATGTGATTTATGCCATCCTGTGTCAGCAATGAATGCCGACATGTTGGAGTGGTTTGAGCATTGGACTATGACTGGAGACTAGGATTTGAATTCCCCCCAAACATGGAAACACACTGGGTGACCTTGGGCAACTCACACTCTCTCAGTCTTAAAGAAAGGCCAAGGCAGACCCTGCTCTGAACAAATCTTACCAAGAAAATTATAGAGTCACCTTAGGGTTGCTATAAGTCAGAAACAACTTGAAGGCGCAGAACCATATGTCAGCAATTTCTCTCTGTACTCTGCATTGGACAAACAAGGCAGTATCTGTGTAATCAGTAGATTGACACACATGTTATATTATAAATGGCAATATTGTATTGCAAATGCAGAACATTTTAATTTTCCTGAATCTATTATATAAAGGAGGTCCCGTCATGGAACGACCGTCCTAGGTAGAGAAACCTTACAAGGCAGAGACACCACCCTGGGCCACAAAAATAGGCCTCAGGCAAGGTAGGTTTTTAGCAAATAAACTCCCCCAAAAAAAAAACCTAGAAGGCCCCCAAAACAATGATACAAAAAAACCCTACATTTACCAGCGTCCTCCGCGGCTGCCAACGAATCTCCCGGCTTCTACATTCTGACAACATGATTGGCTGCCAATGAGGGAGTATTTGCATAATGCCTCTATTGGCCAGCCAACATGAACATTCTGACCCATAATAAACTGGCAGAGGAGGATAAGGCAAAGGCCTGAGGCAGTCGCCAACACAAACACCCAATTCACTTCCCACAGAAAATTTAAAGCCCTACAAATCACAGCCCACGCCCAAAATTGACAATAAGGCTTCATTAACTTGATTTCCCTTACTAGGCCTCACTTAATGGGATGCTGTTTACGCTCTGAATTGACAGTAAGGCTTCATTAACTTGATTCTCCCGACTAGGCCTCAGCTCATTGGACATTGTGTATGGCCTGAATATACAGTAAGGCTTCATTAACTTGATTTTCCTGAATAGGCCTCACGTGGGACATTGTGTATTGCCTGAATTTACATTAACCTACCTTGGCACACAGAGGACCTATGACACTACATTCTACTGCAGTTTGGAGGAGGGTGGACTATGCATGATGGGATTTGATGTACCTCAATGGATTATGGGATTTGTAGTACTTTCAAATCCTTCATTCCCCACAGACTACTGTGGCCCAGAACCAAGACCGATAAAGACCCAACTTGGCACACAGTGCCCCCATGACCCACACTCCATCCAACTGCACTTTAGAGGAGGGCACACCATGGATGATGGGATTTCAAGTACCTCCACTCACTTCCAAAGTACCCCACCCACACAAGCATCAACCTCTACATCAACACAGCAGACGGAAAGACAAAAACATTGTATATCCACAAGCTCTGCAGAACGCCAGCAACACCACACACCAACAACTCCACAGGACTTCAACATCCCACCCACCAGAACAACCCACAACGACACAGCCATGACCCCACCAAGACCATAACTAACATCAATTCCAACCCTTACATACTCAGACTTTCTCGCATCTCCTAAATAAGGCATAGCAACACGTGCCAGGTACAGCTAGTGTACTATAAAAATTCTTGACCAAAGAAAGTTACAAGGAAAGACTAATATATTGAATTGGGATATATTCACAAATTATAGTCCACTGGCAGAGATATGGCTAAGGATAATGTTAAATTCATTATTATGTCCTTACATCCATGCATTAACAAAGAATTTTCCACACAACATTTCTCAATGCAAAAGAACTGAGTCTTGGAAAGCATATTTACTGCTTTTACATTTTATAACTACAGACTAACCGGGCAGACCTGTTTCACCTTTCAAAACTGTTTGAAGATTTATGGCCAGTGTCAGTGATTGCATCTTTCTACATCCTATGACTAGGTAACTCCAAATATACTTTGATATTAATTCCGTCAGTGTGTTTGAAGAAAGTTGCAACAGGGACACTTTAAAGTGTAACTCCAGCCCCTGTCTGTCTGTCTGTCTATCTATCTGTCTATCTGTCTATCTATCTATCTGTGTATCTATCTATTGGCTATCTATCTATTGGCTTTGCATTGCATAGGGCAGTGTTTCCCATGAGCGACCATCAGGTGTGCCGTGGGAAATTGGAACCTCCAGGAAGGGGGGGGGGGGGGAGTCTAGTGTGTTGAAGTATAAAAACCCTAAGAAACCTACCTCGATAAAGGCACAAAATTACGAACACCCCTCCCCTCCCCACCCATTGTCTACTTGGTCTCTCCCTCTCCATGCATTGGGAAGGCCCACCTCTCTTTCCCCAAGTAGAGCCCTCCTCTTGCCCCCTGGGGGTTCTGTGTGGGAAGTTTGGCCTAGTTCTATCATTGGTGCTCTTTGATCGTAGGGGAACTATAAATCCCAGCAACTACAACTCCCAAATGGCAAGGTCTATTTCCCCTAAACTCCATCTCCGTTCATATTTGGGCATATTGAGTATTCATGCCACGTTTGGTCCTGATCCAACATTGTTTGAGTCCACAGTGCTCTCTGGATATAGGTGAACTACAACTCCAAAACTCAAGGTCAATGCCCACCAAACTCTTATAGCATTTTCTCTTGGTTATGGGAGTTCTGTGTGGGAAGTTTTTGTCTTTCTGCCTTTCCTGTCAGGATATCTATGTTGAGTTCATTGAAACAGGTCCAGGTTTCACACTGAGTGTATAAATACATTTAAAAACATATTAATTAAATGAATTACTGTGTTAGAGTGTCATTTTGTGTCATTTTGGTTGGTGGTGTGCCCCAGGATTTTGCAAATGTAAAAAGTGTGCCGCGGCTCAAAAAAGTTTGGGAAACACTGG
Organism: Anolis apletophallus; assembly: GCA_030556195.1. Classification (NCBI taxonomy): domain Eukaryota; kingdom Metazoa; phylum Chordata; class Lepidosauria; order Squamata; family Anolidae; genus Anolis; species Anolis apletophallus. The sequence continues at coordinate 21,453,116 of JARBWK010000012.1, forward strand.
CATAGGGAAGGGTTAACACTCCTGTGATGTTTGTTTTGCTGTCTGTGCCCCTGTTTAGAAGATTTGACCTCACTTTCTGTCCCTGTGAAAACTGGATTTTGGAAAGAAAAAAAAAGCTTATTGTGGAAACAAGGAATGGTGAGAAAGCTTCAGTGGATACTCCTTTCCCCCATGATAACTCTTCCAGGAGTGGATTTCTCTTCCAAGGGGTAGATTTCTCTCATTTCCTGTTGTCTCCACCCCTGTTCTTAGGAGCCACCAGTGGCGCAATGGGTTAAAACACAGGTCAGTCATTCGAATCTGTGGATTGTGGGTTGAGCTCCCTCTGTCAGCTCTAGCTTCCATGCGGGGACATGAGAGAAGCCTCCCACAAGGATGGTAAAACATCAAACATCTGGGCATCCCCTGGGCAATTCTCTCACACCAGAAGTGACTTGCAGTTTCTCAAGTCGCTTCTGACACACACAAAAATCCTGTTCTTAACTGTGAGTCATTTGTAAGTTGGATGTTTGTAACTTGGGGACTGCCTGTATTCCAGACCAGCTTCTTCAACTGAATGTTTATTATGCACAAATCTGAGGATATTAGTATCTAGATGTTAATTAAAACTAGTTCCTTATTTTTGAAAGATCATCTAGCAAGATTTGAATGGCAGCTGTTACCCTTGACACATGAGGAGTTAGAAACACACACCCCTTCTGTACCATTTCAAATATTTCTGTTCACTCTTCATTCCATGGCAGTTTCTAATTTTGCACGAGGATGCACATGTTGTTTGATGCACTGGAAAGGGATATGAAGTTTTTTGGTCCATGGTGTTAAATCTATTATGGCACACTCCCATATGCTAATCAATGTTTGATACTGCCATCAAAAAGTGATGAATATGCATGTACAGACAATAATGAATATCCATATGTGAAACGGACCATTTAGAGACACATGAAACACCGAGAAGGCCCTCTCCCTCGTCCCCACCAGCCGCACCTGAGAAGCCGATGGGAGCGAGAGCAGGGCCTCCCCGGATGATCATAGATTACGAGGTGGGACGTAGCGGCAGATGCGTTTGGACAAATAAGCTGGGCCAGAACCGTATAGAGTTTTAAAGGTCAAAACCAGCACTTTGAATTGAGCCCGGAATTGGACAGGCAGCCAGTGGAGCTGACACAACAGGGGGGTGGTATGCTCCCTGTATGTAGCTCCAGTTAGTAGTCTGCTGCTGCCCGTTGACTAGTTGTAACTTCCGAACTGTCTTCAAAGGCAGCCCGTAAGAGAGCGTTGCAGTAATCTATTCAGGATGTGACCAGAGCGTGGACGACCGTAGCCAGAGATCAGACTTCCCAAGGTACAGGCGCAACTGGCGCACGAGTCTTAACTGTGCAAAAGCTCCCCGGCCACCGCTGAGACCTGGAGCCCCAGGTCTCAGCGATGAATCCAGGATCACTCCCAAGCTGCGAACCTGCGTCTTCAGGGGGAGTGTAACCCCGTCCAACACAGGCTGTAACCCTATGCCCTGTTTGGCTTTTCGACTGACCAGGGGGAACTCTGTCTTGTCTGGATTAAGTTTCAATTTGCTAGCCCTCATCCAGTCCGACACAGTAGCCAAGCACCGGTTCAAAGTCTGGACAGCCTCCTTGGTGACAGGTGGGAAGGAGTGACAGATCTGGACGTCATCTGCATACAGATAACACCTTACTCCGAAACTCCGGATGATCTCTCCCAGCGGTTTCATGTAGATGTTAAATAACATCGGGGACAGTACTGAACCCTGAGGGACTCCACAAGACAAAGGTTGTGGAGCCAAACAGGTGTCACTATCAACACCTTCTGGGTGCGACCTTCCAGAAAGGATTGAGCCACTGCAATGCAGTACCCCAAGCCCCATACCTGCAAGGCGACCCAGAAGGATACCGTGATCTACGGTATCGAAAGCCGCTGAGAGGTCCTGCAGAACCAACAGGGACACACTCCCCCTGTCGAGTTCCCGGCGTAGATCATCTACCAAGGTGACCAAGGCTGTTTCAGTACCATGTCCCGGCCTAAAGCCAGACTGTGCTTTAGTCTGGCTTTGAAACAATGTGTATCTGTGTGCAAAGCAAAGTTCTGCGAAATTGTAACAATTTCTTGTAGCATAAAACAACACAACAGAAAGTCCCCTGGCACTGCGGACTTTACGTGTTCCCATGGATTTTTATTCACTTCATGGACTTTGTGTTGGTTTGTAAATCTAAGCCAGAATTCAGAAAATGTGGCCACGAGGACTGGAGGTATTGTAGAAGATAATTGCTAAATAGAACTTCTTTCCAAGACTTGCCAAAGCTTAACAAAGCCTCATTTTGCGTGGACTAGATCTATGTCTGAATGGACCTCATGCAAGACTGCGTCTGTTGGCTCCCTCTTGAAGGTCAGAGGACTTGCTTGAGGTTATATGTCAGCAGCAATGGTCAGACTTTGGAGGTGATGAGAATCACAAATGTAATTTCCCACAATGCTCTGGAAAGTCTGACTTTGTTGTGATGCTTGCCAGTGAAATAGATCTGTGAACAGCTTACAATGCTTTGGAAGCTGGTATCTTGGCAGTTGGATATCAATTGATAATGGGTTAGGCCAGTGTTTTTCAACCTTTTTTGAGCCACGGCACATTTTTTACATTTACAAAATCCTGGGGCACACCACCAACCAAAATGACACTCTAACACAGTAATACATATAGTTGACCTTGAGTTTTGGAGTTGTAGTTCACCTATATCCAGAGAGCACTGTGGACTCAAGCAATGTTGGCTCAGGACCAAACTTGGCATGAATAATTAATATGCCCAAATGTGAACACAGATGGAGTTTGGGGAAAATAGACCTTGACATTTGGGAGTTACAGTTTCTGGGATTTATAGTTAACACACAATCAAAGAGCATCCTGAACTCTTGCAACAATGGAATTGAACCAAACTTGGCCTATTGAACTCTCATTACCAACAGAAAGTACTGAAAGGGCTTGCTTGGGAATTGACCTTGAGTTTGGAAGTTGTAGTTCACCTACACCCAGAGAGCACTGTGGACTCAAACAATTTTATGTTATGTTGTTGTTTGCTTTCCATCCAGAATCACAATGTTGGAAGGAGGCTCACCTCTTTAAGGTCCCTAAAACAGGCATGGGAAAACTTCGGCCCTCTGGGTGCTTTGGACTTCAACTCCCACCATTCCTAACAGCCTGAGGCCCTTTCCTGCTTAAATGGCTGGGGGGGGGGGGGGCTGAGGCTGCTAGGAATGGTGGGAGGTGGAGTCCAAAACACCTGGAAGGTCCAAGTTTGCCCATGCCAGCTTTCGACAGAGACCTCTTCCTCCCCCTTTGCGCCCTTTCTTCCCCCTCCTGCCAAACCCTTACTTCTTCTTCTCCACTCTGACTCCCTTCTTCCCAGCCTCGCTCTGCTCACTTTGCGTTGCTTTGACATGACCCGTGCAGACTCACCCCACGTCTTCCTCCCTCCCCCCCTCCCCTTCTGAACACGCTCATGCTGCCCCCTCGGATCAAAATGGCGGCAGAAGCGGCAGCGTGAGCAAAGCGAGGCAAAGCAAGCAGAGCAAGGCTGGGAAGAAGGGAGCCCGAGTGGAGAAGAAACAGGGTTCGGCAGGAGGGGGAAGAAAGGGTATTGGAGGTTTCAATTTCCCACGGCACACCTGATGATCACTCACGGCACACTAGTGTGCCGTGGCACACTGGTTGGGAAACACTGGGTTAGGGGAATGAGTAGGTAGTAATGTCATCTTCTGAAATAAGAAGGAAAAAAGGGATGCCAGATATGTAGTCTCATTACATGCCCTTATCTGGAAGTTCTTCTTCACAATCATTCACAATGAGGGTGTTGTATGGTTTTCGGGCTGTATGGCAGTGTTCTAGGAGCATTTTCTCCTGATGTTTCACCTGCATCTGTGGCTGGCAACTTCAGAGGATCAATTGAAAATGCCAGCCTTAGGGATAAAAATAAAGGAAACAGAGTGGCAACAATTGTGGAGACAAAGACATCTTAAAAAATTTATCAATAAGGATTAAAAAGAAAATTATTATAAATTAATATGGAAATGGTACCCTTACACCAGTAAGAATGGCAAATATAAATAAAAACTACTCGAAAAACTGTTGGAGAGGATGCCAAGAAACAGGAACATACATACATATGTGGTGGCAATGTAAATATGTAAGCAAATTTTGGGTGAAAGTATTTAAAAAAGAAATAGAAGATATAATGAATATTAAAATAGAAAGAAGTCCTAGTATAGCTTTATTATCATTATATAATAGTCTACAATTGGAAAAAAGGATACAGATGCGATAACAAACCTATTAACAATAGCAAGACTGCTTATAGCAAGGGTGGGAAAAAAATAAATATACAAATAGAGGAATGGTACAAGGAAGTATGGAAACTGGCAATAAATGACAAGTTAACATGTATATTAAAAGTAAAAAGAGGTATATGGAAACAAAGTGATTTTTATGAGGTATGGAGAAAATTTATTGAAATTTATTGAAAAAGGATTAGAAAAGGAAGAAGGAAGGTTACCTCCACAAGAAGAAATGAAATTTTGACGAAATGATATGTAAAAGCAATGGCTTGGGAGGGGGGGGGGAGCACAGCGGTGAGGATACAAAAATGTATAAGAAAACATAATGGCAGATGCTAAAGATTGAAGTATTGTACCTAGAAATGAATAACATGAATCTGCTGTAAATAGACATTGTATAATATTGTGTTGATAATGATAAAACAATAAAAATATTTTTTTAAAAATAAATAAATAAATTTCCTGTTAACTATAAAAAAAAAGAAAGAAAAGAAAATGCCAGCCACAGATGCAAGTGAAATTTCAGGGCAAAATGCGGCTAGAACACAGCCATACAGGCAATCTCTTCGGTCATCTCGATAGGCCCTGCTCTCGCTCCCGCCCCCTTCACAGGCGCGATTGGTGGGGACGAGGGAGAGGGCCTTCTCTGTGATGACCCCCCGACTCTGGGACACTCTCCTCAAGGATATCAGACAAGCCCCCACATTGGCAGTCTTTAGGAGGAGCCCGAAAATGTGGCTATTCCAATGTGCCTTCCCTGAATAAAGTAAACAACTCCCTGCTCTGACCAATTCCCTGCAAAATGTCTTCAGAAGCACTTTAACTACCTGTTAGGTTGATCTCCCCATATTATCCTTCAAAACATTCCGGCTACATACATCCTACCTCTGTTCACGTCCAGTGTTTACTTATTTTAAAATGATAATATATTGCATCTGGCCCGGCCATTATGGTTTTAAACTGTGCGCTACTGCTTATATGTGAGTTTATTGATTGTACTGTCTTATTATTTGCTGCTGTGTTGTTTTTACTGATGTGTCATTGGGCTTGGCCTCATGTAAGCTGCCCCGAGTCCCTTCGGGTAGATGGTGGCAGGCAGGCCCGGATTACCCATAAGGCCACACTAGGCCATGGCTTATGGGCGCAGGCCTTGGGGGGGCGCCAGATCAAGGACCCCCCCCCCAAAAGTTCAAGCAAAACCGCAACGTGTGGCATGATGACTCTCTCTCTCTTGGGCGAGGGCGGGGGGAGAGCGCTGTGAGGGGGCGGGGGAGGAGGGAATGGCACCCCCCCCTCGCCAAGGAAGGAGGGCATGCGCATGCGGCAGGAGGGCGCCTCTGCCTCCTCCGCCATGTCCCTGGGTGCCGCGCATGGCCGGCAGGGGTCCTGGGGGCTTCTCTTCTTTCCTCCTCCTCCTCGGGGCAGGGCTTCCCTCCACCTCGTCATCCTCCTCGTGCCCAAGGAAGGAGGGCGCGAGGAGGATGACATGGAGGGAAGCCCCGCCTCCCAGGGCCGCTGGTGCCTGGCAGGCCTGGCAGGCACCTCTGCCTCTTCCTTCGCCGTGTCCCTGGGTGCCCCGGAGGAAGCCCTGCCCTCAGCCCTGGGTGCCCAGGAGCAGGAGGGGGGCGGGCAGTGTTTCCCAACCTTTTCAGTCATGGCACATTTTTACATTGCCCTGGGGCCACACCACCAACCAAATGACCCAGCAGACACTCCATAGGGCATATAGTTAATATTACACTCAAACCTGGGCCTGTTTAGTTCACTCCATATCCAGAGAGCAGGCCTAGGGGGTGCCAAAATCAGTTAATCTGGGCCTGGTGGCAGGGTATAAATAAAGTTTTTAAAATTATTTATTCTACTGCCCAAAAACCACACAACACCCCAGGGATTCAAGCCATGAAGGCCTTTGACAATAAATTCATGATGAGTTTAATTTTCAATAGTTATTCAATTTGGAAAGGGGGGGGGGATCATTGTGCACCTTAGAAGATGGTGGCTTGCATGTCAGTAGGGTTGTAAATCTGCTTCAGCCTTTGGTTTGTACTTTAAAGAATCCTCTCCATCAAATATTTCCAGCATTTTGAACACCTCATTTAAATTTCCAATTAAAATGGAAATGGGAGCCAATCAGAAAGCTGCCACATATCCGCCCTTCTGCCCTCCACATACATTCACTTTTAGTATATATACAAACTAGCTTGGGGACCCGGCCCTGCCCGGGGTTATTTGAGAAAGGCATTGTGTGCCAAGGTTGGTCCTTATCAGTTGTTTATTTGGTTTGTAGTGGTCTCAGGAAGTGAGTGAAGGTACTTCAAGTCCCATAATCCATGGTCCATCCTCCTCCAAATTGCATCAGGATGTAGAGTGGGTCATGGGGGTCCTGTGTGCCAAATTTGGTCTTGATCAGTCATTGGATGAGGGTCGCAGAAGTCTTGGAAAATGAGTAAAGGTACTTCAAGTCCCATCATCCATGGTCCACCATCCTCCGAACTGCACCAGGATGTAGAGTGGGTCATGGGGGCTCTGTGTGCCAAGTTTGGTCTGCACCGCTCATTGGATGAGGGTCGCAGTGGTTTCAGGGAGTGAGTGAAGGTACTGCAAGACCCATCCTCTGTGGTCCACCCCCCCTTAGAACTGCAGCAGGATGTAGAGTGGGTCATGAGTACTTTGTGTGGCAAGTTTGGGCCTAGTCTGTGATTTGTAGGGGCTGCAGTGGTCTGTGGGAAGTAAATCGTGTAAAGGTACTGCAAATCCCATCATTTGTGGCCCATCCTGCCCTAAACTGCACCAGGATATAAAGTGCATCATGGGGGATTTGTGCGCCAAGTTTAGTTCTGATCCGTCATTGGTGTGGGCCACAGTGCTGTAAGGAAGTGAGCTTAAGTACTGCAAATCCCATCATCCATGGTCCATCCTCCCTCAAACTGCACCAGGATGTAGAGTGGGTCTTGGGGGTTCTGTGTGCCAAGTTTGGTCTTGTTTTGTCACTGTTGGGGTCCGCAAAGTGTGTTGGAATTAAACCCGCACCATGCCTGAGTGAGTGCCTCAGACCTTTTCCTTACCCCCTCTGCTATTTGAAAGTGTTGGAATGTTCGTGGAGGCTGGGAGCCACCCCCCCCCCCCGGCAGTTTAGAGTCTCTGAATGTTGGGTGGCTGGCCAATCAGACCGTTATGCAAATGATCCTGCATCGGGAGCCAATTGAAACGCTGGCACATATTCCTCCGCAAACACTGACTTTTATTATATCTCTATAGATACTAGCTGTACCCGGCACGCGTTGCTGTGCCCTATTTAGGAGATGCGAGAAAGTCTGAGTATGTAAGGGTTGGAATTGTTGTTAGTGAATTGGGTGTTTTATGTTTGTGCCTCAGCTCTTTGCCTGCAGTCCTTCGGGTTTGACTTGTACCATGGCCAGGACGGATCAGCTTGGGGAGGGCTTGTCCTGTCAGGGGATCTCTATCTTCACAGGTGCGTCCAGTGTCTATTGAGGGACTGTTAAAAATCCTTTCCGTATCCTTTTTAGCCATCTTTCTCAATATCTTCATGTCTAGCTTACTTTCTGCTCCTCTCTTTTTCAAGATGTCCTGCTCTGTGTGTTTTGCACCCATTGGTCGATGTCCGATGAGGCTTTGAAAGTGTTGGAGGAGGCTCTGGCTGACAGTTTGTTATGGGTCGGAATGTTCATGTTGGCTGGCCAGTACAGCAGTTATGCAAATCCGCCCTTATTGGCAGCCAATCATGTTGTCAGAATGTAGAGGCTGGCAGCCCCGGAGGATGCTGGGAAATGTAGTTTTATTTTTACCGTTGTTTTGGGGGCCTTTTAGGTTTGGGGGGAAGTTTCTTTGCTACAAACGTACCTTGCTTGAGGCCTATTTCTGTTGGCAAGTTTTGTGTTTCTGCGTTGTAAGGTTTCTCTGTTTCAGGTAGTCTTCACATGACGACTGTTCCTTTATATATAAGAACATAAGAACATAAGAAGAGCCATGCTGAATCGGACCTCAGCCCATCTAGTCCAGCATTCTGTATCACACAGTGGCCCACCAGTTGTACACGGGGATCTCGAGCAGAAGGGAGGGCAAAACCCTGACCTGCTCCTGACCCCACAACCAGTACCCAGGGAAATCCTGCCTACCTCAACCAACTCCGAGATGGCACTTGAATGTCCTTTTCAGTAACTACCGATACACTTGGTATCCATGAATCTGTCTAACCCTGCCTTGAAGTTCAGGCTGACAGCTGTCACAACCTCTTCTGGAAGTAAATTCCATAACCCAATGACCCTCTGGGTGAAGAAATATTTCCCTTTATTAGTCCTAATTTTCCTACCTTGGAGCTTCAGGGAGTGCCCTCTAGTCCTAGTGTTTTGTGACAAGGACTAGAGGGCACTCCCTGAAGCTCCAAGGTAGGAAAATATATATACTAGCTGTACCCCTTTGTTTACCTTGCTGAGTATTAAATGGCCTTGCAGTTCAACAGCCTCTCTTCTTACTTTCTGGCTGATAATATGTGTGGTAATATGGCAGCGTGGGAGAAATGGGGTGGTTGGATGTATTTTTGCATGCCCCTTTGTTTACCTTGCTGAGTATTAAATGGCCTTGCAGTTCAACAGCCTCTCTTCTTACTTTCTGGCTGATAATATGTGTGGTAATATGGCAGTGTGGGAGAAATGGGGTGGTTGGATGTATTTTTTGCATGCCCCTTTGTTTACCTTGCTGAGTATTAAATGGCCTTGCAGTTCAACAGCCTCTCTTCTTACTTTCTGGCTGATAATATGTGTGGTAATATGGCAGCGTGGGAGAAATGGGGTGGTTGGATGTATTTTTGCATGCCCCTTTGTTTACCTTGCTGAGTATTAAATGGCCTTGCAGTTCAACAGCCCTCTTCTTACTTTCTGGCTGATAATATGTGTGGTAATATGGCAGCGTGGGAGAAATGGGGTGGTTGGATGTATTTTTGCATGCCCCTTTGTTTACCTTGTTGAGTATTAAATGGCCTTGCAGTTCAACAGCCTCTCTTCTTACTTTCTGGCTGATAATATGTGTGTGGTAATATGGCAGTGTGGGAGAAATGGGGTGGTTGGATGTATTTTTGCATGCCCCTTTGTTTACCTTGCTGAGTATTAAATGGCCTTGCAGTTCAACAGCTTCTCTTCTTACTTTCTGGCTGATAATATGTGTGGTAATATGGCAGCGTGGGAGAAATGGGATGGTTGGATGTATTTTTGCATGCCCCTTTGTTTACCTTGCTGAGTATTAAATGGCCTTGCAGTTCAACAGCCTCTCTTCTTACTTTCTGGCTGATAATATGTGTGGTAATATGGCAGCGTGGGATAAATGGGGTGGTTGGATGTATTTTTGCATGCCCCTTTGTTTACCTTGCTGAGTATTCAATGGCCTTGCAGTTCAACAGCCTCTCTTCTTATTTTCTGGCTGATAATATGTGTGGTAATATGGCAGCGTGGGAGAAATGGGGTGGTTGGATGTATTTTTATGCTCTGAAAATAGTTATACGTTTTACATTTCTGGGCAGGTGATCCCACGCCGCTCGCGGGGATTGACCTCCCCTGATTTCAATGCCGCTGTCAAAGTTGATCACCGGGGCGCTGCTCTGCGATGGAGAGAAGGGAAGAGGAGGAGGAAGAGGGAGAAAGGGATTACTAGGCCAGTCCCGGCCGGCGCACAGCGGATCCCTGTAGATCTCGGCGATCGGTTCAGCAAATAAGGAGAAGGCTAGGGAGGCGGCGCAGTGGAGAGGCGACTCCAGAGAGAGAAGGAAGGAAGGAAGGGCCGGGGGGTTGGCTCCCCTTCCTCTCTTGGCTCCTCATCGTTCTCTCTCCCCCCGCCGCCTGATCCTCAGATCCACAAGCTAGAGCCTTCCTCTTACCCCGGCGTCCTTTCCTCCCCCAAACCATGACCGTTTCTGGGTTTCACCTCGTAAAGATGGCGGTGGGGGATCGCTGCAACCTTAGACTCATGACTGTCCGAAACATCGCCTCCATTTGTAATATGGTGAGTAGTACCGTAGTACTGTTCGTCTTTGGGAGGGTGGGGTGCCAAAAGCAGGAGGTGGGGCTCCTCTCTGCCAGGTTTGCAGCACCGCCCCTTTCCGGAGTCACAAGCTACACCTAGAGAGGCTTCCCCTTTCGGGTTGTA
>JARBWK010000012.1:21463712-21572284 GCA_030556195.1 Anolis apletophallus
AAATGGATTCTCTGGCAAGAATGGCTATGCAGCAGAAGTTGGCTCTAGATTACCTCCTGTCCAAAGAAGGTGGTCTATGTGTGTGGTTAAACGTAACCTGCTGTCATTTTATAAATAAGAGTGGTGACATTGAGCTGGATCTAGGCAAGATTCAGAGAGTTGCTGGAGAGGTACAGAAGACTTATTCAGCTCCAAGTGATTTTTGGAGTTCATTGTTAGACTGGTTACCGAATTTACATTGGTTACGGTCACTTGTGATGATAATCATAATAGTGATATGTTCTGTGCTAATCATAATGTGCTGTCTGCCCATTCTGCTCAAATGCTGTGCTAGGGCAGTGCAGAGTTCCATAGATACAGTAAAGGGCGTGCATGCAGTCCGGGTTGGAAAACCTGGGGTCCCACGGGACTGGAGAGTAAATTGGTCCTCTGAAGGTGTTCCAGACGTAGGTGTAGGAAAACTCCTGCGATGAGTTTCCCACAAAAAGAGAAATTCTGGAATAAAGCAGGTTTGGTACTTTTCCGTGCAAAAAGTACAGTCAGAGAGTGATGCTACATACGTGTTTAGCTTTGAGATGCGGGTTCCTGTGCCAAAAATCATACAGGCACTTGCAATATGAAAATAACACTGTGATTACATGCTTTGATGCACTCTGTGCCTAACAGAAGATAATATAGGCTAGATGAGTGAATCAGTACAGATTGTGCTAATGGGAAAACTTAATGCGAATTGAGAAAGCACTGCGCATGACAGAGAGTCTGACCCCCTCCGTTGCTGGCACGGAGCCTGGAAGTCAATGTTTCAGCTTGAGAACATCAGGAGACTAAGCACTGATACCGTACTGTGAGAAAGAACTAACAAGAAATGACTATTGTTCTCATTTAGAGGTGTAACTTTGAAATATGATGCAAATGGAAATGAAATGTTTATTGGATTAATGAGATGTCATGTAAGCAACAGTAATCACCAGCCAATTATGATTGTTTTTATCCATGAAGAAGGGGTGGGCCTGACAAATGACTCCATTGGGGTATAAATGTCTTTGTATGGAAAGTGACGGGGTTCTTTTGCCCCTGATCGCAGCGAGTTCTGCTGGCAAAAGCCCACCAGCTGGTGCCAGAAATAAATCTTTTTGATTTTCACCTACTTCACAGTTGTCGTGTGATTTTCCTCATCCTTGAACCCGCACGAACAGGCAGCTTGGTAAAGTTAATTTGGTACTCGGAGTTCCATAACTCCTGAGTGTGCCTGCTTCAATGGTACAACTAATAAATTTTGCTCTTCCGGGCGCAGTGATCTCGGGGGAACATACGGGGTAAGGCGGTCCCTCAGGTACACAGGCCCTAGACCGTGCAAGGCCTTGAAGGTTAAAACCAGCACCTTGAAGGCAATCCGGTACTCAATGGGAAGCCAGTGCAGTTGCCGGAGGATGGGAGTAATGTGCTCCCTCACTGGTGATCCCACCAGCAAACGAGCCGCGGCGTTCTGCACCAGCTTGAGTTTCCGGATTGTCGCCAAGGGAAGGCCAACGTAGAGGGCGTTACAGTAGTCCAGCCTCGAGATGACCGTCGCTTGGATCACCGTGGCCAGATCTTGGCTGTGGCAGTTTAACCCTCAACTGAAATCACTCAGCATTCTAAGTGGCTTTGCCTACCGTTACTATGGTAACTGATGTTGGCCAATGGGTTTCGCTGGCTGCCGCAGAGGATGCTGGGAAATGTAGTTTTATTTTTACTCGTTGTTTTGGGGGCCTTTTAGGTTTTGGGGGGGAAAGTTTCTTTGCTACAAACGTACCTTGCTTGAGGCCTATTTCTGTTGGCAAGTTTTGTGTTTCTGCGTTGTAAGGTTTCTCTGTTTGAGGTAGTCTTCACATGACGGCTCTTCCTTTATATATAGATATAGATAGATAGATATAGATCTATTATAAGCACGGTGCAGGAGGCAAGATGGAACTGCCTTCCTGACCCCTCTCTTCACTCTGATCTCAGAGCAGGTTGGTGCTGGATAAATAAATAAATAGTGTATCCCTACATCTCGGTTTTGCAACCTAACCCCCGCAATAAGTGAGGGAACACTGTGGTTGTAGAAGAAGCCCGGCTTTTTTCTGGAGGAACTCCAGCCAAACCCAGGCCAAGGTCCCCCTTTCCCCTTAAACCAGTGTTTCTCAACCTGGGGGTCGGGACCCCTGGAGGGGTCGCGAAGGGGTGTCAGAGGGGTCGCCAAAGCCCATCAGAAAACATGTATTTCTGATGGGCTTAGGAAGCACTTTGGCAGAGAAGGTTGAAGATCTCTCTGCTTTTTCATCTTTCTTTTTGGAAACAGACTGCGAATTCTCCCACCTAAAGCTCTCCTCTGCTGTGATTGGCAGGCCTCCCAGCTAAGGGGAGGGCTGATTCTGAGACTCCAAGCGGGGATGGGAGAGCAGGCATGCTTGGCGCATGGCAGCATGATTCACATGTGTGGGTGAGGGAGAGTGTGTGAGGTGGGATGGAGGCTCGCGCCAGCTAGTTCCTTCAAGGAATGAGGGTTCTGTGTAGGAAGTTTGACCCAATTCTATCATTGGTAGGGTGCAAGGGGCTTTTTGATTGTAGATGAACTATAAATCCCAGCAACTACAAGTCCCAAATGCTAAGATCTATTTTCCTGAAACTCCACCAGTGTTCACATTTGGGTATATTGAGGATTCGTGTCAAGTGTGGTCTAGATCCATCATTGTTGAGTTTATAGTGCTCTCTGGATGTAGGTGAACTACAACTCCCAAACTCAAGGTCAATGCCCACCAAACCCTTCCAGTATTTGCTGTTGGTCATGGGAGTTTTGTGTTCCAAATTTGGTTCAATTCCATTGTTGGTGAGTTCAGAATGCTCTTTGATTGTAGGTGAACTATAAATCCCAGCAACTACAACTTCCAAATGACAAAATCACACCCCATTCTGTGGTTGTAGAAGAAGCCCGGCTTTTTTCTGGAGGAACTCCAGCCAAACCCAGGCCAAGGTCCCCCTTTCCCCTAGACCGTGCAAGGCCTTGAAGGTTAAAACCAGCACCTTGAAGGCAATCCGGTACTCAATGGGAAGCCAGTGCAGTTGCCAGAGGATGGGAGTAATGTGCTCCCTCACTGGTGATCCCACCAGCAAGCGAGCCGCGGCGTTCTGCACCAGCTTGAATTTCCGGATTGTCGCCAAGGGAAGGCCAACGTAGAGGGCGTTACAGTAGTCCAGCCTCGAGATGACCGTCGCTTGGATCACCGTGGCCAGATCTTGGCTGTGGCAGTTTAACCCTCAACTGAAATCACTCAGCATTCTAAGTGGCTTTGCCTACCGTTACTATGGTAACTGATGTTGGCCAATGGGTTTCGCTGGCTGCCGCAGAGGATGCTGGGAAATGTAGTTTTATTTTTACTCGTTGTTTTGGGGGCCTTTTAGGTTTTGGGGGGGAAAGTTTCTTTGCTACAAACGTACCTTGCTTGAGGCCTATTTCTGTTGGCAAGTTTTGTGTTTCTGCGTTGTAAAGTTTCTCTGTTTGAGGTAGTCTTCACATGACGGCTCTTCCTTTATATATATAGATATAGATAGATAGATATAGATCTATTATAAGCACGGTGCAGGAGGCAAGATGGAACTGCCTTCCTGACCCCTCTCTTCACTCTGATCTCAGAGCAGGTTGGTGCTGGATAAATAAATAAATAGTGTATCCAGGGGCGGTCTAAGGTAATTTTAAATGGTAGGCGAACATTATTTTGGTGCCCCCAACATTATTTTGCCCCCCCATGTAAAACAAATATACAATTATAATATCACAATACCATTAGTAGTATTGTATCAATGTATATACAATATATTATACCATACTCATACTATATTATATCATAATTATATTATACTACATTACAATATAATTATATTATAATATATTGACATTATAATATAATGTAACATTCTATTATATTATTATTATAAAATAATAAAATTATTTATTTAAATGAAATTATCCTCTACTAAATATTTTCATTACTCCTATAAAACTCAAATAACCCAAAATAAAGTAAAATAAAATATTATATATTACTATTTTCTACAATACCACTATACTGCAATATTGTTTGTAATATTACATGTAATATAAAATATATCATTATTCTATTGTTATATTGTATTTGTATTATATTGTATGACAATATTAAGCAGAACTGTATAATAATCAACAAGAAATGCAATGTAAATGCATCAAAGTCAGAATATATTACCTATCACCCGTCTCATAATCCATAGGAGTCTCCCATAAGTCCAAAATTAGGATCCCAATGTAAATGTAAATAGAAAAACAGCCAAAATGTTCAAATGAGGTCGAATACAGGCAGCGCGGCCTGGGCAAACTTGGGCCCTCCCTCCCTCTAAGTGTTTTGGACTCCAACTCCCACAACTCCTCATAGCCTCAGGCCCCTCAGGTCTAGACAGAAATAGAGCCGAAGAAAGGAAGGAGGGAGAGAAGAGGTCACAGGGGAGGAGGAGGAAAGCCCTTCCTTCATTCCTTCACTTACACTTCCTTCACTGATTCTTTTCTCCTTCCCTGCAAACGCGCGTGCGGCGGAGACAAAGGAGAGGGAAGCACTCCCTGCCTGCCCGATAGGGAGTGCTTTGCTTACAGGCTTCTGCGCAAGGGAGCTACTGGGCATGCGCAGAGGTTTTCGCGCATGTGCAGTTGCTCCTGCGCTCAACTTCAGCTCCAGAGCAACTGCGCCTGCATGAAAACCTCCGCGCGTGCCCAGAAGCGGCGTCGGAGCGCACAAGGCCAGGGTCAAAAAGCAGGCAGCTGCAGCACTGTCTGAGGAACATCGGCAGGGCCAGGATGGCGCCCCCTTCCCAGATGGCGCCCTAGGCGGCCGCCTACTTGGCCTATCTTGTAGGACCGCCCCTGAGTGTATCCCTACATTTCGGTTTTTCACTTATCGCGGGAGGTCTTGCAACCTAACCCCCGCAATAAGTGAGGGAACACTGTGGTTGTAGAAGAAGCCCGGCTTTTTTCTGGAGGAACTCCAGCCGAACCCAGGCCAAGGTCCCCCTTTCCCCTTAAACTCTTCTCTCCTTGAGTTCCCTAGTAGGTGGGACCACCCCTTTGGCCTTCCTCGCCTCCCCATTGGCTGCCTCCCGCCAACTGGGCCAAGCGGTTGGTCGCCGGCCACGCCGCTCGCGGGGATTGACCTCCCCTGATTTCAATGCCGCTGTCAAAGTTGATCACCGGGGCGCTGCTCTGCGATGGAGAGAAGGGAAGAGGAGGAGGAAGAGGGAGAAAGGGATTACTAGTCCAGTCCCGGCCGGCGCACAGCGGATCCCTGTAGATCTCGGCGATCGGTTCAGCAAATAAGGAGAAGGCTAGGGAGGCGGCGCAGTGGAGAGGCGACTCCAGAGAGAGAAGGAAGGAAGGAAGGAAGGAAGGGCCGGGGGGTTGGCTCCCCTTCCTCTCTTGGCTCCTCATCGTTCTCTCTCCCCCCGCCGCCTGATCCTCAGATCCACAAGCTAGAGCCTTCCTCTTACCCCGGCGTCCCTTTCCCCCCCCAAACCATGACCGTTTCGGGTTTCACCTCGTAAAGATGGCGGTGGGGGATCGCTGCAACCTTTAGACTCATGACTGTCCGAAACATCGCCTCCATTTGTAATATGGTGAGTAGTACCGTAGTACTGTTCGTCTTTTGGGAGGGTGGGGTGCCAAAAAAAGCAGGAGGTGGGGCTCCCTCTTGCCAGGTTTGCAGCACCGCCCCTTTCCGGAGTCACAAGCTACACCTAGAGAGGCTTCCCCTTTCGGGTTGTATGGCCGTGTTGCAGAAGCATTCTCTCCTGACGTTTCGCCTGCATCTGTGGCAGAGGTTGTGAGGCCTTCCCTGAGAGCCCACCCAACCCTAAGGAGAAGATAGAGCCCCGCCTTCGCCTGGAAAGGTCCCCAATGGGTGGAGTCTGCACCCTAAACCTCCCAGAGTTATGTCTCTAAGGGTGCGTCTACACTCTTGAATTGATGCACTTTGGCACCGCTTTTAACTGCCCTGCCACAGTGCTGTGGAATCTTGAGAACTGTAGTTTGACAAGGGCCCCTTCCACACAGCTGTATAAAATCCCACATTATCTGAGTGTGGACTCAGATAACGCAGGGCCCTTCCACACAGCCCTATATCGCAGAAAATCCCACATTATCCAAGTATGGACTCAGATAATGCAGGGCCCTTCCACACAGCCCCATAGCCCAGAAAATCCCACATTATCTGAGTGTGGACTCAGATAACCCAGGGCCCTTCCACACAGCCCTATATCCCAGAAAATCCCACATTATCTGAGTGTGGACTCAGATAACGCAGGGCCCTTCCACACAGCCCTATACCCAGAAAATCCCACATTATCTGAGTGTGGACTCAGATAACCCAGGGCCCATCCACACAGCCCTATACCCAGAAAATTCCACATTATCTGAGTGTGGACTCAGATAATCCAGGGCTCTTCCACACAGCCCTATACCCAGAAAATTCCACATCTGAGTGTGGACTCAGATAATCCAGGGCCCTTCCACACAGCCCTATACCCCTGAAAATTCCACATTATCTGAGTGCAGACTCGCCCTTCCACACAGCCCTATACCCCAGAAAATTCCACATTATCTGAGTTTGGACATTATCTGAGTTTGTGTGGAAGGGCCCAAGGTCTTTAACCTTCTCTGCCAAAGCTATGCCTCCCAGAATTCCAGGGAGGCATAGCTTGCCCAGGCCTGCTCTATGAGATATTCATTGAAAAAATATAGCAAACTATGCTGAAGGGTGTCCCGGAAAAACTGGATTAGATGAGTCTGCACTGCCATATAATCCAGATAATCAAAGCAGACAATCCACATTATCTGTTTTGAACTGGATTATATGAGTCCACACTGCCCTAGAATTCAGATTATCATAGCAGAGAATCCACATTATGTGCTTTGAACTGGATTATATGAGTCCACACTGCCCTAGAATTCAGATTATCATAGCAGAGAATCCACATTATGTGCTTTGAACTGGATTATATGAGTCCACACTGCCCTAGAATTCAGATTATCATAGCAGACAATCCACATTATCTGCTTTGAACTGGATTACATGAGTCCACACTGCCGTAGAATTCAGATTATCATAGCAGACAATCCACATTATCTGCTATGAACTGAATTATATGAGTCCACACTGCCATAGAATTCAGATTATCATAGCAGACAATCCACATTATCTGCTTTGAACTGGATTATATGAGTCCACACTGCCATAGAATTCAGACTATCATAGCAGACAATCCACATTATCTGCTATGAATTGGATTATATGAGTCCACACTGCCATAGAATTCAGATTATCATAGCAGACAATCCATATTATCTGTTTTGAACTGGATTATATGAGTCCACACTGCCATAGAATTCAGATTATCATAGCAGAGAATCCACATTATGTGCTTTGAACTGGATTATATGAGTCCACACTGCCGTAGAATTCAGATTATCATAGCAGACAATCCACATTATCTGCTTTGAACTGGATTATATGAGTCCACACTGCCATAGAATTCAGACTATCATAGCAGACAATCCACATTATCTGCTTTGAACTGGATTATATGAGTCCACACTGCCATAGAATTCAGACTATCATAGCAGACAATCCATATTATCTGCTTTGAACTGGATTATATGAGTCCACACTGCCATAGAATTCAGACTATCATAGCAGACAATCCATATTATCTGTTTTGAACTGGATTATATTGGTCCACACTGCCATAGAATTCAGATTATCATAGCAGAGAATCCACATTATGTGCTTTGAACTGGATTATATGAGTCCACACTGCCGTAGAATTCAGATTATCATAGCAGACAATCCACATTATCTGCTTTGAACTGGATTATATTCGTCTACATTTCCTTAGAACCAGTTCAAAGTAGATCGCCTGGATTTTGTATGGCAGTGCAGAAAGGGCCTATGTTTCTAACCCAATTTAACCAGACCCAATTTAACCAGGCCCAACTTCCTGGGAAGTTGAGCTGCTGCAATCAAAGCAACCCAATAATCTCCTTCAGGGTGAACAGGTTTTTCTTCAGCCCAAGATTTCTAGGAAGTGCAGCCCCTTCTTCATTGGATGTCTCTCGGCATTACTTCGCGAACGAAGATTCTTAGGAAGGACTCATCCCACGCTTTTTACAAGCGTGTTGATAACTGAAAAGGCCAATCTGAGATAGGCAAGTTCGGTTGCAGAAAGCACAGCAGAAAGTCTCCTTGGGTGATGTTGTTTCCAATTTGCGGTTCTTTCTGCGTTGTCATTTCTCTTCGAGACCCATTCGGCGTGTCTTCTTGAAAGAGGCCGCGGCATCGTGGATAGTGCGTCTCCATGCCTCCTGATGTGAGGCCAGGGTGGACCATTTTTGGTGATCGATCTGGCCGAGCCTGAGATGTTGTTTCAGGGAGTCCTTATATCTTGGGGGGGGGGGGTGCCTCTCTTGCGCTGACCATAGAGTAGTATCTACTCTATGGTCAGGGAGGCGGTGGTCCTCCATTCTTGGATGTAACCAGATGTGAAAGGTCAACATCTGGTTTCGAGATTTCTGCCCTGAAGATGTTGTTCTGTGCCCAAAGTAAGGTGACCCCATCACTGAGTTTACTTGGAAAAATGTGTTCAGAGTTTTGGCCCTTGCCTTTCTCTGAAGCTGAGAGAGTGTGACTTGCCCAAGCTCACCCAGCGAGAGCAAATCCTGCTTTTTAGAGCCATGGTCCTACACTTAAACTATACAACCAGGCTGGAAAATAAGTATTTATTACAGGACTAATTCATTCATTTATACCCTGTCTTGTCCCAATTCTGAGACTCAAGGCTGCTTATAAATTACTACTATGTAATAAAATGTGGGCGAAAAAACTGTTCCTGGTTTGAAAGTGTTATATCCTGTTTAATTGTGTGGTATGCACTTTGAAAGTGGTTGTTATGCTCTAGAACAGGGGTGCTCACACTTTTTCAGCATGGGAGCTACTGATTAAAAAACCAAGTCCCAAAGATCACCTACCCAGAAATGTAAAACGTATAACTATTTTCTTATTTATTTATTTATTTATATTTATTATTCATTTTTATGTACCGCTCCTTCCAGCAGGCTTCGGGGCAGTTTACATAAAATGAAGTTATACAACATCAACATTTCAATTTAATAACAACAATATAAAACAGAGCATAAAAATACATCCAACCACCCCATTTCTCCCACACTGCCATATTACCACACATATTATCAGCCAGAAAGTAAGAAGAGAGGCTTTTGAACTGCAAGGCCATTTAATACTCAGCAAGGTAAACAAAGGGACATGCAAAAATACATCCAACCACCCCATTTCTCCCACACTGCCATATTACCACACATATTATCAGCCAGAAAGTAAGAAGAGAGGCTTTTGAACTGCAAGGCCATTTAATACTCAGCAAGGTAAACAAAGGGACATGCAAAAATACATCCAACCACCCCATTTCTCCCACACTGCCATATTACCACACATATTATCAGCCAGAAAGTAAGAAGAGAGGCTTTTGAACTGCAAGGCCATTTAATACTCAGCAAGGTAAACAAAGGGACATGCAAAAATACATCCAACCACCCCATTTCTCCCACACTGCCATATTACCACACATATTATCAGCCAGAAAGTAAGAAGAGAGGCTTTTGAACTGCAAGGCCATTTAATACTCAGCAAGGTAAACAAAGGGACATGCAAAAATACATCCAACCACCCCATTTCTCCCACATTTCCATATTCCCCAACATATATTTCTCAAGGAACAAAGCAAGCAGAGAGGCTTTGGAGCTAAAAGGCCATTTTTAAACATTAAAAATAAACAAAGAGACATGTCACAGAACAATCAAGCACCCACCCCAAAGTAAAAAGACTGACCTTTGAGATGTGGTAAGGAAATGACCCCAAAGCGTCCTTCTCCTCCTCCTCCGTCATTGCTCCTATTTCCACGCCGCCAGGATGCATGCCACTTCCAAGAGCTCACGAGAAGTCTGAGAGGCAGAATGGGTGCTTCTGCGCATGCGCGCGGGGCCAGCCATGCATCGCGTCATCCAGGCCCGCCCCCTTTGGTCTCCTACGACTCTGAGTGGCTGGAGAAGGACGGAGGGAGGAATCCAAAAGAGGGGGCCCATTCTGCCTCTTGGACTCTGGAGCTTTTGGAGGCGGCGTGTGAGCAGGGAGCGGGGAGGAGCAACGACGGAGGACTTCTTTGCAGCGTGCAGGGGTGCGTGAAGAGGACCAACTGCAAAAAACCTGGTCAGGGCCCTCAAGATCACCAGGATGAGGCCCAAAGATCACCCTGGTGATCCCAATCACCATTCTGAGCACCCCTGCTCTAGAAACTTCATTTTTATGGCTGCCACAAACTATTTTGAATTGATTGAGACTCTATTACAGGCCTGGGCAAACTTCGGCCCTCCAGGTGTTTTGGACCACAACTCCCACAATTCCTAACAGCCTACCAGCTGTTAGGAATTGTGGGAGTTGTGGTCCAAAACACCTGGAGGGCCAAAGTTTGCCCAGGCCTGCTCTATGAGATATTCATTGAAAAAATATAGCAAACTATGCTGAAGGGTGTTCCGGAAAAACAAAGTTTTTGCCATTAAATCAATCCTTTCCCATGGTTTTTTATGACAGAACCAAGTAGGAAATGACATTTGTTACCCAGGAACCAAAAGTGTGTTATATAATGTTACTAGCTATACCCGGCACGCGTTGCTGTGCCCTATTTAGGAGATGCGAGAAAGTCTGAGTATGTAAGGGTTGGAATTGATGTTATTTATGGTCTTGGTGGGGTCATGGCTGTGTCGTTGTGGGTTTTTCTGGTGGGTGGGATGTTGAAGTCCTGTGGAGTTGTCGGTGTGTGGTGTTCCTGGCATTCTGCAGAGCTTGTGGGTATACAGTGTCTTTTGTCTTTCCGTCTGCTGTGTTGATGTAGAGGTTCTGTGGTTTCCCAACTCTGGAGCATGCTACGTAGAGTTGTCCGTGGGAGAAGCATTCTGTGTCAAGGTCTGTGCCACAGATTTGTAGTGTTTGTCCTTGAGCCTTGTTTATGGTGATGGCAAAAGCTAGTGTAGTGCAATGTCTTTCTGTTCTGGCGTTTGTTCTGCCCTTTTTTGTGTGATGTATGTAGCGTTGCGAGTGTGTCGTCCAATGCTGTTCTTTTTAGGAGGCATGGCTTGTCTTTTGGGTCAGCTTATGCCTGTGTGGAAGGAAGGAATGGCATACAAATGGGTTGAGCAGTAGACGCAAGGTTGTGTTATGTGCGTATTGTGTTGTGTGTAGGTATTACTTTTGTGTTATTCTGGGGGTATGTGTTTGTCAGTGGCGCCTGTGTCCCTGGTGCCCTATTTGTCTCCCTCCTAGATCTTGGCCTTGACAGTTTAACCCTCGAACACCAACTGACTAAACTGAAATCACTCAGCATTCTAATCTAGTCTTGGCTGGCTTTGCCCACCGTTACTATGGTAACTGATGTTGGCCAATGGGTTTTGCTGGCGGTCGCAGAGGATGCTGGGAAATGTAGTTTTTTAAATCGTTGTTTTGTGGGCCTTTTAGGTTTTTGGGGGGAAAGTTTCTTTGCTAAAAACCTTCCTTGCCTGAGGCCTATTTTTGTTGCCAAATTTGGTGTCTCTGCCTTGTAAGGTTTCCCTGCCTAGGACGGTCGTTCGATGACGACTCTTCCTTTATATATATAGATTAAAGCTAGGACAATGTTAAAACATGCAAAAATTAGTAACATGATTTCGTATTATTTCAAAACAAACAATCAATGGAGTTTAAAGTGATTTAAAACATTAAAATAATTGGTTGAAATTATTGTTGTTTCAAATTTGCTGAGTAAGGTCACATATGGTTCGCTTCGTGGTCTCCAGGAACGGAAGAGAGGGGTTTGTTCAGTTATTTCTGTTATGTTTGCAAGAATTTTAGTTCAACTAAAGTTATGGTTATCCAAAGGTGTCAAGATTCCCAGCCCCAACAAGTGTATCTCTACTCCTCACTCTTGTTTAAAGTTATGCTTCAGAGTTGAGATGGGGATGGCAAAAAGTCTGACTCATTGAAGGATGGAGGAACTGAACTCCGACTTGGAGGACATGAGTCCAGTTGTAGGAAAACTTGGAGCTCTTCAGAGACGTACAGTGAGCTGTATCACCTCTGTGTCCGAGTGGTTTGACTCTTGCTCAGCAAGGTGGAACATGATGCAGTGGCTTGAATGCTGAATCTTCGCTCTGCAAGACTCGGGTTCAAGCCACTGCTCATCTCTGGGACCCCCCCCCCCGGGAGTGACCTTGGGTAACTCACACACTCTTAGCCTGAGGCAATGGCTAACCTCCTCTAAATAAATCCTGTCAAGAAATCCTTCTGAGAGGACCATCATGAGTTGACTTGAAGATACATAAGAACAACAGAGTGTGTTGTTCCAGAAGCATTCTCTCCTGACGTTTCGCCCACATCTATGGCAGGCATCCTCAGAAGTTGTGAGATCTGTTAGAAACTAGGCAAGTGAGGTTTATATATCTGTGGAATGTCCATGGTGGGAGAAAAAAACTCTTGTCTGCTGGAGGCATGTGTGAATGTTGCAGTTGACCACCTTGATTAGCACTGGGAATGTGGCGCAGCTGGCTAAATGTCAGCTGCATAAGATCTCTCTGACCAGTAGGTCATGAGTTCGAGGCCTGCCCCGGTCGAGGTGGGTGCTTGACCTTAAGTGCAGCCTGCTGTCGACCTTTGCAGCCCGAAAGACAGTTGCATTTGTCAAGTAGGAGATAAAGGTACCACATTAAGTGAGGAGGCAAATTTTGACTGAATTATGAGGCCATTAAAGAACTCCAGGAACGCTGAGAATGCGGAAGGAACAACAAGGGATGCTGGGAATGCTGAGAGATGAGGAGTGTCTATATATGTTGAACTGCAGGGATTGTCTTCAAGTATGTGTACTGTAATCCGCTCTGAGTCCCCTTTGGGAATATAAAGAGCGGAATATAAATAAAGTAAATCAATCAATCAATCAATCAATCAATCAATAATTGGCCTTGCAGTTTCAAAGACTGGCTGATTCCTGCCTGGGGGAATCATTTGTTGGGAGGTGTTAGCTGGCCCTGATGGTTTCATGTCAGGAATTCCCTTCTTGTTGTTGGACTGCATGTCCCATCTGCCCCAGCTGAAATGGCCAATGATCAGAGGTGGTAAGGTCTGCAGCCTAAAACATATGGAAGGCACCATTTTGAGCACAAATTTGCTGTGGCAGTCCATCAGTAGCTACAAAGGGACAGTGTAATAAAACCTGTTGGTACCTCTTCTCTAAGCAGCGATTGGATGGCCATCTGTTGGGAGTGCTTTGATTGGGTCTTCCTGCATGGCAGGGGGTTGGAATGAATGACCCTTTGTTTCTCTTCCAACTTCAGGATTATATGGTCAAGTTGCCTCCTGACATTGAGGAGCTCATGACAGAATGCGCATTGAGTAACAGCAAAGCGGGGTGGTTGCAGAGTAACGTGTTCAAAAGGAGGATACACACGTAGTATGATGCAAAAATGTTTATAAGCAAGAAAATAATATTCAAAAAGCCACACCGGGCTGAAATTTATGTATATATAGTCACAAATAAACAATGTGCACAAATGTGCTAGTAGCAATGAAGTGTCCTAGAGGGTAAATACCCCAGGGTTAGTCCATGTCCAAATTATATGTTTCCAAATGGAATACCAAAGACGGAGGTAAGCCAGCTGAGTGGAGAAATTGTAATCCAAAGTAAAACGCCCCAAACGGGTGTATTTGTAATCCACAGAGTAGGCTGATGTACAGGGCTGACGAGGAAACCGTTGTAAACCAGCACTCGTTTCGACCTAATACCGGTCTTTCTCAAGGCCAAAATAATTCCATCAAGGGGTAATATTGGTCATGGCTGGACTTGCCTGTGACAAAAACATATATATACACATCTCAGTATATGTAACAATGATTATGGCAGTAAATACAACAGTAAAGGACACAAAGTATCCCATATGCAACCAATCGGTATCCAAACAAATTAACAATCAGTAAACATTAATAGAAAACGAAAATAAAGCATACAGTAGCTACAATGCTAATATCAAAATGGAGCATAATGGCAACAGCAGTTAATAACAAGTAAGCGGGTGGAAGGACGCTCACCAAGCAAGGGGAAATCACTCCAAGGCAGAGTCCAGGGCGTGTAGCAAACAGCACAAAGTGAAAAGAGTTTAAGTAAAGCGGAGGGGAAAGGCGCAACAGGTGTGAGGGCTGGTTAGCGTAACAGATCGTTGATACGGACTTTCTCGTTTAACCCGGAGGGAAATTCACAATTTAGAGAGAATCCAGCGGGTTTCATGGCGGTGCAGATGGTAATCAATATCAACATGTGGTGGAACTTTAACCTTTTCAATCCCGAAAAGCGGAGGCTGTTGGGGCCATGCTGTGCGGTCTTAAAATGACAGTAAAGAGGAGAATCTTCGGATAAATTCCGGATCCTAGAACGATGCTCCGAAACTCGGGTTCCCATCATCCGCCGAGTCATGCCCACGTAAACTAAGCCACATGGACACTGGAGTCCATAGATACAGGATTCAGATTTGCACGTAAAAAAATCCTTAAAGGTGAAATTACGACCCGTACCCGGAATATAAATCTCTTTCCCTGGGAAAACGAAGTCACACTGTGCACAATTACCACACTGGTGGGTCTTAGGAGTAAAGTTGCTTTTGAGATGAGGGACTCGTATGTCCGAATGTACCACAAGATCTCGTATGTTTTGGGTGCGCTTGTGTGCGATTATGGGTGGTTTGGATAATCCTGGAATATCCTTAAGCAGCGATTGGATGGCCATCTGTTGGGAGTGCTTTGATTGGGTCTTCCTGCATGGCAGGGGGTTGGAATGAATGACCCTTTGTTTCTCTTCCAACTTCAGGATTATATGGTCAAGTTGCCTCCTGACATTGAGGAGCTCATGACAGAATGCGCATTGAGGCCTCTTCCCTAAGCTCAGTGTGGAGTAGTGGTTAGCCTAAGAAAATCAGGTTCGCAGCTTGGGATTGATCCTAGACTCATCGCTGAGCCTGGAACCCCAGGTCTCGGCCGTGGCTGGGAGAGGTTTCACACAGTTAAAACTTGTGCACTAGCTGCGCCCATACCTTGGGAAGTCTGATCTGGCCGCGCTCTACATGGGGCTGCCTTTGAAGACGGCTCGGAAACTACAGCTGGTCCAACGGGCGGCAGCCAGAATGCTAACCGCGGCGTCATGCAGGGAACATACCACCCCCCTGCTGTGTCCGAACCCAATTCAAAGTGCTGGTATTGACCTATAAAGCTCTATACGGTTCTGACCCAGATTACTTGTCTGACTGCATCTGCCTCATCGTCCCATCTCCCAGCCTAAGATCATCTGGGGAGGCCCTGCTCTCACTCCCGCCAGCATCACAAATGCGGCTAGTAGGGATGAGAGATAGGGCCTTCTCGGTGGTGGCCTCGCGCCTATGGAACGCACTCCCAAGCGAGATAAGATTGGTGCCATCTCTCCTGGCTTTCAGAAAAAAAGCTAAAGTTGTGGTTCTGGGACCAGGCCTTTGGGCAGCAGATGTAATTGACACTTTTGGACACGGACTGGACTGGCATGGCGGTAGACGATATTGTCCTGTTTTATGGTTTTATTAATGCAATACTGTTTTAATGATTATGTGATGGTTTTAGTGTTTATATTTGATGTGCGTTATATTGTTTTACTGTTCATATTTTGTATGGTGGTGTAGAGGCCTTGGTGCAGTGTAGGCCGTGCTGAGTCCGGGGGGTGAGAAGCGACGGGATACCAAAAACCATAAATAAACCAATCCAAATGTGGCAGAATGCATTTTGGGTCTCCAGCCCTGAATTCAGGTGGCAACTTACTTGTCCAGCACCAATTCACATTTCCCCCCAATAGAGGCTCCAAAAATAGATGAGAGAATACTTTGCTATTGTTTCTGTTCCTTCTACAGCAGAGCAATAGTCTTCGGTGATTCATGTGTACATACAAGTAAAGGGGAATTGGTCACTCTGACAGCTCTGTGTGCTTTTTCATGTTCAGTGTTGCCTCTCCCTTGTCAGTTTTGGAATATCAGGTCCCTAGAGTTGGTACTTTGGCACAGTGTTTTGATTGGATATTATCTTCATTCATGGAAGATCTGAGCTGACCAGCTTCTTTAATCAGAGGAGTCACACACTCAGTAATTCAATGTTGCGCCCTTCACCTCGAGTGAAGAGCCTGGGTGTCCAATTAGACTCTCGATTGATGATGGAAGCCCAGGTGTCCACCATCAGTAGAACGGCCTTCTTCCATCTGCATTGTATCAGACACCTGCCCCCTACCTCTGTAGAGATGACCTGGCCACAGTGATCCAGGCCTTGGTCATCTCGAGACTAGACTATAGCAATGCTCTTTACATCGGCTTACCAGGGTCTACCATCCGTAGACTTAAATTTGTCCAAAATGCAGCTGTTAGACTCTTGGAGGGGGGCCCTGCAAGATGCCACATCACTCCAATTCTACCAAAACTTCACTGGCTTCCGATCGATTATTGAATCATCTTTAAGCTGCTGGTCCCCATCTTCAAGGAATTACATGGCCCTGGCCCGTTATATCTAAAAAATCAACTCGCCTTTTATCAACATCAGAGACCACTTCAATCTGAAGATCAAATCCTGCTTGTAGTTCCCAGTCTCAAGATCATACAATCTACAAAGACCAGGGTCTTCTCTGCTGTGGCTCCGTCTCTTTGGAACACTCTTCCGCTTGAAGTCCGTACGCTCCAAGACTTACTAGCATTTCGGAGAGCGTGCAAGACTTATCTGTTTAGGCTCGGAAATTGCAACTAGTCCAGCGGGCGGCAGCCAGATTATTAACGGGAGCTACATACAGGGAGCACACCACCCCCTGTTGTGTCAGCTCCACTGGCTGCCTGTCCAATTCTGAGCTCAATTCAAAGTGCTGGTTTTGACCTTTAAAGCTCTATACGGTTCTGGCCCAGCTTACTTGTCCGAACGCATCAGCCGCTACATCCCACCCCGCAACCTAAGATCATCCGGGGAGGCCCTGCTCTCGCTCCCGCCGACCTCTCAAATGCGGTTGGTGGGGACGAGGGACAGGGCCTTCTCGGTGGTGGCCCCCCCGCCTGTGGAATGCGCTCCCTATGGAGGTACGGTCCACCTCATCCCTCCTGGCATTCAGGAAAAAGGTAAAATCCTGGCTCTGGGACCAGGCGTTTGCACACCAGCATTACGCAGCATGTTAGATGGGGATTTTAATGGAAGGGATGAAGAGGGTCAATGTTTTTATGGATTGTATATTGTTTTAACTCGGAATGACTGTGTATGTGGCTGATGGAACTGCATTTTAATGTGTTTTTAATGTATTTTAATTGTTGTGGGGTTTTGGGGGTTTTATGCTGTTATGATGTGGCATCGAATTGTGCCGTACTGTGAGCCGCTCTGAGTCCCCCCTCGGGGGTTGAGAAGAGCGGGTAAAATCCTGAAATAAATAAATAAATAAGGCAGGCCTTCCCACCTGGATAATCAGTTTTATATTTTACTGTTTTTACTGTTTTATTGTATCACTCATGTTTGATGTAAGCCGCTCCGAGCTTCCGGGGAGTGGCGGGCTATAAATTTGAAATAATAATAATAATGTTGAGGTCTCTCTGTGGAGAGAAAAAGTGGAATATAAATAATAATAATAATAATAATAATAACTGCTGCCAGAAAATCACACAGATAGACTACAAGCAGAGGCACAACTCTGTGGCCCAAATGATTCATTGGAACGTATGCTACAAGTACCACCTGCTAGTAGTCAAGAACTGGTGGGATCATAAACTTACAAAGGTAGTGGAAAATGAACACGCAAAAATACTTTCAAATCCAGACTGACAAAGATTGTGGAAAAGAAAAAAAGTTTGGATTATTGATGTCGCCATACCAGGTGACAGTCACATTGAGGAAAAAAGAAATAGGAAAAACTCAGCCATTTTCAGAACCTCAAAATCGAACTGCGAAGGCTGTGGTATAAACCAGTAACAGGTGGTCCCAGTGGTAATCGGCACACCGGGTGCCATGTCAAAAGATCTCAGCTGGCATTTGGAAACAATAAACATTGACAAAACCACAATCTGTCAACTGCAAAAGCCACCTTACTTGGATCTGTGCGCATCATTCAAAAATACATAATACGGTCCTAAACGCTTGGGAAGTGTTCGACTTGTGATTTTGTGATAGGAAATCCAGCATATATATCTTGTTTGCTGTGGCATACTGTGTCAGAATAATAATAATAATGATAATAATAATTTCCTAATAATAATTTCCTAGCTCACTATTGCAAGGTCAGATGGAATAAACACATGCGACAAATACTGCATAAAGGTATTTCTGCCACTATTATGGATCAACAATTGACATTCCTTTCTCCTTTTGGAGCAGCAGCGAGCAATATATAGGAACAATGGTTTAATTTACTTTCAAAGGACAGGTTTATTCCATAGGCAGCTCCTTAAAGTGTATATTTAACCACGGTGGGTTGCATTTTTGAAAAATAAATGGCAGTGGACATTTATTGCTCTTGCTGTCCTACTAGTGAGAACATGTTTACACGCTGCCTTTTATGAGAAAATGCATTAAACTGGACTGCCTTTTCTTGGGCATGCAAATAGGCAGCTGATGTGAATAACTGGAATGCTCTGGCCAGATGTTTCATGTTGTTTAGACTGGAGCTCAAGACCAATGTTGTCCTGCTATTAAATGAGGGTGCTGTAGAACGGGCCTGTACAACAGGCGGCCCGCAGCCCACACACGGCCCGCCAGCCCCTTGGATGCGGCCCTCCTACAAAAAATTATTTTAAAAATTCCATTAAAAAACTGCCTTTTTTGCGCATGCAGCTGATGTGTTTTGCCCGCTTCTGAGGCTGGCATGATGCTTTGGGAGGGAGGAGCCACGGGGGGCTCCTCATGGCTCCGCCCTCTCTCCCAAAGCATCACGCTAGCCTCGGAAGCGGGGTGAAACCGCCACTTCTGAGGCTGGCGTGACGCTTTGGGAGGGTGGGCGGAGGTGGGCGGGGGAGCCCCGAGGCTCCGCCCTCCCTCCCAAAGCGTCACGCCAGCCTCAAAAGTGGGCGAAACCGGAGGAGGAGGGGCGGGGGCATGGCCGGGGGCATGGCTGGGGCTGGGGCCGGGGCGGAGTCGCCCCCCAGGTGATCAGTGTCCG
The DNA here is from genome assembly GCA_030556195.1 of Anolis apletophallus. Lineage (NCBI taxonomy): Eukaryota > Metazoa > Chordata > Lepidosauria > Squamata > Anolidae > Anolis > Anolis apletophallus. Next base: position 21,483,024 of record JARBWK010000012.1, read on the forward strand.
GAATTCCAGCCCTTGGGCCGGTAGAAGTTGGACAGCCCTGCTGTAGAATGAATGCAGCATGGCTCCGCTTTGACTGCCATGGCTCAATGTTACAGAATCATAGGAGTTGTCCTTTTACGAGATCTTTAACCCTCTCTGCCCAAAATTGCTGATGTCCCACCAAATCACAAATTGCAAGATTCCATCACAGTTAGCCATGGCAGTTAAAGTGGTGTCAACCTACATTAATTCTATAGTGTAGTACAGTGTTTTTCAACCCTTTTTGAGCCGCGGCACATTTTTTACATTTACAAAATCCTGGGGCACACCACCAACCAAAATGATACAAAATGACACTCTAACACAGTAATACATATAGTTAATATGTTTTAAAATGTATTTATACACTCAGTGTGAAACCTGGGCCTGTTTCGATGAACACAACATAGATATCCTGGCAGGAATGGCGGAAAGACACACACGAAGGCCTTGCTCAACAGCTGGGAGTTATAGTTCACCCACAATCAAAGAGCATTCTGAACTCCACCAATGATGGAATGGAATCAAACTTCCCACACAGAACTACCATAACCAAGAGAAAGTACTATAAGAGTTTGGTGGGCATTGACCTTGAGTTTTGGAGTTGTAGTTCACCTATATCCAGAGAGCACTGTGGAAGGGAGGGAGGAAGACGTGGGATGAGTCTGCGCAGTAGCGCCCTCACGGGTCATGTCTTCCCCACTCCCCCCTCCCACAGAAGCGGCAGTGTGAGCAAAGCGAGGCAAAGCAAGCAGAGCGAGGCTGGGAAGAAGGGAGCCTGAGTGGAGAAGAAAAAGTGTTCGGCAGGAGGGGGAAGAAAGGGTATTGGAGGTTCCAATTTCCCACAGCACACCTGATGTTCGCTCACGGCACACTAGTGTGCCATGGCACACTCGTTGGGAAACACTGGTGTAGTAGATGCACCCCAGATAAGTATCTTAAGCAGGAAACCTTGGTAACAAGAAAGGACAGCAAAATGTGAGTAAGGCCCATTCTACACTGCCATATAAAATCCAGATTATTTTATTTGAACTGGATTATATAGCAGTGTAAACTAATATAATCCAGTTCAAAGCAGATAATGTGGATTATCTGCTTTGGTAAACTGGATTATATGGCAGTGTAGAATTTATTGATTTATTTACATCATTTTTATCCCGCCCCTCTCAACACCTGAGGGGGGACTCAGAGCGGCTAACAAAGGCAGCAATTCAGTGCCACAATCAACACAGTATAAAACCATAAATACATATAAAATACATATAAAATTTAAAACTATATCAACAACAGTCCTTAAAATAAACAATACTCAATCCACAAATCCATTGATGAGCCATAAAACCATATCATCATATCATAACATCTCTATATATATATATATATATATATATATATATATATATATATATATGACATTTATATGTCGCCCTTCTCACCCCGAAGGGGATTCAGGCTCTTGGCAATCTGGCTCCAGTTAAATGCTGGTTCTATTATTTTGCAAAAGCCTGGTCCCAAAACCAAGATTTTAGTTTCTTTCTAAACGCCAGGAGGGATGGGGTCGATCAAATTTTGCTAGGAAGCTAATTCCACAGGCGGGAGGAGGGGGGCTACAGCTTAGAACAGGGTTTCCCAACCTTTTTTGAGCCGCAGCATACTTTTTACATTTGCAAAATCCTGGGGCACACCACCAACCAAAATGACACTCTAACACAGTAATACATATAGTTAATATGTTTTTAAATGTATTTATACACTCAGTGTGAAACCTGGGCCTGTTTCAATGAACTCAACATAGATATCCTGGCAGGAATGGCAGAAAGACACAAACTTCCCACACAGAACTCCCATAACCAAGAGAAAATGCTATAAGTGTTTGGTGGGCATTGACCTTGAGTTTTGGAGTTGTAGTTCACCTATATGCAGAGAGCACTGTGGACTGAAACAATGTTGGATCAGGACCACACTTGGCATGAATACTCAATATGTCCAAATGTGAACATAGGTGGAGTTCAGTGGAAATAGACATTGAGGCAAGAGGAGGTCTCTACTTGGGGAAAGGGAGGCGGGCCTTCCCAGTGCATGGAGAGGGAGAAACCAAGTAGACAACGGGTGGGGGGGGGGTGTTTGTGTTTTTGTGCCTTTAACGAGGTAGGTTTCTTAGGTTTTTATACTTCAACACACTAGACTCCCCCTTCCTGGAGGTTCCAATTTCCCACGGCACACCTGATGATCGCTCACGGCACACTAGTGTGCCCTGGCACACTGGTTGGGAAACACTGGCTTAGAAGGCCATATCTCTTGTCCCTGTGAGCCACGTTTGCAATGTTGGCGGGAGCGAGAGAAGGGCTTCCCTGGCTGATCGTAAGATGCAAGGTGAGACGTAGAGGCAGATGCATTCAGACAAGTAAGAAGGGCCCTTATTTAATCTGTTATTATTGAGCCTTTCTTTATTTTAGCTTTCACTACCAGGGAGGGAGAGAGGCATTTGTGGTAATAGCTGGGGGCCTTTCCACACAGCTGTATAAAATCCACATTGAATTGGATTATATGGTAGTATGGACTCAAATAACTCCGTTTAAAGCAGATATTGTGAATTATTTACCTTGATATTCTGGGTTATCTGGCTGTCTGGAAGGGCCCTGATTCGTTGCAGAAAAAGCCAAAACAAAACGTGGCAGGTTTAGCTCTAAAGTACTTTTCTTTGGCTAGAGGTCGTGGCCACTGGTTGCCGTTCATTTGAGGCAGCAAACTGTCCTGAGTTGACCCTGTTGTGTATTGTTCTTCAGTGAAAATGCCTGAAGCACATAATAGTTCATGTGTGTTTGTACGCATACAGATTTGCTTGGGTTATGGGGATGAGAGGAATCCAGGAACTATGAGTAAGCGGTGCCTACTTTAGAATCTCCAGAGTCTTTCATCTTTATATATTATTTTAGTAATGAATGACCACATCATTAACGTGAGAGACAATGTGATGTAATGGTTTGAGTGTTAGAATATGACACTGAAGACCAAGGTTCAAATAATTGCTCAGCCATGGATGACCTTAGAGAAATCATACTCTCTTTGCCGCAGAAGCAAAGGCAAAACCCCCTCTGAACAAATCATGCAAAATATTTTGAGGAAGGGGGTTCTACAAGGACAGTCACATGCCGTGCCATTTTTCTTCCTCCATATGTTGACCCCGCATGCCCTTTGCTGATGACCTCTCACCCATCATTCTTCAAACTTGGGGAATGGACCATGCCTATAGGACAGGGCAGGGGTGGGCAACCTATGGCCCGCGGGCCGGATGTGGCCCCCTGGCCGGTTCTGTCAGGCCCGGGGAGAAGGTTGTTGGGGGGCGGGGCCAACCAAGAAGAAGGGGTGCCGCTGCTGCCATCCCATCGCGGCAGCTTTGGAGTGCCCCAGGCTCTCCGCCTCCTCCTCCTGCCTCTGGCATGGAGAGGCTTCGGATGGCCAGCGTGGGAAGGTCAGTGCCGGTGGCGTGGCGGAGAGGAGCCTTTGGGTGACTTCCTGTAGTCCCAGACAAGCTGGCTGAGACATTCTGGGAGCCATAGGAGTCAGGAAACTACGATTCCCAGAATGCCTCAGCCAGCTCATCCGGGTCTACAGGAAGTCATCCAAAGGCTCCTCCCGCCACGCCGCCGGCACTGACCCTCCCATGCTGGTCATCCAGAACCTCTCCACGCTGGAGGCAGGAGGAGGAGGCAGAGAGCCCGGAGCTGGTGCTACCTCCACCCTCGGGCCCTCACTCACTCCACCGACGCGTGACCCTCCATGCAAGAGGGCCAAAGCCCAGGGTCACCACCGCGAGGGCACTCCGGAGCCGCCGGAAAAGGCAGAAAGGAACCCCCGCTGCCTTGGTGCAGCCCGCGGCAGCCCCCGCTTTGAGGCAGGACCATAGCAATACGGCCTGATCCCTCCACCTCCCTGTGCCCTCCTCCCTCCTCCCTTCTTTGCACCTTGTCTTCTTGAATTTTATTTTAGTGGTTTTTATTATTTTTTTATAATAATTTTATAATAATAATATAATATAATAAATAGTATAATATAATGTTATATTAAATTATAATTTCAATACATTATGTCTATGTATATACTATAATATAATAATTATGATATTAATACTAATAATATATGAATATTTCTTGATATATTAATATGTTAATATTAATTATGTGTAATATATAGTAAATATAGTAAATAAATAAATAAATACATTATGTAGATTAGAATGTAGTTCCGCCTTTAGGTGCGGCCCTCCATAATCTTTTTTGGCTCTCGTGTGGCCCCTTGGAAAAAATAATTGCCCGCCCCTGGGATAGGGCCATGCTTCTTCAACATCTTTGGGCTCCCAGCTGTATTGTGGTCACCGCCAGCACTTTTTCAGAATGCACTGAAAATTATGAGCCTGCTTCCTTTTTCTACCTTGGCCGTGTTCCACTGAAATTAGTCTTTTCCTTTACTTTCCTTGCCAGAAGACACTCCAACAAAACTCATGCGGGGGTCCTTGATAGCTTCCATTAAGTAGTTAGAGTCATGTGAGGTCATGTGAGCTGAAAAGGTTGAGATATCTAGAGGAAGAGATGCCCTTCCTTATGATGGCCCCTTCCACACAGCTGTATAAAATCCACATTGAACTGGATTATATGGCAGTGTGGACTCAGATAACCCAGTTTAAAGCAGATATTGTGGATTATCAACCTTGATATTCACGGTTATATGGTTGTGTGAAAGGGCCCTATGATTCCATTGTTTGTAAGGTTTCATAAAGACAGTATAGAATTTTTTTGTTCCTGGGTAAAAAAAACCCTCACTTTCTAATTGGTTATTAAACTCCAAAAACGTGCCTACATTTCGCTATAGTTTTTCAATGAATATCTCATAGGGTCTGAACCAATTCAATGTAGTTTATGGCAGTCGCAAAAACAAAGTTCTTGAAGTGTAACAAGTGCTTTCAAAGTAAGTAACACACAATTAAACAGGAAATAATACTTTCAAACCAGGAACAGAAAAACAAAATTCAAATTTTGCTACATTGTGTTACAATATGTAACTCTCCTGGTTGTACTCCTTTGAAATATTTAAGAAACCTTACAGTGTCTGGGAAGGAAAAACCTGAACTGAGTGGCTTTTTTCACTCTGACCTGACTGTGGTTAATTTTATTTCAATTTTCTTTTGCTGCTTGATTTGGACTATTGTATATTCATTAGCAAATGGTAAGGAAGAGATGGATGCAACATTTGAAGAATAGTGGGCTTTTGAATGTTTGCATCACATTCATTGCTAATATTACTTCACAATTGGTTGTTTGCAGCAGATTTCAGATATTGACAGTACTAGTTAGCTGACATTCATAATGTTTCATGAATAATACAATATTGCCATTATTCTTTCTAAAAATAATGGTTATTGTTAAAAAAAATGAGGAAGTAAACAAATAAATCAGATTTCCAAATAGAAAAAAGCTAAACAAAAAGGTTGTACAACCCACCAGTAGAATTTGAGAAAGTTGATATTTTTGGATCATAACACCCCCCAAATCCATGACATTATGGACAGCTGTCTTGTGTATTTGGGGAGCTATTGTTAAGCTGACCAGAAACATGGAAAGGAACAAAGATTAGTGAGCATTTTCCTTGATAGAATAGATGTGTTTCATGAGGGCTGATATTAAAAGGAGACCAAACCCATGTCCATCACTGATTTCTGTGTTGTCTTCTCACTAAGAATATAAGTACAACACAATTACAACATTTTTATATCACTTTGGCTGCTTTGAGCCTGTGATGCAAAATAGTGTGGTTTTTAGTTTGATGTGGTACTTGGAATTTCAAGTACATGGCACTGCATATAACTTCTCTTGCAGAACCTGAAAACAAGACTTAAAACCACACTCTAAAAACTGTATGCTTTAGTGTTTGGATACACATTTGGGCAATTCCTGAAGCATAGTTGCTTGTTTCTAGCACCAGCAACTATATCTGGGACTCTGAGGATACTACACGTAAGGCAACTGTAATCAGTCCCATTGGGTACTACAGTGAAAGTCATAGTTCATGGTAGATCATAGTTTATTGTAGGACCTGGTGCAAAATATATCCTCCTATCCTAAATACCCTAGAGCAGTGTTTTTCAACCTTTTTTGAGCACACTTTTTACATTTACAAAATCCTGGGGCACACCACCAACCAAAATGACACAAAATGACACTCTAACACAGTAATACATATAGTTAATATGTTTTTAAATGTATTTGTACACTCAGTGTGAAACCTGGGCCTGTTTCGATGAACACAACATAGATATCCTGGCAGGAATGGCAGAAAGACACACACAAAGGTCTTGCTCAACAGCTGTCAGTCATGGGAAAACTTCGGCCCTCTGGGTGCTTTGGACTTCAACTCCCACCATTCCTAACAGCCTGAGGCCCTTTCCTGCTTAAGTGGCTGGGGGGGGGGAGGAAAACGGCCTGAGGCTGCTAGGAATGGTGGGAGTTGGAGTCCAAAACACCTGGAAGGTCCAAGTTTGCCCATGCCAGCTTTTGATTCCATCGCCACATCTATCTTCAGCCTCTTGCGTTTGAATATATGTGATTATCTATGTGATTTTCTACCTTGTTGCTATGATTATGGTGCTGCTTCTTTAAATTGTCCGCAATCTGACTGTATTATTGTGCGGATCCTGGAACTGACATTGGATAACATCGTGAGGATACACTTTGTTTTTTGCACTCACTTCCGTGATTTCATCAAATAGCGCGAGTTTTCTGTAGAGGAACACTCTGTGAACTTTCTACTTCCTGGTTTGCAACTCCTCCTCTCTCGGGAAGGGATTAGGCAGCTTGGGTGGGAAAGGTGCCACGCCACCGCTTTGCAAGGGAACAACATACCCGGGGAACCAAGTAAAATCCACCCTATGTTTTCCTGAAGCTGGGATTTGGAGGAGAAAAGGAAAGGGGAAAGGAAGAGAGATAAGGAAAGAGGAGAAGGGAAGGGAGAAAAACAGCAGGAAAATGTCAGTTTAAACCAGTGTGGATAGGATGGATCCATGTCAGTTTAAACCAGTGTAGATCGATTCCTTTCCTTTCCCAGCAGTTTTAACCAGAGTGGATGGATTTCTCCAACTACTTTCAAAGTAAAGACCACCCAATGAAACAGGAACGAACACTTTGAAACCATTAATGAAGGACTTGGAAGTCTCGGAAATTTTGAAAAGTTTTGAACTTTTTTTCCTGTAAAAATCAGAATTTACTTTAGATCCGAACCACCAGCGTCCCCTACATCCGAAATGAGTTTTGAACCATTTTTTAAAAATCAAACAAGCCTGATTACTACAATGAGATCCCAAAGGTTACAGGCTAAATGTCCCTGAATTCCATCTGTTGGGAGAAACCGTAGGAAAAAGCTTTTGTCTTCAATTACTTTTTGTTAGTGTCACGATGCACGGACTTGACCGGCCCCTTAATCACACACACAGAGACGGACTGAAGGCTAACTACTTTATTGAATATAAAAACAGTTCAAAAGGTATATTGTCCATAAAAATAGCAAAAGCAAATCCAAAGGCAAAAGGCAAACAATTGTCCAAAACAACTTGGTAGAGTATCCCAAAGACTTGGCAAGGCTCCGCACAGCAATGCGGATTCAGGAACAAGGCAAGGTACAAGATGCAAACAAGACTTGGTAAGCCACTAGCCAAACTAGCTCCGTGGACCAGCTTCGCTTCACATCTGCTCAGAAGAAACGTGGCCGAAGTACTGAGGATTCGTTCCCACGGATCCTATACTTAATCTTTCTGCCGAGGTCCCCGACGCTCTAGGCTTCGTCTCCAATCTCTGCTGACGGACCTCGGCCTGTCTAGGCTATGGTACCAGCCCCTCCTGCTAGTCTCGATGTCCCGTCTCCTATCGAAAGCACGGCCTTGCCTCTCAACACCTGCTGCCCTATCTCCATGAGAGCTCTCCTTCCTAGATTCTTCCCAGCCGCTCTCTTCCATGTTTTCACTCAAAGGATCCTGTGAACCTCTCCCCCCTGGCCGTTCATAAGTTTCGCTATCACTGCTTTCCATTTGCACCTGGTTATCTGTCTCGTTGTAAGGGTCAGGCCAACCTTCATCCCAAGCCAAGCTTTCTGTGGGAGAAGGAGGCCCAGTGATGGGAAACTCTCCTTCTGCTAACCCTTCTAAATCCTCTTCGGAATCCATCTCCGCTGCTGCAGGCCCCAATGCCAATGGGACCCCCGGTCCTGTCCCCTGCCCCCCAGGCACAAAGGAGAACTGCTGTGCTACAGTTAGTCTCCCAGACACTTGCAACTGCCCTCCCTGGGAAAATGATAGAGGACTAGATGACCCATCCATTGCCATGTATTGCTGTGATGTGCTATCGTTTCCCAACTGCTACCAATATGCTCTGCAGTGCGTCTTTCCCCATCACTCATACTTCCACAGTTTAGCTTCAGTTGCGCTGAGTTAACTGTTTGCTGCAGTTCCACTGCAGAGATGTGTATGGCTGTAGCTGCAATTTATAATTTTGTTTCCTGACATTATTTTGTTTCCCCCCCCCCCACCCCATAAGCCCTAGTGGAGTCATAGAATTGCCATATATCCACAGGTGATTTGAAAATATTCACACACCCCTTGCTTGCTTTCTGAACAATAGCTAAAATAAGGTTTGAATTCAATGCAAAATGTCAACATGTCATAATAGCTTCTGATAGTGCCACATACATTACTGCTCTTCAGGGAAGTGGTGTGTAATGTTGCTTGTCAATCCCTGTGGTGAGAATCTGCAGGCTGAATAAATCTCAAAGAGAACATGGTTCCATGCTGTGTGCTGCTGCTGGGTGTTTTATGTATTTTTAAAACTGCACTCTGAAAACCGTATGGTCCAGTGTTTGAATACACTTTTAGACAACTGCTGGAGCACAATTGCTGGTTTCTAGCTGCAGCAACTGTATCTGGGACTCTAATAATTCTGCAGATCTTTCAATTGTGACAAGTCTCACTGTATACTCAAGTGTCTGTCACTGACAGCCGTAGTTTCTTGTAGGTCCTGGTGCCAAATATATCCTTTTATTCTAAATACCCTAAAGCAGTGTTTCCCAACCTTTTTTGAGCCGTGGCACACGTTTAACATTAAAAAAATCCGGGGGCACACCACCAACCAAAATGACACAAAATGACACGCTAACACAGTAAAGAATGGATGGGGGATGGTGACCTGCTGGGAGTGCCAAAGCCGGGAAGGGGAGGAGCCAGGCCATGCCATGCCCCCCCCCCCTCCCTGGCTTCAGTTCTCCCATAACCGCCAGCCTTGAGGGCAGTGCCAAGCCAGCATTATGCTGGCTCTGCCACCGCTGCCTTGGCACTGCCCTCAAGGCTGACAAAGCTGTGGGAGCGCTGAAGCTGGGGGAGGGGCGGAGCCAGGCTGCACCATGCCCTGCCCCCCCTCCCCCGGCTTCAGCCTCCCACAGCTTCACCAGCTTTGAGAGGGCAGTGCCAAGCCAGCATTGTGCTAGCTCTGCCACCACTGGCTTTGCACTGCCCCCTCAAGGCTGGCGAAGCTGTGGGAGCGCTGAAGCCGGGGGAGGTGCCAGGCCCCACCATGCCCTGCCCCCTCCCCCCGGCTTCAGTTCTCCCACAGCTTCACCAGCTTTGAGAGGGCAGTGCCAAGCCAGCATTGTGCTCGCTCTGCCACCACTGGCTTTGCACTGCCCCTCAAGGCTGCTGAGCTGTGGAGCGCTGAAGTCTGGGGAGGGGCGAGCCAGGCTGCGCCATGCCCTCCCCCGGCTTCAGCTCTCCCACAGAGGAGGAGCATGAGCAGTGGATGGGTTTCAGTAGGCAGGGCTCCTCCGCGCAGCTTCAACAAGCAAGGGGCAAGAGTCATGGCGGGAGTCATGGCGGATTTGAGGCTGGTTGGGGAACGGCCGAAGGAGGCGGTGCCCTGGTCCCTTCTTTTTCTTCGCGCCGCCTGGCTCCTTCCTCCTCCTCCCCAAGCAGCAGGAGTTCGGCAGGAGGAGGGGGAAGGAGGGGGGCAGAGAGCTTTTCTCGCGGCACACCTGATGATCACTCACGGCACACTAGTGTGCCACGGCACACTGGTTGAGAAACACTGCCTTAAAGATCTCCAATCTCATCTGATCTTGAAAGTTCAGCAGTGTCAGTCTTGGTTAGTATCTGGATGAGAGACTGTCAGTTAATACCAGGTGTTGTCGGCCAGTGTTTTTCAACCTTTTTTGAGCCGCGGCACATTTTTTACATTTACAAAATCCTGGGGCACACCACCAACCAAATGACACAAAATGACACTCTAACACAGTAATAAATATAGCTAAAATGTTTTAAAATGTATTTATACACTCAGTGTGAAACCTGGGCCTGGTTCGATGAACACAACATACATATGATTTCCTCTCACATACTTATACATGGCTATAATGTCTTCTCTCAGCCTTCTCTTCAGGCTGCTCTTCAAGCCGCTCCTCATGGGGCTTGTTCTCCAGACCCTGGTGAAATTTAACGCTGAGTTAAACTTGCTTCCAGTTAACTATGGATGTCATGAAGCTGTTATAAACAGTTCCTTTGGGGGGGACGGGGACGACTCTAAAAATCCAGTAAAATATTTTTTTTAAAACAAAGCATTTCCAAGCAGAGAGGCTCAATTTGTTTCTTGGAGACCTGTGAATGCTTCAGCCTCCCGGTGCTCCCAGGTTTGCTCACTGCCCAATTCACCGACGTGGAGCTTCTGGTTTTGTTCTCGCTAGAAATCCAAGACAACGCGAAAACGCCGACTCGATCACTGTGCTCTGCTTTTGCCGCGGGAGGAGGGAAGCAGCAAAAGAGGCCACACAGATCTATGAAACGTATCGGGAGGCTGAAGCAGCCCTGAGCAGGAGCTGGAGCCATGCTGAGTCGAGGCTCCTGAAGGCTTCCTCAAGGCGGGCCTGGCCCTGGCATTCAGCAGGGCCCTTCCTTTGCCTCGGGGAGGATCTTTGGGGAGGGAAATGGGGAGAAAGAGCTGCTAGGATGGGGAAGAGTGCCAATTTCCCAGGGCACACCTGATGATCACTCACGGCACACTAGTGTGCCACGGCACACTGGTTGGGAAACACTGCTGTAGGCTATATGTCAGAGGAAGGAAATGGGGGGGAAACCACCACTTATTACCCCTTACCCAAGAAAACCCTATAAAATCTATGGAGTCAGCATAAATCAACAGGTGACTTGAAGGCACATGCAAATATCTGAATAAGCTTTGTGTATATACAGTACTTGTATTCTTTTCCATATTTTCTGATTGGTGATGGAGATTTTTTACTTTTACTTTGTAATGACAACATGTATGAATGACTTTTTGGAAAATCTAGCTGATGTGTTCATTTATATTTTTATCAAAAGATCAGATAATGTCAAAAACCTGCTAGTTCTGTGGAATACATAAGCAACATCTCGATTAATTTTAGCTTTCAGAATTATTCTTTCAGCTGTGGCAACAGTGATGGCTATAGGAAGGAAGATAATTAAATCACTATAAATATTCTAGAAGCTTGTCAAAAGAGTATGATTTTAACAATTAATGCAGTTGCCAAATAATATTGCTTTTATATCTTCTTTCAACAATGAACAGAGTGTCTGTACTTGACTTGGAAACCCATCAGCAGCATCCCTAGGACTCATGTTTGATAAAGTGCTGCTACTACTTCATTGAGATGGCCATCAATTGTATTCTCCAAAGTTGGGGCTATTTCATGGATTAAAATACAATAAAATGAAATACATTGAATAAACTCTGTGTTCATGTGTATGTACATACATACACATATACACATACACAATGTTGGAAATAGCAACCGTCTCAAGCCTCCACTAGTTGTTAGGTATATACAAGTAATGGCTTACTGTATTGTATGTGTGTGTGTTGATTTGCAGTTTCTTTAACATCTTCGTTGTGGGAGGAACTGCAGACCATGTGATCAGAACTGGGCTTGTTCAGGTCTCAGATTCCATTTTAGATCTGTGTATGGTTTAGAGTAGACCAATGTTTCCCAACCTTTTTTGCGCCACGGCACACTTTTTACATTTGCGAAATCCTGGGGCACACCACCAACCAAAATGACACAAAATGACACTCGAACACAGTAATTCATTTAGTTAATACGTTTTTAAAATGTATTTATACACTCAGTGTGAAACCTGGGCCTGTTTCGATGAACACAACATAGATATCCTGGCAGGAATGGCGGAAAGACACAAACTTCCCACACAGAACTCCCATAACCAAGAGAAAATGCTATAAGAGTTTGGTGGGCATTGACCTTGAGTTTTGTAGTTGTAGTTCACCTCCATCCAGAGAGCACTGTGGACTGAAACAATGTTGGATCAGGACCAAACTTGGCATGAATACTCAATATGCCCAAATATGAACGCAGATGGAGTTCAAGGGAAATAGACCTTGACATTTGGGAGTTGTAGTTGCTGGGATTTATAGTTCCCCTACAATCAAAGAGCATTCTGAACCCCACCAATGATAGAACTGGGCCAAACTTCCCACACAGAACCCCCAGGAGGCAAGAGGAGGTCTCTACTTGGGGAAAGGGAGGCGGGCCTTCCCAATGCATGGAGAGGGAGAGACCAAGTGGGGAGGGGGTGTTTGCAATTTTGTGCCTTTATCGAGGTAGGTGTCTTAGGGTTTTTATATTTCAACACACTAGACTCTTCCCCCCTTTCCTGGAGGTTCCAATTTCCCACAGCACACCTGATGGTCACTCACGGCACACTAGTGTTCCCCGGCACACTGGTTGGGAAACACTGGTTTAGACTACAGTAGGAACAGATGTATGCCTTAAACTTTAGTATGGTGTTTACTTTGAGAAGCATGTAGAGAAATTTGCTTTTAGACCCCAACAGGAACAATATGCTTAGAGACTAGGCAGGGACTCTAGTAGACTCTCAAAACAGAGAGATGCTTTGGACTATGGACTATTGTTTCTAAGAAAAAATCCCTGTGTTACTTACACAGAGAAACTACTTCAAATCCCCTTGTAACTGGATTGATAAAGTACCTGTATGCTGAATACATGAAGTTTGTGAGTAAGCCAACTATGTTCTTTTTAAAGAATACTGTTTATTTTGTCTCTTGAGAGCAGGATTTAAAGGCAGATATATTTTAAGGGATAGTAGATGTTTTGGGGCAACTCAAAAACACTTCTGAAACTCTGCTGAATATATGTGTGTGTGTGTGTGTGTGTTTGTGACCAGTGGTTTTCCAAAAGGTTATGAATCTCATTTCCCAAATGGTTATGGAGATTCACATTTTCCAAAAACATATACATAGTTGGTCTTCCACATCTACAGGTGTAACTTTTATGGAAGCAATTATTCACACATCTAATTAAAATGTTACCTCCAGGAATCTATAGGTGAAAGTTTACCACAGAATAGCTTTGGAGAACCTATATATTTATGATGTATACTCTCGGGTAAAAAATGAACATCGACTTTTTAAAAATTCATGGTTTTTCAACCTTCACAGCGGATCTCTGCCTCTAATTCTCACAAAGTATATCTATAAGATCATTGCCTTTCCCGAATTCAAGCATTTTCATTGTGCTTACTTCTGCAGATACAGGTTTGCAATGTTAATGTGCTTTCATGCCATGAGAAAATCACATGGTATGCTGTATCATTTCTATTAGGAAATGGAGAAGACACGCCTTCTTCAGAAATCTTTGTGCCAATGACAGATCGTCTCTAAAACTTGGAGTTTTCACCCAATAGTGTTTGAATATAACAATTTCAGATTTGTGCCAAATGCAGTATTGGTGGCAACCATAAGTTCACTTTGCTGCAACAGTTGGAAATATGACCTTACAATGACCTCACAACTAGGCCTGGGCAATCATGGTTCGAAATGGTTCTGAAGTACTTTCAAAACTAAAGTTCTGGTGGTGAAAACTAGGTGGCGCTGATGCTTTGCTTCCATAGTGTTGCTAAAGTTCTGGTGGTGAACATTTCAGAACTCAAACAAAACTTTCAAAATTTTGTTATAAATGGCAGTTCCTAATTGGTTATGTCTTGAAAATCGCCAATAATGAAATAATAATGAAATTTTGAAAGTTTTGTTGGCGTTCTGAAATGTTCACCACCAGAACTAAAGTAGAAGCAAAGCACCAGCGCCACCTAGTTTTCACCACCAGAACTTTAGTTTTGTAAGTACTTTAGAACCATTTGGAACCATGATTGCCCAGGTCTACTCACAACCTCTTGAGGTTGCTTGCCATAGATGCAGGCGAAACGTCAGGAGAGAATGCCTCTGGAACATGGCCATATAGCCCGAAAAAACTTACAACAACAGAGTTTAAAATAGATTAGGTTTTTTTTCAGGTGCTGAGATGAAAGGGTCAAGAAGCCCAGAGAAAAAGAAGGAAACTGTGGAAAGTTCAAGAGTAATAAATAGTCAGTTTGGATGGCTGTGCATGCATGCATACCGATGAATCTGCCCAACTATATTCATTCATGAGAGGAGAGAGAAGTACATTCCTGGAAGAAAATGAAAACTTAAAACACAAATAGAGGCTGACATGGAAGCTGTTAGTAAGGAAGCAGAATGACAGTGTCGGTAGCTGCGGGCTAAGGAGGCAGCCGCTCAGCATGCTAAGATACGAGAGAATCAAGGAGAAAGGGGACTGACCTACATCTTTGCATGTCACAAGTTAGTAAATGACAAATATGAGACAGAGGGGGACCAACATCCTTAATCCAATGTGACAGTGATACACATCACTGAACTTCACCTCTCTGCCAGTTTTCCCAGTGGGAAAGCCAGCTGTGAGTGAAGGGGTTCTGAGCAAGTTTTGGGAGCATTTAAGGCATTGAAGTGGGACAGTCAAATTTTGCTAATCCAGTGATGTAGGACGTTGTTGTTTCCCTGTGCAATGCCCAGTTGCGGTTATTGTCCAACATTCCAGCAAGGGAAAATGGGCAATAAAGGTCTGCCAATACCTTTACTCTGTCAGCACTGATGTCCTTCAAGTACATTCACATTCACTGTAGAAAAGTAACTATAGAACCACAAGCAGGACAAGTCATTCAAAAAGTATTCAAATTGTATCAAAGTAAGTATATTATTAAATAGGCTGAATTATCATATTATGCAAAGCATGTGTACATAGAATACATCAAGGCAATACAATTATATTACATGGTATAGCACACGCACTTACAGAATAACAGGGGTACCTTGGGGATAGATGTTGAGGAAAAATATATACAGACCGGTGTTTCAAGGGAAAGTCTCGGGAAGGAAATGGTGTGTCCTTTGCTCAATGTCCATATAATCCGCAAATGCGGTAACTCCCAACATATTGGAATGTAAATGTCCACGGTCCTCAAACACAATCCAAATAGTCCAGGTACTCAAATAATAGTCCAAATTCTTTTAAGGCGTGGCCGAAATAAACCAGAGTAAGGCCTTGAGGAGTGCCAAGAAGGATACTGGGCGGGTCGCAATGATTGAGTTGTAGGGCCCGATCTGTTTCACCCCAATGGGCTTTTTCAAGTAGCGAAATTCAAAGCCAGATATAGCACGTCACAGGAACATATCATTCTGTAAATAAATAATAGTAACATAATGTAGTGTCCATTTTCTACAATACAAGCATCGGAAAGGTAATCTACCTACTATGGCAGAAGTGAAAAAATGTGCCGTATTTCCTGCGGACCTGAGGGTGATTCCACACTGAACTCTGTACTATAAATACATGCACCTGGCCAATCCTGTGTACTCTATTCACATGAGAAGAGCGTTGAGGGATAAGGGTTCATTCAACCCACTCAGGGATTCTGTTTGGAGATTCGTGATCCACCAGGTTTCTCTCTTAATTAGAAGGTTATGGTTGTTGCTATGGGCATGTGTTTTGACCTTTTCTAAGCCAGCAAATTTAAAGGATCCCGGGCTATGGCCAGCCGTCAAGAAGTGCTTGTACAATATAGTATTGTCCATTTTCGTACGTATTCTTGAGCGATGTTCCGAAATTCTGGTACAGAGGGGGCGTGACGATTGCCCGACATAAATCAAACCACACCCACAAAAAATCACGTATATGCAATTCTCTGAGTTGATATTGGTGTAGTCCCGTATCTTTAAGCTTCTTCTGGATCGTAGACTCGTCACTTCTTTCTCCATATATACTTGTGTACATGATGTACATTCACCGCAAGTTTGGGGAGCATTCAAGGCATTGAAGTGGGACAGTCAAATTTTGCCAATCCAGTGATGTAGGACTTTGTTGTTTCCCTGTCCAATGCCCGGCTGCGGTTATTGTCCAACATTCCAGCAATGGAAAATGGGCAATAAAGTTCTGCCAATACCTTTACTCTGTCAGCACTGATGTCCTACCATACTGATGGATGTGTTGCATTAAATGAAAACCATGCATTCTGATACTTCTTGGGCTGCTAATGATGCAATCTAAGGTAGGAGCCAAGGCCATGGAGAACAGCATTGCCCTACAATGAATCATTGTTGCTTTGCTTGCCTTCTAATTGCCTCTTTTCTTTCAGAAAGGCTCAGGTGGACTGGGAACTCAGATATGCTGTTGGTTTTTTAAAAATAATAAGTGCAGCCCTTTGTTTTTAGTGAAACCATGCTGGAATAGGAAAAGCAGGTGGAGAGCAAGATGAAACTTTTTTAAAAGCCTACAGTGTTAGTATTTATAGTTGCCAACTGCAAGCAAGTTGGTTTACTTTTAAAGCCGGCAGGCTCTCCACAATTATCTTTTTGATTTCTCATTCAGCTGTTCCAGCTCTGTGCAAGTTTTGTCTTTACACAGAGAGGAAAATAAAACAGTTGTTACATAAATACATACCTCCGCCGGGCCCACCCTCGACCGGTTTCGGCCACTGGACGCAGATGCTGTTGATAAGATTGTGGCTGCAACCAGGCCTACCACCTGCTCCCTCGACCCGTGCCCCTCCTGGCTTGTTAGATCCTGCCTGGAGGGGTTACGTGGGCCTCTGTTGAACATCGTAAATAGCTCCCTTGAGCAAGGAGTCTTCCCAGAGTGCTTTAAAGAGGCGGTGGTAGCTCCATTACTGAAGAAACCGTCACTAGATCCTGCGGTTCCCTCCAACTACCGACCAGTGTCGAACCTCTCATACCTGGGCAAGGTAGTTGAGAGGGCAGTAATGGAGCAGTTGCAGTCCTTCTTAGATGATGCAACATGGCTAGACCCCTTCCAGTCCGGAGGGGGACAGTTCTTAAATGGCTGACCTCCTTCCTCCACCAGCGGTCTCAGCGTGTGAGGAGGGGCGAGGTGGTCTCCGAGGGCTCCTCATTAGTTTGTGGAGTTCCGCAAGGGGCCATTCTCTCCCCTCTGTTATTCAACATCTACATGCAGCCGCTTGCACAACTGGTGCAGAGTTATGGGCTGGAGTGCCACCAGTACGCTGACGACACCCAGCTCATTCTGAGGATGGAGGACAGGCCGGGATCCATCCCCGATAATTTCCAACACTGCCTCGAGGCCGTTACTGGATGGCTGCGTGCCAGTAGGTTGAGGGTGAATCTGGCGAAGACGGAGATCTTGTGGTTGGGCCGCTCGGGTGGTGTAGATGTCCAGCTTCCGACCCTGGACGGTGTGGCGCTATGCCCATCGCCTTCCGTTAAGAGCCTGGGGGTCCATCTGGACTTCCAGCTGACCATGGAGGCCCAGGTCTCCGCGGTCAGCAAGGTTGCTTTTTCATCTGCGACAGGCTCGGAGGCTGGCCCCTATATCTCCCGGAATGACCTGGCGACGGTGATCCAAGCTACGGTCATCTCAAGGCTGGATTACTGTAACGCGCTTTACGTTGGCCTTCCTTTGTCGGCGACCCGGAAGCTCAAGCTGGTGCAGAACACTGCCGCCCGGCTCCTGTCTGGAACCCCAGCAGGCCGCCACATCACACCTGTTTTGCAGGATCTGCACTGGCTCCCAATCGAGCACCGGATCTCCTTCAAGGTGTTGGTTCTTACCTTTAAGGCCTTGCATGGCCTGGGGCCAGCGTACTTGAGGGACCGACTCACCCCACACTGTCCCCCGAGATCACTACGCTCCGAGGATGGGAATTTGTTCGAGATACCCTCGGCGAAATCGGCTAAACTGACATCTACTCGCCGGAGGGCGTTCTCCGTTATAGCTCCTACGCTGTGGAACGCCCTCCCGGCTGGAATGCGGGCTATAAAGGACCTGCTCCCGTTTAGACGCGCCTGCAAAACTTATTTGTTTAAGCAGGCCTTCGGTGAGTAGGTCCTGCCCATGTTCCGCTTTAGCCGCTGTCCTGGGGTGTCACGCTATCTAATTTTTGAACTGTACCTGGGGGTTTTGTATTTGCTGTTTTAACTGTTTAATTGTCTTAGATGTTTTATCGCATTGCTTGTGTGTAGTTGTACCTTCGGTTCCTGTGAGCCGCCGCGAGCCTCAGGGAGTCGGCGGCATAGAAGCCCGAATAATAAATAAATAAATAAATAAATGCAGACCAGAGAAAAACATCCCTCCAGTTCTGCTCTCAGTCCCCACTCCTTGAAAAGTGGGTGGTTAGAAAGAATAAGGAAACATGAGATTTGACTGCAGAAATAAATAAAACCAGATAATATCAGAAAGCCCCGTGGTCTGTTTGTTTTTATACGTCACTCTGCGTGGGAAAATATGATGGACAGGTTAATGAGGCATTGGGTGAGAGTTCCATGGTGATCTATTTAGATGTCATGCATCAGAAGGAATAGATCTTGCTCTCTGGTGTTCTTTGAAAAACAACAAGACTTCCATGCACTTCATGATATCTGGGCTGGTGGAGGAAGAAGGTAAAGGAAATAAAAGGACAATGAGATCTATTTAATCCAGGATTCTGGTTCCATGGTTTCCAACCAGTTGTCTATGGGAAGCTCAGAAGCAACACAAGAATGCATCCTTCCACTGTGGTCCCATAACAATTACTCCTACAGCCTACTATCACCTAATCCTCCAAGAAGTCATGTGTGATGAATTCCCTACATGGGAGGCTTGGTAAAGCCTGAAAAAGTAGGCCCAAGAAATTGGCAGCCACTTTAGATAGTTGCCTGGGGGCATCCATCTTGGATCTCATTTCCAAAAGGAGGCGTGCCTAAAAGTAAGCCCAAAGGGAATTGAGGGGAGTTGGGATTGGCTGGTAGAGAAGGGGGCAGAGCCTAACTTAGAAAAAGAAAAAAATGACTTGAAAAGGGGCATTTTGAAAACCCTATCAGTTCAGGAGACAGAGTCTGGAAGTTCAGTGGAGTCAAGCAGTCGGCTGGAGGGAGTGTTAGAGAGCAGTTGGGGAAGTTAGTGTTTGTCACACCCCTGCCTGGTCCCCAACCTGACTTAAGCCCTCAGCAAAACCTATGCCAAAAACCTACTATGCCATGCTAAATCCCAAGTCAGAACCAAAGTTTCACAGAAGCCTGCCAGGCCTGCAAAGCAGAGGCAGGTTCATTCCTTGTCCAAGGCCACGGTTGCCCGAGATTCACCCCGGGCTCAGAATGATAAACAGTGCCTGGAGAATCCAGTAGAGTTAACTCCCCATTGCCAGCTGCCTGCACTAATTGGGAGCACATACCAATCTGATGTGGCAGGAATAGGAGAAAGCCAGCTGGGTTATGTTATGGGAACTGATGTCCAACGCACCTAACGCACCTAGACATTGTAAGGATCAAAACCTTTATTCCTACTTAAGCTAGACCCCAGCTAAGGAGACCTATCCTTCGTCAATGTTCAGAACTACGCTACGCTTTCCACGGAACCTCGCTTGGGCCTCGGGCCTTCCAGCTTTAAGACTCTGTTTACCAAACCTTGCTTCAAGATCCCTCTCCTTGGATTTAGCCCGCTTTGGGGCACAAAGACTCTTTTGCCTTGTTCATGATTGCCAAAGGACTATATTTACTCTTTGCTTCCTGTTGGACAATATTGTTGCTATCTATTGCGGCTCTAAAGGCCTCAATAGACTATATTCTCTAGCCTTTTTTCTTTAACCATTTATTCTAAATAAAGCATTTAACCTTTTGCCAAGTGTCAAGTGGGTTTACTGAGGGGCACCAGGTCTACGGTGCAACAGTGTTAGAGAGAAGAAGCCTGAAAGTAGTCGGGTAGCTAGCGACTAGATTCTACAGCTATCACGGAAGATAGTTGGTAGAGGAGTAGAGAGATAGATCCAGGGTAGGACTATCTGTATTGGAGTTAAGATTTGTTAGGCAGAGAGGAAATCCTGTCAGTAAATTCTTGGAGGGAGAAAGGAGTGGTATTTTGTAACTAAGATTTGAACTGCTTAAAGGAACCATACGTTTTCATGCCAATATTTCTGAACTATTACGCTTAAAGCCTATTTTGTACGTTCTCTTAAATAAACTTAATTGCTTTGTTGTTCTACACACCTGTCTCACGTGTGCCTCTGTCAAAGGAGTTTTAAAGTACTTCCCTGCAGCAATAAAAAGTCTAATGGTGGCAGCGTACATCTTGAAAAAACAATATCTTCAGTATTACCTCAGTGCACAGGCCTGAATGCAAGTCCACAGCATTCTTGCCTAAGATTCATCAAGTAAGCCGAAGGCTTAAAATCGATTATAAGTCTGGTGGGGACCAGTGCACCTTCAAAAGGTTTTCTGACCAGAAGGTCATTCCAGTTTATTGCAGATTTTTTATTTCTATTTAAACAATCCCACATTCCATTATATTGTGTTGGGTGCACAGAGTTAGGTTTCCTCAATACACCCAGCCCTTAACCCATTATAATTGGTGGCAGCGGTGGGATCCAGCCCTTGATTTATTATAATTGGTGGCAGCGGAGGGATCGATTAAGAAAGGTCCACCCTGCCCTAATGGGTAAACTGCATCATCCTTTATAATTGGTGGCAGCGGTGGGATCCAGTATTATTACTGTAGAATTAATGCAGTTTGACACCAGTTTGACACCACTTTAACTGGCATGGCTGAATTCTATGGAATCCTGAGAATTGTCATTTAGCTTTCTGTACAAAAGAGTGCTAGCGCCTCACAAATTCAATACCATCGAGCCATGGCCATTAAAGTGATGTCAAGCTGCATGAATTCTACCATCTGGATGCACCCTCAGTCGATGTCTCTCACAACATTTTTTTTGTGGTTGTGAATTCAACTATCTAATTGTGTGTTTTGAGGAAGACGTACTTT
Source organism: Anolis apletophallus (assembly GCA_030556195.1). Taxonomy (NCBI): domain Eukaryota; kingdom Metazoa; phylum Chordata; class Lepidosauria; order Squamata; family Anolidae; genus Anolis; species Anolis apletophallus. The sequence goes on from JARBWK010000012.1 coordinate 21,504,240, forward strand.
TTTGTTTGTACACATTCTCCCACCAACAACTGTGGGCGAGTTCTAGCATTGTGAAAAGGTGCTTTGACAAAACACAAAAGTTATAGCAGCCTTGTGTCACTGAAAATATGGGCTGTGAGTGGCAATAAAAGTGTAACACCCGAGAGACAACTAATACATGTTGATAATGGTAGTTGATATTTTAAATATATCTTGAATATATTTTAATACAGAAATATATAACTGGCTATTTTTTTTCCCCAGGGCACCAATGCCTCTGCTCTGGAAAAAGACATTGGACCGGAGCAATTTCCACTCAATGAACACTACTTTGGACTGGTTAATGTAAGTATCATTATTTTTTTATTGTTTTTAGGTGTCTATCCCAGTTTTTCTCCAGTGAGCTCAAAACAGTACACATGATTCTCTTCCCCTAATTTTTATCTTCGCAATAATCACACACAGTAGGCCAAGCCAAGAAAGAATGACTGATCCAAGGTTGTCCAGCAAGTTTCATGTTCTGATGAGAACTCAAACTCTTCTTGGTGGCTGCCCCTAGACTTTGGAACTCCCTCATTTAAAACTTTAGTTCAAATAGCCCATTTGATTAAGCTTTTAAGGAAAATTTGGATGTATTTTTTAAAAAATATACTTTTTAACTGCTTTTCACCATTCTAAAGAGTGTGTTTGAAATTGCTCTAATATTATTAATAATTTATTTCCATTTTAATCTTGTATTTTGTATATTTTCAACTATATTGCAATCAATCTTGGGGGGAAAGAGGGTGTTAACAACAATGCTACTCCTAGGCCATTTGGAGAGCTACAGTCCACAAAAGTAAGCTTTGCTTCTAGTCTTGTCCTCATGACATTGCTGAAACAGCAAGATCCTCTCTTTGAACCACTGTAGGTAAAGGGAAGGGAGCCTGTATGGTGTAGTGCAGGGGTGCTCATTAGGTAGATCGCGATCTACTGGTAGATTGCGTAGGGCGTCCTGGTAGATCACAGGCAGGGTAGGAGGAAGCCTCAGTCCTGCCCTGCAGGCTCCCGACGCCGCCCAGGTGCAGAAGGAGGCTGGACTGGATGGCCCTTGGAGGTCTCCTCCTATTCTAGGAACCCATTGTTGTTATTATTATTATTATTATCAGAGGCTGAATGGACATCTGTGAGTAATGCTTTGATTGTGTTTTACCCTTATGGCAGAAGGAGGTTGGACTGGATGGCCCTTAGAAGTCTTTTTCTACTCTAGGAACCTATTGTTGTTGTTGTTACTATTATTATTAGTAGTAGTAGCAGAGGCTGAATGAATATTATCATCATTATTATGAATAAATTATACTCGCATTTAGTTGAATTCAGTCTTAAAATATATTATAGGGCTCTCACTGAAATAATTTTCCAAATATTTTGCTTTTTTGGCTCTCTGTGTAGTGGGTAGGCTGATCATTTTGACTTGGTTGTTTTATAAGTAGCTCGCATGCTGAAAACGTGTGAGCACCCCTGGTGTAGTGGGTTGAATATTGGACTACATCTCTAAAGGCCCAGGTTTAATTCCTCGTTCGGCCATGAAAGCCCACTGGGCGACCCTGGGCAAATCAGATAGTCAGCTTCAGAAAACCTCATGGCCTTAGGGTCTTCATAAATTGGAAATGATTGTGGAAGCAGTAGTTTAAGTAGGATTGTAACTGGTCAAGTAAGATTATAACTGGAGTAGGTTAAGTGTGACCTTTTGGATAGTTATGGACTACAATGCCTATCTTCCCTATAATGTCTAGTGACTGCACTTGCCCACTCATGAACCTCATTTCACTTTGTATTGAGGCCAAGGCACTTAGAAGTTGGAATTTGTTTCATATATAGACTCCTGCCAGTTAAATAGACCTAAGCATCCATCAGGTAAGTCATCTTCCCAGGTAGGCTCCCTGAAGAGGCAGGAAGAATAGCTACATTCAAATGCTGTCCTCCACTCACTGAGTTATTGACTAACCAAACCTCAAACTGTTGTTCCCTTGAGTCGTACTGGCAATAAAACATCACGTGAAAAGTTCCAACATCCCAATTCCAAAAAAGGTGTGGAAATCTGCATGTGAAACATGCTTTTATCACAAGAGGCTCTTAAATTTTTAATGTGGAGGTCACCAGTAAAAAGCTTTCTGGATCATAGTCAAGGTATTTTGATGAGTGCCTTCAGCACTATGTTTGAGGACTTCTGGAACAGAAGCATCCCTTTTAAAAAGCATGTTATGCTAAGCAGCACACAGGAGCCGGGAATGCCAATTTAATATGATGGAAATTTTTATTCTTAGAAAAAGATTAATACTCTAGCTCCACATACTGACGTCCGACCTACATTTATTCAAAAATTGTGCCTTGTAAGCAAGTGGTGGTGACTTAACAAATATCAGAAAATACAAGGGGAAAATGATTGGATTCCATGAATGCTGCCTTGAAGAATGTCTCATTGCTGGCATACATCTTTTGCTTTTGCAGTTTGGGAACACCTGCTACTGTAACTCTGTCTTGCAAGCCCTATATTTTTGCCGGCCGTTTCGGGAAAATGTACTGGCATATAAGGCCCAGCAGAAAAAGAAGGAAAACCTCCTGACTTGTTTAGCGGACCTTTTCCATAGTATTGCTACCCAGAAGAAGAAAGTTGGGGTGATCCCACCCAAAAAATTCATCTCACGGTTACGAAAGGAGAATGGTAAGTATAAGTAATATATTCCTAAAAGTTCAACTGAAGTTATTGTAATGCTAGAAACTTGGGGACTGGAGACAAACTTCATTAAGGTGGCAGAATTCTTGCATGGTATGTGTTGGAAATAGCAACCTTCTCAATACCCGCTAGTCATTTGTTACGTATATAATGCAGATTGCTTACTGTATTGTAAATGTATGTACTGGTTTGCAGTTTTCTTTAACCTCTTTGTTGTGGGAGGGGCTGCAGACCATGTGATCAGAACTGGGCATGCTCAGGAATCAGACTCCATTTTTAGTGTGTGTATGTGTTTTGCATCAGAAGCAGTACAGTACAGTTTAGAAGTCTGTAGAAACAGAATGCTTTAGAGAAGAGACTCTATTAGACTCTCAGACCAGAGAGATGATTTGGACTTCAGACTGTTGATTATGAGAAAGTTGCCCTGTGTTACCTGCACAAAGAAACTACTTCAAATCCTATCCATAACTGGATCAATAAGAAATGTACCTGTATGCTGAATACATGAAGTTTGTGAGTAAACCAGATATGTTACTTTTAAAGAAGACTGTTTATTATTTGTCTCTTGAGAGCATGATAAAGCAAGATATTATAAAGAAGAGTAGATGTTTTTGGGCAACGGAGAAAACACTTCTGAAACTCTGCTGTGTATATATATATATATATATATATATATATATATATATATATATGTTTTTGTGTATTGGCACATCTTTGTCCCTAACAGTTCAACAAGTTCAACTCATAGTTTAACAGCTGAGAAATCTAACTACCCAGGCCTGGATTACCCATAAGGCCACACTAGGCCATGGCCTGTGGGCGCAGGCCTAAGGGGGCGCCAGATCAAGGACCCAAAAAAAGTTCAAACAAAACCGCAACGCGCGGCATGATGACTATCTCTCTCTCTCTCTCGGGAGAGGGTGGGGGGGAGAGTGCTGTGAGGGGGCGGGGGGGAGGGACTGGCGCCCCCCTCGTCATCGGCCCCGCCCCTTGCCAAGGAAGGAGGGCGGGAGGAGGATAAAGCAGAGGGAAGACCCACCCCTGGGGCCGCTGGCAGGCATGCGCGCATGGCAGGAGGGCGCCTCTGCCTCCTCTGCCATGTTCCTGGGTACCGCGCATGGCCGGCAGCAGCCCCGGGGGCTTCCCTTCTTTCCCCCTCGGGCCACTGGCGGGCATGCACGCACGGCAGGAGGGTGCCTCTGCCTACTCTGCCATGTTCCTGGGTGCCGCGCATGTCCACTAGTGCCCCGGGGGCGGGGCTTCCCTTCCTCCTCCTCCTCCCCGCGACCGCCTTCCTTGACTGAACGAAGGCGGTCGCGGCGAGGAGGAGGAAGAGGTGGAGGGAAGCCCCGCCCCCAGGGCCGCTGCTGCGCATGCCCATCAGCGGCCCTGGGGGCGAGGCGTCCAAAGTGTGGCCTAGGGCGCCAAAAGGCATTAATCCGGGCCTGTAACTACCTTGCATGAATACTAGTGGATATTTTACCACTAGGGAGAAGGTTGACTCAAGCGAATTTTTAACTCTTCTCAAAAGACTCCTTTTTTTCACAAATGGTAATAAATGCTTTTGCAAAAGGTTATGCTCTCTAACAAGGTCATGCCTTTCCTGTGACCAGTGGTTTTCCAAAAGGTTGTGAATCCCATTTCTCAAATGGTTATGGAGATTCACATTTTCCAAAAGCATGAGGAAACAATATCCTTATGTTCCCCTTCTCCCCATAGCTACAGCCTGTGTCCTTGCTCCACCATACACTCCTTCTGGGCAGCCCTGCTGGGACATGTATAAGCATGCTGAGGCAGAACTAACCAGTACTTCTTTTTGGTCCCTTTCTTGTCTTCATTCTCTCGCTGTTTCCCCCTCTTTCTTTATAGCAGTGTTTCCCAACCAGTGTGCCATGAGCTATCGATCATCAGGTGTGAAGTGGGAAATTGGAACCTCCAATACCCTTTCTTCCCCCTCCTGCCAAACACCTTTTCTTCTCCACTCGGGCTCCCTTCTTCCCAGCCTCGCTGTGCTCGCTATGCCTCGCTTTGCTCTGGGGCAAGTCTGAGCAGTAGCGCCCGCACGGGTCACGTCTTCCTCCCTCCCCCCTCCCCTCCTGAACACGCTCACACTGCCCCCTCGTATCAAAATGGCAGCAGAAGCGGCAGTGTAGAAGAAAAAGTAAGTGTTCGGCAGGAGGGGGGAAGAAAGGGCGCGAAGGGGGAGGGGGAGGGGGAGGGGGAGGAAGAGGTCTCAGTCGAAAGCTGGCATGGGCAAACTTGGACCTTCCAGGTGTTTTGGACTTCAACGTCCACCATTCCTAGCCACCTCAGGCCCTTTCCCTTCCCCCCCCCTCAGCCACTTAAGCAGGAAAGGGCCTCGGGCTGTTAGGAATGGTGGGAGTTGAAGTCCAAAGCACCCAGAGGGCCAAAGTTTTCCCATGCCTGTTTTAGGGACCTTAAAGTGGTGAGCCTCCTTCCAACATTGTGATTCTGGATAGAAAACAAACAACAACATAACATAACATTGTTTGAGTCCACAGTGCTCTCTGGGTGTAGGTGAACTACAACTTCCAAACTCAAGGTCAATTCCCAAGCAAACCCTTTCAGTACTTTCTGTTGGTAATGAGAGTTCAATATGCCAAGTTTAGTTCAATTCCATTATTGAAAGAGTTCAGGATGCTCTTTGATTGTGTGTTAACTAGAAATCCCAGAAACTGTAACTCCCAAATGCCAAGGTCTATTTTCCCCAAACTCCATCTGTGCTCACATTTGGGCATATTGAGTATTCATGCCAAGTTTGGTCCTGTTCCAACATTGTTTGAGTCCACAGTGCTCTCTGGATATAGGTGAACTACAACTCCAAAACTCAAGGTCAATGCCCACCAAACTCTTATAACATTTCCTCTTGGTTATGGGAGTTCTGTGTGGGAAGTTTGTGTCTTTCTGCCATTCCTGCCAGGATATCTATGTTGTGTTCATCGAAACAGGCCCAGGTTTCACACTGAGTGTATAAATACATTTAAAAACATATTAACTATATGTATTACTGTGTCATTTTGTGTCATTTTGGTTGGTGGTGTGCCCCAGGATTTTAAAATGTAAAGGTTGAAAAACACTGCTTTATAGCATTGCTAGGCGTATTCTTACCATTGCGTCTCCTTCAAAGTGCAGGTGATTATTATGATTTGACTTAACAGTGTTTCCCAAATTCTGGTCCTCCAAGTATTTGGGGTTTAGCCCTGATCATAAGCCAATACAGTTGAGACTTCTGGGGATTGAAGTCCAAAACACTTAGAAGACTGGAGTTTGGAAGCCACTGGAGTCCTTGAAGCTATCAAGGACAGCCATGAGACAATTGCCCTGTGCCTTCTGATGTTGCTGTCACTTCAGACAGTAGCCTAGCACAGAAGAAAGAGCCTAAAGCACTAAGTTTGATGGGGTTTGATTTGGGGTCCTCTCCTCTGTGCCCCACAATACCATCAGCTACTTCACATTGCCATCGTCGGATCTGGGGCAGGGAATCCCAGTGGGCCCCTCTGAGATGCTGAGACCTTGACTTCAGAATCCAGGAAAATATTTGCTCTTCTCCCTTGGCAGATCTTTTTGACAACTACATGCAGCAAGATGCTCACGAGTTTTTGAACTACTTGCTCAACACTGTTGCCGACATTCTGCAGGAGGAGAAGAAACAGGAAAAGCAAAATGGCAGACTAAGAAATGGCAACATGAACGAAACAGAAGAGAACAATAAGCAAGACCTCACCTGGGTGCACGAGATTTTTCAGGGAACATTAACTAATGAAACGAGATGCTTGAACTGTGAAACTGTAAGCACTGAGCTGTGTGCTCTTGCATATAACCCTCTCAACTGAATTACTGTTGGAAGAGGACTGGGGAGGGAATTAGTGGTAACAAAAATCAGATTCCTATCAGGCCAGTGGTAAAGGATGATGGGAGTAGAAGTTCATTAGCATGTGGAGAGCCATAGGTTGTTTATTATTGTTGCAGCCACTGTTAGATTTGGATTTATGAGATACACTGGTGTGCCCTGTGCCTTACCTGCTGGTAAGGCACTTATTTCTAACAGCATGGCTTTAACATTGGGTGAGACTCCATTCTGAAACAGGCCCTTAATCATAGTCAATCTCATAGCATTCTTCTGAAATACCCACTGTTACCCCTGTATCAAGAATACGATTTGCTATAAAGCCATGACCAATGTTTATATAAGGGTTGGAGACTCCCATTAAGTTGTGGGGTCCCCCAGGGAGCTATCCTTTCCCCTTTATTGTTTAACATCTATATGCATCCGCTGGCCCGACTGGTTCGTGATTTTGGTCTGGAGTGTCATCAGTATGCTGATGACACCCAGCTGATGCTGAGAATGGATGGCGGATACCGTACCCGATTGTTTCCACCAATGCCTTGAAGCCGTGACTGGATGGCTGCGTTCCAGCCAGCTGAAGATGAATCCATCGAAGATGGAGATCCTGTGGTTGGGTCACCCTGGTATGGGTGAGTGCCGGTTGCCTACCCTGGATGGCGAGCAGCTGAGCCCAAAGAAAAAGTATCCAAACACTGGATTCACTTAAAGGATATTGTATTCAATAATTACTCCTGAGGAGTTGCAGGCAAATCAACATATCAACCCTAGTTGGGTGCCTTAAATACAACCATGTTTCAATCCCTTATAATTAGAATATCCATGTAAACAAAATAAGTTCCCAGTTCCTGGGTGGGATGAAAAGGTGGAGTAACGCCGCAAAGTAAGTTTTCTAAACCCCAATGGGTATTTATAATCCAACCCCGATGGGTATTTGTAATCCAATGGGAAATGGAAGGCAGGCACACCGTCAAACCCCAATCCTGGGCTTCGTAGCGTCCCCAATGTGGAGAGTTGGTTTCTCAGGTGGTGTCTGCTAAGTCTTCTGGCCGACGAGGACACAAGTGTACAGGGGTCCCACCTCGTTTCGACCCCCCGGGTCTTTTTCAAGGCCAAAGTATTGATTCCCTCTCAGTGCATCACATGGCAAGCGGCGAGAATCTTAGAGAAAGGATCTCTGGTGTATTCCACCTCAATAGGTGGGGCAAATACCCATCGGGGTTGGATTATAAATACCCATTGGGGTTTAGAAAACTTACTTTGCGGCGTTACTCCACCTTTTCATCCCACCCAGGAACTGGGAACTTATTTTGTTTACATGGATATTCTAATTATAAGGGATTGAAACATGGTTGTATTTAAGGCACCCAACTGGGGTTGATATGTTGATTTGCCTGCAACTCCTCAGGAGTAATTATTGAATACAATATCCTTTAAGTGAATCCAGTGTTTGGATACTTTTTCTTTGGTTCTACAGTGACCACACCCATTGTGTTATATTGAGCAGCTGAGCCCGTCATGCTTGATTAAAAGCCTGGGGGTTCAGTTGGACCCTTTGATGGCCATGGAGGCCCAGGTCTCCGCGGTCAGCAAAACGTCATTCTTCCATCTGCGACAGGCTAGGCGAATGGCCCCCTACCTGTCCAGGGACGACCTTGCCACGGTAATCCAAGCGACGGTCATCTCGAGGTTAGACTGCTGTAACGGCCTCTACATAGGTCCAGTTAGACCCACTGCTATCTATGGAGACTCAGATCTCCACGGTTAGCAGAACAGCATTCTTCCATCTTCAACAGGCTAGGCGAATGGTTCCTTACCTATCCAGAGGTGATCTGGCCACGGTAATCCAGGCGACGGTCATCTCAAGGGTAGACTACTGTAACGCCCTCTACATTGGCCTTCCCTTGTCGACAATCCGGAAACTCAAGTTGGTGCAAAATGCTGCTGCTTGATTACTAGTGGGAGCACTGGTGAGAGAGCATATCACTCCTATCTTACAGCAATTGCACTGGCTACCAGTTGAGTACCGGATTGTATTCAAGGTGCTGGTTTTGACCTTTAAGGCCTTGTATGGTCTAGGGAGCCAGTGTACCTGAGGGACCGTCTCACCCCGTACGTTCCCCCGAGATCACTACGTTCAGAAGAACAAAATCTTCTGATAATACCATCAGTCCACTCCTGTCACCTCTCTGTGACAAGACGAGCTTTCTCCGTGGTGGCTCCGACGCTATGGAATGCATTGCCAGACGATGTTCGTGCCATCACGGAGTTAGTCCCCTTCCGGAGGGTATGCAAGACAACTCTGTTTAAGCTGGCCTTCAACCTAAGTTCTCCCGGATAAATTCTGACCATGCTCTATTACCTGATAACAAATGTTTTATATGTATTTTATGTCTATTTTAATTGATTGTTTTGTGTAAACCGCCCCGAGCCTGCAGAGAGGAGCGGTATATAAAATCGAATAATAAATAAATAAATAAATAGATCTTGGAAACTAAGTAGGGCCCGCTCTTGTTAGTATTTGGATGGGAGACCTCCAACAAATGCCTGGTGCTGTAGGCTATATTTCAGAGAAAGGAACTAACAAAACCATCTTTAAGTATTCCTCACCTAAGGAAACACAAGCCATCAAATGGCTTGAAGGCACACACACGCATATACACATACTTGTGGACTTAGGCCCCTTCTACACTGCCATATAAAATCCAGATTATCTGCTTTGAGATGGATTATATGGCAGTGTAGACTCATATAATCCAGAGATAGTGTGGATTATCTGCTTTGGCAGTGCAGAAGGGGGCTTAGATTTCTCTTAGAGCTAGAGTTCAGTAGTAACCCACTCTGGCTTCTCATTAATCTGATCTTGGCCAGAAGTTCATCTAATCCCATGAACTGAAAGTAGTCCAGATTTCTCTTGTGCCAATCTCGTGGAAGTAATCATTGTGCCTTTGTTTTTCTAGATTTAGCATGTGATGTGTGCTAAATTGTGCTGTATGAAAGGCAAACCCCTAGATTGGGGGTGAACACAGTAATTTTAATTATGAAATGTGTTATAATTAGTACTTTTGTCCTAAGAAAACACAGATCTTTGTTGTCCCCTTGATAGAATGTACAAGTTAAGCCTTGTATTTGACTGTGGTTATTTTGGGACAGCTACATGTAATGTTTCCAACATTGAGAGAACCACAAAAGCAACCAGTGTCCCTTTCATGCTACACAATTATACCATTATGGTTCCACTTTAACTGCTCTGGTTGTGTCCTATGGCATCTTGAAATTTGTGACTTAGGGAGGACTATTTAGAAATTACTTAGTAACTGAAGTTATTAGGTAATTTCTGTACTCCATGTTAAGTGATAACATTGACGTCAATAGGATGGAGATAGAGTAGTGGTTTGAGTGCTGGATATGACTCAGGAAATCAGAGTTCAATTCCCTACTGAGCCACGGGAATCCACTGGTTGACCGTAGTCAAGTCACATACTCTCAGTCCCAGGAAACCCTATAAGAGGGTCATTTTACGGTCACCATAAGTCAGAAAGGGCTGGAAGGCACACAACAATTTGCCTGTCACAATGCTTTAATGTTCCTCCAATATATGGCACCATTTTCTAGGTTGTGTTATTCTAGGTCAGTGCTGTCCAACTTCTAACTGGCCAAGGGCCAGATTCCAGGTCACTGATGACCTGGGGGGCCGCCCGGCCCCGCCCCTGGCCCCGCCCCTGGCCACGCCCCCGGCTGCCGGGAAGCTTTGGGAGAGAGGGAGGAGCCACGCGGCACCCCTCCCTTCCAAGGCATCCTAGCCACAGATGAAGCTGGCGGTTTCGCCGGCTTCAGCTGCTGCCGAGATGCCTTGGAAGGGAGGGTGCCGCGGGGACCCCCTCCCTTGCAAAGCATCCCGGCAGCCGCAGAAGCCCGGTGCTGGCTTCAGCGGCTGCTGCGATGCTTTGCAAGGGAGGGTGCCGCCGGGACCCCCTCCCTTGCAAAGCATCCCGGCAGCCGCAGAAACCGGCGCTGGCCGGCGGCGGCTGCGATGCTTTGCAAGGGAGGGTGCCGCGGGGACCCCTCCCTTGCAAAGCATCCCGGCAGCCGCAGAAGCCGGCACTGGCTTCAGCCGCTGCTGCGATGCTTTGCAAGGGAGGGGGTGCCGCCAGGGACCCCCCTCCCTTGCAAAGCATCCCGGCAGCCGCAGAAGCCGGCGCTGGCTTCAGCCGCTGCTGCGATGCTTTGCAAGGGAGGGGGTGCCGCCGGGGGACCCCCCTCCCTTGCAAGGCATTGGCGCCGGCGAGAGAGGGAAGAAGAGGGCGGTGCAGGGAGGAGGAGCTAGCAATCTTCCTCCTTCTTGTACCACCCCTTGTCCCTCTCTCACCTCGATGCAATCGGCGGCGCGATGACGGAGGGGGCGGTGCAGGGAGGAGGAGCTAGCTTTCTTCCTCCTCCCTGCCCCGCCCCCCCTACCCCCGGGCCGCCAATTAAAAATGGCAGCTGGGGGCATAGCTGGGGCCGTGCCCAACAGGCCAGGGGGGCCGGATCCGGCCCCAGGGCCACCAGTTGGACAGCCCTGTTCTAGGTTTTGACATTGTGCCAGCATGTTTATAGTCATGCCTCTGAGCATTTATTTGTGGACATACATTCTTCAAATCGGGCAATTTGGCTGGTAGTGCTGTAAAACACTACTGAATTTTCTGTTGTTGTTTATTTCCAGGTTAGTAGCAAAGATGAAGATTTCCTCGATCTTTCTGTTGATGTAGAACAGAACACATCAATTACTCACTGCTTAAGGTAGGAAAAAATGCATAAAGAGAAAACAGCTCTCGCATCGTTTTAGATTAAATCAAATCAAGATTATGAAATTAGCTTTGGCGACATTACATCAGTAATTGGCGAAAGTGAATATCTTGGAAGAAACTTCAGTTTATGAATCTTTCATTGTATAATCTATTCTAGGAAGTTTCACTGAAAGTAGTAAGAGTACTTTAGAGCAAATAGCTTGCAGATTGTAGATGTGCTCCTGCATTGCATTACTGACACCCGCTGGGAAAGCAATCTATCATCTGCCACTCAAAGGATCTACTGGTGGATAATGTGAAACATTTTCTCCCAAGTGTTATTTTTTCACAGCTGTTAAATGTATAAGAAGTTCATAGCATCTATGAAGTCTCACTGGATTAAACACTGGATTAAACACAACTTGCAATTTATTCAGACTTATCAGAGCTTTGAGGAACCAGGAATAGATTTCACACACCGTTCCAACTTACGAATCTGCTTCAGCGTTGTTATCAGTTGAGACCAATCCCCGGCAATAGCTGAAAGTGTATTTTTCTTTTCCTGTGTGTGCTTTGGGTAGCTAAATCCATTTTAGCGAGAGCACAAGTTTTATTTCAGAAATTCGGAGAATGCAATACATCTTATTTCGCAAACTTGTTGAATGATGCTTAATTGATACTAGCTTGGGGACCCGACACTGCCCGGGTTGTTTGAGAAAGGCATTGTGTGCCAAGGTTGGTCCTTATCAGTTGTTAATTTGGCTCACAGTGGTCTCAAGAAGTGAGTGAAGGCACTTCAAGTCCCATCATCCATGGTCCATCCTCCTCCAAATTGCACCAGGATGTAGAGTGGGTCATTGGGGCTCTGTGGGCCTAGTTTGGGCCTGGTCTGTGATGTGTAGGGGCTACAATGTTCTGTTGGAAGTGAATTGGGTGAAGGTACTGCTAATCCCATCATTCATGGCCCATCCTGCCCTAAACCACTCCAGGTTGTAAAGTGGGCCATTGGGCCTCTGTGTGCCAAGTTTGGTCCTGGTCCGTCATTGGTGTGGGCCATAGTGCTCTAAGGAAGTGAGTTAAAGTACTGCAAGGTCCATCATCCATGGTCCATCCTCCCTCAAACTGCACCAGAATGTAGAGTGGGTCTTTGGGCGGGGGGGGGGGGGTCTATGTGCCAAGTTTGGTCTTGTTCTGTCGTTGTTGGGGGCCACAATGTGTTTTGGACTGCAACTCCCACCATTCCTGACAGCCTGAGGCCCTTTTATTTTCTCTCTGTGCCACCTAGGAATGTTAGAATGTTGACACTGGCCAATCGGAAACCATATGCAAATTGTATCACAGTGGCAACCAATCCCCTCTCTGCCGCCTCGGAATGTTAGAATGTTGAGACTGGCCAATCAGTAAACACATGCAGATTGGCCCTCAGTGGCATCCAATCATAACATTGGAATCCATGCCACGGTTACATCAAGACAGGATTACTGCAAAGCCTTATATGTGTGTCACTAACCCGCAAGATCCAGATCGTGTAGAATGCTACCGCCAGGCTCCTCACAAAAACACCAATGAGATGCCACATCTCACCATCCCTGCAGCGTTTACACTGGTTGCCGGTCAAATACAGAGTCCTCTATAAGACCCTGACCTTGACTTTCAAGGCCCTGCAGGGCCGGGGCCCTTCATACTTAAAAGACTGCTTGATCCTACCTGCCCATCCAAGAGCACCACGGCCAGCAAACGAGAACCTCCTCTGGGTCCCGGGTCCGAGAGAGGCTCATTTGGAGTCCACGAGACAAAGATCCTTCTCTGTTGCGGCCCCCGTCCTGTGGAACTCTCTGCCGCCAGACCACAGAGCCTCCCTCGACCTGCCCCAGTTCTTGGCGGCACTTAAGGCATGGCTATTCAGGAAAGCCTACGCATAACACGGAACCAGCGACTCGGAATTCACCGAGTCTGATATTTTAGTATTTAAACCATTTAATATTTTAATATTTTAATCGCTAGCTGTGTAAGTTGCCCGGAGCACAACGTGGAGGGCGGCTCATAAATAATAAAGTTCAGTTCAGTTCAGTTCAATGTAGAGGCTGGGAGCCAATCAGAAAGTTGGCACATATCTACATACATACATACATACATACAAACATTCACTTTTATTATAGACTAGCTTGGGGACCCGGCGGTGCCCGGGTCATTTGAGAAGTGCAGCAGGATGTAGAGTGGGTCATGGGGGCTCTGTGTGGCAAGTTTGGTGTTGATCAATCATTATTGGGAGTTGCAGTGGTATCATGAAATTACTGAAGGTAGTGGAAGTCCCATCATCTCTGGTCCACCCTCCCCCAAAATGTAGTAGGATGTAGATTGGGTCATGGGGGCTCTGTGTGCTAAGTTTGGTCTGTATTGGTGAATGGATGATGGTTGCATTGTTTTTAGGAAGTGAGTGAAGGTACTTCAAGTCCCATCATCCGTGGTCCGTCTCACACAAAACAGCACCAGGATGTAGAGTGGGTCATGAGTGCTCTGTGTGCCAGGTTTGGTGTTGATCAGTCATTGGATTAGGTTTGTAGCAGGCTTGGAAAGTGAGGGAAGGTACTGCAAGTCCCATCATCCATGTTCTGGCCCCCTCCAAACTTCAGTAGTATGTAGAGTGGGTCACTGGGGCTCTGTGTGCCAAGTGTGGTCTTTATCCCACAGTGGTCTGTGGGAACAGAGGGGTGTGAAAGTACTACAAATCCCATCATCCATTGTCAGTCCATTGTCAGTCCTCCCCCAAACCTCACCAGGACGTGAAGGCAGTCATAGGGGTTATGTATGCCAAGTTTGGTCTCGATCAGTGATTGGATGAGGGTTGCAGCGAACTTGGGAAGTGAGTAGAGGTACTTCAAGTCCCATCATCCATGGTCCACCCTCCTCCAAACTGCACCAGGACGTAGAGTGGGTCATGGGGGCTGTGTGTGCTAAGTGTGGTCTGTATTGGTCCTTTTTGGTGGCCTCAGTGGTCTGTGGGAACCAAAGTGTTTGAAAGTACTACAAATCCCATAATCCGTGGGCCATGTCCCCCGAACCACACCAGGACGTAAAGGGGGTTAGGGGGGTTATGTGTACCAAGTTTGGTGCAGGTCCATCACCCGCGCTGGTCGCTGTGGCCTGTGAAAGTGGCTGCCACATATCCGCCCTCCCGCCCTCCGCACACATACATACAAACATTCCGCTTTATAAAGGTATACAGATATAGATATAGATAGATAGATATGAATAGATTTGGATACCATAGAATTGCACAGGAAGACCTAGGGACGCCTAGAGAAATTTTCTCTCTCTTCCAATATGATTCTATGGTCAACTTCTGATGGAATCTGTCTGTATGTCTTGTATGTCAAAAATGGCATTGAATGTTTGCCGTGTATATGTGCATTATGATCTGCCCTGAGTCCCCTTTGGAGTGAGAAGGGTGGAATATAAATACTGTAAATAATAATAATAATAATAATAATAATAAATTTCCTCCTAAGAAGTCCAAAACATTGTTCACATCAAGTCAGAAAAATAGGGTTCCAGATTATATGAAAATTTTATTACACAAAGAATCTTTGAAGAGAACCCTCATGTGATATGCAGGCATGTTGCATTGGACTATTGATGTCGACCTGTCCCACTTTAATAGAACTTTGGGTTCATTTTAAATAAGTTATTTTAAATAAGTGGCAAACATTTTTCATAGACTTTCTTGTTAAGGGAGCATTAATTGTCTCTGAGGGTATGGAATTGCTGGTGAGCTCACAACCAAGCCAGCATATGCAGAATTGTATGAACTGGCACATTCACATGGGGCGATGGATGTTATGTGCACTGTTGGAACAGCTGGGGAAAGGGTCAAACTGTACTGGCTACATGCCCATGTAAAGACACTGATTATTAATGAGACCTCCACGTGGTCCCAGTCCCAGCTTTCACTCTCATTCAGGACAAAAGTGGGTTGTACGAGAAATCAGACAAACCAGTAAATAAATAAATAATAGTCACATGTCCTTTGGTAGTTCTCCCAAAGACAGGTAGTGGGCCCATGAAACCGGTATGAATTAGTTTGAAGGAGGCAGTAGGAAGATGAAAATCTGTGGTATTATTATTCTTCATGTCAGAAGCGAATTGAGAATGCAGTTATAATGTACTAGCTGTACCCGGCACGCGTTGCTGTGCCCTATTTAGGAGATGCGAGAAAGTCTGAGTATGTAAGGGTTGGAATTGATGTTACTTATGGTCTTGGTGGGGTCATGGCTGTGTCGTTGTGGGTTGTTCTGGTGAGTGGGATGTTGAAGTCCTGTGGGAGTTGTCGGTGTGTGGTGTTGCTGGCGTTCTGCAGAGCTTGTGGATATACAATGTTTTTTGTCTTTCTGTCTGCTGTGTTGATGTAGAGGTTGATGCTTGTGTGGGTGGGGTACTTTGGAAGTGAGTGGAGGTACTTGAAATCCCATCATCCATGGTGTGCCCTCCTCTAAACTGCAGTTGGAAGGAGTGTGAGTCATGGGGGCATTGTGTGCCAAGTTGGGTCTTTATCGGTCTTGGTTCTGGGCCACAGTGGTCTGTGGGGAATGAAGGGTTTGAAAGTACTACAAATCCCATAATCCATGGTCCACCCTCCTCCAAACTGCAGTAGAATGTAGCGTGGGTCATAGGGGCTCTGTGTGCCAAGGTAGGCTACTGTAAATTCAGGCCATACACAATGTCCCATGAGCTGAGGCCTAGTCGGGAAAATCAAGTTAATGAAGCCTTACTGTCAATTTTGGGCGTGGTCTGTGATTTGTAGGGGTTTAAATTTTCTGTGGGAAGTGAATTGGGTGTTTGTGTTGGCGACTGCCTCAGGCCTTTGCCTTATCCTCCTCTGCCAGTTTATTATGGGTCGGAATGTTCATGTTGGCTGGCCAATAGAGGCGTTATGCAAATACTCCCTCATTGGCAGCCAATCATGTTGTCAGAATGTAGAGGCCGGGAGATTTGTTGGCAGCCGCGGAGGATGCTGGGAAATGTAGGTTTTTTTGTATCATTGTTTTGGGGGCCTTCTAGGTTTTGGGGGGGGAAGTTTATTTGCTAAAAACCTACCTTGCTTGAGGCCTATTTTTGTTGCCAAGTTTGGTGTGTCTGCCTTGTAAGGTTTCTCTGCCTAGGACAGTCGTTCCATGACGGGACCTCCTTTATATAAAAGATTTTAAAAAACACAAACAAAGTTAAAAACTTGGCGTTATACTAAATTTCCTTTGACCAGAAGCTGGCCACTTGGAGTGCCTCTAGTGTCGCCGTGAGATGGTCCTCCATTGTGTATGTGGCAGGGCCCAAGCTGCATTGCAGTAAGTGGCCTGTGGTTTGCTCTTCTCCACATTTGCATGTCGTAGACTCCACTTTGTAGCCCCATTTCTTAAGATTGGCTCTGCATCTCGTGGTCCGAGAGTGCAGTCTGTTCAGTGCCTTCAAAGTCGGCCATTCTTCTGTGTGCCCAGGAGGGAGTCCCTCATCTGGTATCAGCCACATGATTGAGGTTCTGGGTTTTAACCTGCCACTTTTGGACTCTCGCTTGCTGAGGTCTTCCTGTGAGTATTTTTGTAGATCTTAGAAAGCTGTTTCTTGATTTAAGACATTGGCGTGCTGGCTGATATCTGAACAGAGGATGGGCTGGAGATGTCACTGCCATTGTCCTTTCATGACTGTGGTATTACAACAGATAAATATTTTTAAGCAGATGACCTCTAGCCAGCAGTTATCACTTCCTGTCTTTGTGTTTTCAGTAAAAGCAGAAAGTGTTGACTAAAAGGAGGTTCAGCAAAAACAGAGTCCGTACAATCTTTTTGTTTCTTTCCTGCCACGATAACAATGAACAGAAAATGTACCTTCTGCTTACAAGGCATGGAAATATTTTAGGAATTATATTTTCCACTTTTGAAAGCTGAAACATCTCACTTTGATCTTGATTATATAAATGACACAGTTGGAAAGAATAAAAAGAAAACAGGAGCTATTCAGAGACAATTGCTCAATTGGTTTCGTTTCCCGTTAAATATTCTGTCTCGTTCTCCTTCCTCCTAGTTATCTTTGGAAGAAAAGAACCTTCTCTATTAAGCTTTCAACATCTTTATTTTCAGACTGGCACTGAAAGAATTCATAAAATAACACAATAAATTATGTATTTGCTATTTTCGTTTCCACGAGACACTGAAAAGGGCATTTGAGTCAGTCAATACTACCTCTCATGCAACCTTTCCTTTCCTTTGTTTTATTGACATTTCTCTGTGTATGCGTGTGTTCTTTTAAAGAAAAACATCTTCCACGTGAATAAACAACACGTCTAACATAAGTCTTTCTAAGGAAGCCACTCATACATGTTTCTGAGCCAGAAATTAGCAGTGTAGAAATATCTTTTTATTATTATTATTATTATTTAAATCGAAGTGAAGCATTCTGGCATCTCTTAAAATTATAATGGGGCTTATGCCGTCGCACCAGGTGCCTTTTGAAAATAAACTGCAATGTGCTTCCTATAAGCCTGGAGGACTGCAGGATGCCTACTTGAGAAACTCAGGGGTCCAGCAACCCAAAAAAACACTCTAGGTTGAAGTTGAAGAACGAATAGTTTATTCAGCTACAGAGCTTAACGGTTGTAAAATATAAAACGAGGGTAAGATGAAAATTCCCTGCGTTGCTGACTAAGACTGCAAAGTCTCCCTTTGCTTCCTCTGAATGGCAAGGAAACCCGAAGATATTCCCCACCCTGACCCTAGGTCAGTCTTTCTCAACCAGTGTGCCGTGGCACACTAGTGTGCCGTGACGGACCTCCTGCTGTGCCGCGAGAAAAGCTCTCTGCCCCCCTTCCTCCGCCCCTCCTGCCGAACTCCTGCTGCTTGGGGAGGAGGAGGAAGGGCCGGGCAGTGGCAAAGAAAAAGAAGAAGGGACAGGCGCCGCCTCCTTCGGCCATTCCCCAGCCAGCCTCCAATCCGCCGTGACTCCCACCATGGCTCTTGCCCCTCGCTCGCTGAAGCCGCATGGAGGAGGAGCCCCGCCCACTGAAGCCCGTCCACCGCTCATGCTCCTCCTCTGTAGGAGAGCTGAAACTGGGGGGAAAGAGCGGGGCATGGCACGGTCTGTAGGAGAGCTGAAGCTGGGGGGAGGGGGCGGGGCACTCCCAGCAGCTGCTCCAGCCTTGAGGGGACAGTGCCAAGCCAGCATTGTGCTGGCTCTGGCACCGCTGCCTTGGCACTGCCCCCTCAAGGCTGGAGCAGCTGCTGGGAAGAGAGGCCCGGGGTAGGGCGGGCATGGTGCAGCCTGGCTCCGCCCCCCCTCCCGGCTTCAGCACTCCCAGCAGCTGTTCCCAGCAGGCCACCAACCCCAGCCGTTCTTTACTGTGTTAGAGTGTCATTTTGTGTCATTTTGGTTGGTGGTGTGCCCCCAGATTTTTTTAATGTTAGAAGTGTGCCGCAGCTCAAAAAAGGTTGGGAAACACTGCCCTAGGTTACTGAATAGAAGGAACTACGCCTTCCCTATCTATGCCTAGGGCCAGTTCGAAGGCGAACTGATGCTTAAATGGCAGTTAGATAGCTACAATATACAACAAGCAGTGGTAATCACAGCAGGGTATCATTAGCCTATCTAACTCCAGCGGTCAAGCAATCATTCAAGCAGTTGGTCATGCAAGCATTCAGTAAGTCAGTACTTACGGTGGCCTATACACAGCTAACCTGACTGGCCAAGCACATCTGAGCTCTTCTCCTGCCTGAGAAGGACTGACTAGAAATCTCGAAATGGAGAACACATCCCCAGGGAAAAAAGGGGCGGGCCCCAAACCAAAGGGATACATTTGCAAGGCTCAAGCAGCAAGCTTTGCAAAACTGGCTGCACACCTGTAAATGATTAACTAACAGGGTGCCAATGGGTCTATGGCAACCCTAAAGGAAAATGCAAAAGGAAGCTGCCAATCCAGAACTGGGAACAACACAAAACAGGTGTCTGGAAGACGGAACAGGGCTCTATGTTGGCATCTGTGAAAACCACCCTTAAATGCAGTCCAAATAGTGGGCCTAGAACAGGTATGGGCAAACTTTGGCCTCCAGGTGTTTTGGACTTCAACTCCCACAATTCCTAACAGCCAGTAGGCTGTTTGGAATTGTAGAAGTTGAAGTCCAAAACACCCGAAGGGCCTAAGTTTGTCCTTGGCTGGTCTAGAATTAGGTCCATGTCAGGCCAAGTTTGTAGGCACTCTTTCTGGCCCAGGAGTTGCCAAGCCAGTATAGTGTATGGTCACAATAATTAGGACATCAACAATTGGGGGGGTCTTATACTTTAAACATCTATTCAGTTAACACAAATATTCTCATGGAAAAAAGATTTGTTGATGTGACCTGACATCCATGGTCACTGAACCTGTGGTCCATCCATCAATAATTCTATTTATAACCCAGCTAGTTCCCAGGCCGGGCTCCAGATTGGCTTACAAAAAGGCAGAATACCATAGAACAGTGTTTCTCAACCAGTGTGCCGTGGCACACTAGTGTGCCGTGAGCGATCATCAGGTGTGCCGCGAGAAAAGCTCTCTGCCCCCCTTCCTTCCCCCTCCTCCTGCCAAACTCCTGCTGCTTGGGCGAGGAGGAGGGGAAGGGCCAGGTGGCGCGAAGAAAAGAAGGGACTGGGGTGCCGCCTCCTTCAGCCGTTTCCCCAACCAGCCTCCAATCCCCCATGACTTTCGCCATGACTCTCGCCCCTTGCTTGTTAAAGCCGCGGAGGAGCCCCGCCCACTGAAGCCCGTCCACCGCTCATGCTCCTCCTCTGTGGGAGAGCTGAAGCCGGGGGGGAGGGGAGGCATGACGCAGCCTGACTCCTCCCCTTCCCCCCGGCTTCAGCACTCCCACAGCTTTGCCATCCTTGAGGGGGCAGTGCCAAGCCAGCAATGGCAGAGACAGCACAATGCTGGCTTGGCACTGCCCTCTCAAAGCTGGCGAAGCTGCGGGAGAACAGAAGCCGGGGGGGAGGGTTCATGGCATGGCGCGGCCTGGCTCCCCCTCCCCCAGCGCTCCTACAGCTTTGCCAGCCTTGAGGGGGCAGTGCCAAGCCAGCAGTGGCAGAGACAGCACAATGCCGGCTTGGCACTTCCCCCTCAAGGCTGGAGAAGTTATGGGAGAACTGAAGCCGGGGGAGGGGGGTGGGGCATGGCGTGGCCTGGCTCCTCGCTCTCCCCGGCTTCGGCACTCCCAGCAGGTCACCACCCCCAGCCGTTCTTTACTGTGTTAGAGTGTCATTTTGTGTCATTTTGGTTGGTGGTGTGCCCCCGGATTTTTTTAATGTTAAAAGTGTGCCGCGGCTCAAAAAAGGTTGGGAAACACTGCCATAGAACACATATAGGTAAAAATATACAAAGCCCCTCTTCCTTCCACCACTTCCTATAGCTGTGTATTCACTTGGGACCTCATTACACGTAGCTCCTTGATGCAGGGGAATCTGTCACCTGCGCCCCACATCACCCACTTTTGCCCATCACATGCCAAAAAGCATACCTTTCCAAGCAGGCTCCCACACTATCCCTGGTATTTTTAATCTGAACACAGGTAGTCTCCCATATTCAGAATTCCCTGTCATAGAACATTTGCCAACACTGAGCAATGCTTGGAGGTAGCTTTGCCTCATGTGGTGAGATCTGACGGGCTCTGTGCTGGCTGCACCAGCAAAGTGTTCTACAACAGGGGATTTTCCCAGTGTGATGAGGTTGACATTGTGCACCAAAAGTGTTCTGGCCTATGAGATTCCTGCCCCCACATGTAGCAATTTCTATAAGAAAAAAGTGCCAAACACTCTACAGTCTCCCCATTTAGAAATGGATGCAGATCCCGGCCCCTTCTACACTGCCATAAACAATCCAGATTATCTGCTTTGATGTGGATTATATGGCAGTGTAGACTCGTATAATCTGGTTCAAAGAAGATAATGTGGATTATCTGCTTTGATAATCTCAATTATATGGCAATATAAAGGGAATCTTTGTTGCCATAAAGAGGGAGCCTAGATATCAGATGAGAACACATTGTATACACAAGGAGCTCTCCAGCCATCAAAACCTTGTCCATTGGTTGTGATCCAGTGCACCCAATGATGGTGAATCCTGAAACTGAGGTCCCTTCCACACTGCCCCTATGTACCAGAATCTGATCCCAGATTACCTATTTATCCCAGGTTATCTGGCAGTGGGGGCTCATATAATCCAGTTTAAAGTGGATAATCTGGGATCAGATCCTGGCATATAGGGCAGTATGGAAGGGGCCAGTGTCCGGCTCCTCTTCTCCAACATTAAGCACAAGGATGAGCAATCTCAGAGTCCAAATACTGCATTGAAAAGTGTGTGTATATGTGTTTATATATTTCCTCACTTGTTAGACTTGATGTTTCATCTCTGAATGGCATCCACAGGGCAAATGGGGTTGACATTTAAATCATCATGTCTAATGTCACCACAAGGTCTCGGGATTTGGGAATGCAATCACAGGATCTGACATAGTCCCAACCTCATAACCTTCCTCTAGACCAGGCCTGGGCGAACTTTGGCCCTCCAGGTGTTTTGGACTCCAACTCCCACAATTCCTAACAGCCTACCGGCTGTTAGGAATTGTGGGAGTTGGAGTCCAAAACACATGGAGGGCCGAAGTTTGCCCAGGCTGCTCTAGACACAGTGGTGTCCAACATTTTGTCCTCCGAGTGTTTGGGACTAATGGCTGGACACCATTGCTCATTGGTTTTGTGACTAGTGATTATCCAATAATGATTTCATCCAAATTTGTATATGACTTTATGCTATTTTCACTTTTCAAGTTGTTCAACTGTTTAGAATATGTTTAGAATATTTTTATTCTTTTAATTCGATATTTTAAAACTGATTTTGCCCTAAACAGCCTAAAGATCCTCTGAGATAGGGCAAATATATTAAAAAAAATTAATAGTGGTGATAATTCGTTACTGGGTTTACGTTACAATGAACAAAGCAACTCATACAATATTGTACAAGCAATTCATTTTATTTGATTGTATTTCTGATTTATTTGATTGTATTTCTGTGTTTAAGAAATATAGAGAAATGCTGAAATGTGGTATCTCTGGTCATTTCAGAGACTTCAGCAACACAGAGACCTTGTGTAGTGAACAGAAGTACTACTGTGAAACGTGCTGTAGCAAACAGGAGGCACAAAAAAGGTAATTCTGCACAGTGTGGACAGTCCCTGTTCTGCATGGGTTGTTATCTAACAGCCAGTAAAATAAATAACAATGAAATACCGTATTTTTCGCACCATAAGGCACACCTGCTGATAAGACGCACCTAGATTTTAGAGATGGAAAATTGGGGGAAAAAATGGGGGCTGTCTACTCTATGGGACACTAATATGGAGGGGGAAGGCTGGAGCAGAGGGGCGGCGATATACTCACGCTATATTCGCCCCCCCCCCCGCGGCTCCCGGCTGCGCCCGCGCATGACCAGACTCCCGCTGCCGTGTCGCCGTAGCTAGTCGGCGGCGCGGAGGAACGGGGGCGGAAGAGGGGACTCACGGGGGGGGAGGGAGGGAGGGAAGGAGGAAGAGGCCGCAGCGCCTCCGCAGGGCTCCCTCCCTCCGGAGAGGCCTTCCTCCTCTTCCTCCTCGGCAGAGGCGCAACGGAGTGATGTCACGAAGATGCGCCTCTGTCTTCGGGCCCTTCCGGGGGCGCTGCTGCTGCTACTGCTGCGTCTCCGGAAGGGCCCGAAGCCAGAGGCGCAACTTCGTGACGTCACTCCGTCGCGCCGCTGGCGAGGAGGAAGGGAAGGAAGGCCTCGCCGGCCGCGCGCTGTAAGGACGGCCGGAAGAGAGGCCGGAGGGAGGGAGGGAAGGAGGAAGAGTTATAGCGTGAGTATAGCGCGAATATAGCGTGAGTATATCGCCGCCCCCCCTCTGCTCCAGCGCCTCCCCCCCCCTCCCTGCCTGCATCTTCGCTCCATAAGAAGCGACTCATTTTTCTTCCTACTTTGGGAGGAAAAAAACTGCGTCTTATGGTGCGAAAAATACGGTACATCTCCTCAGCCTTCATTTTTGGGGTGGGAAGCTGATTATTGCCTTCCAATTTCCTAAATCATGTTAAAATAAAATATGAATTGGAAGCAATTGTATTTTTCATAGGAAGTATCAAACATACCTAAAATGGCATGTATAGTAGAGTCCGCTCTGCTAGACAACTCCATATACATCTTTGTGGCTTGTAGAGAACTGTAGTTAGGGGAGAAGTAGGGAACTTCTCTCTTATAGCTATGAAAATGATTTTGCTTACCTATGCTAACTGTTCATAATTTTGGTGGGAATTCTTTTACAAGTTAGGTATTTTTACTATTTATTTATTTATTTATTTATTTTATGTTCCGCTCTTCTCACCCCGAAGGGGACTCAGAGCGGATTACAGCTCTGAGCAGGCAATCCCTGCCGTTTCCACATACACACATATAGACGAACAGAGGCAAACTCTGGCCACCAGGGGGAGCTGATCCACTCCTCATCTCTCAGTGTTTTTTCCAGCGTCCCTGGTTGTTCCTTCCACATTCGTCAGCATTCCTGGAGTTCTTTAATGGCCTCATAATTCAGTCAAAATTTGCCTCCCCACTTAATGTGGTACTTTAATCTCCTACTTGACAGATGCAACTGTCTTTCGGGCTGCAAAGGTCGACAGCAGGCTACACTTAAACGTCGAGAACCCACCTCGACCCGGGCAGGCCTCGAACTCATGACCTACTGGTCAGAGAGATCTTATGCAGCTGACACTTAGCCAGCTGCGCCACATTCCCGGTACCTACCAAAGTTATTATCTGGACTCATATTGTCCAGCTGAAGATAAATAAAGTTTTAAGACAGATCCTTCTTATCCTTCCTCTCACCCTCAACAGGGAACAAAAACCTGCCAGTGGGGTATGAGCAAAGAGCGGAGTTCTCATTCTCACCTTTTATTTGGCTCCCCAGGATGAGGGTCAAAAAGCTACCGATGATCCTTGCATTGCACCTGAAGAGATTTAAATACATGGAGCAGTTACACCGGTACACCAAGCTCTCTTACCGCGTGGTATTCCCACTGGAGTTACGTCTCTTCAACACATCTGGGGATGCCATCAATTTGGATCGCATGTATGACTTGGTAGCTGTGGTAGTTCACTGCGGCAGGTAACCCCCATTCCCACAAAGACCAAGAAAGAGTTCATGTATAGAACAGTAATAGGGAACCATTGTCCCTTGACAGGACAAATGAATAGATACATTGAATAAATAAATAAACTCTGCAGGACAAGTGACTATCCACGTGGCTGCAACACTGGGCTATTCACCGCAAAATAAGGGAGGGGTATTTACTAGGCCTGGACAATCCATGGTTCTTCAGCCGGCTGAAGGTGAATCCGTCGAAGACGGAGATCTTGTGGCCTGGTCGACCTGGGCTGGATGAGTGCCGGTTGCCTACCCTGGATGGCGAGCCACTTAGCCCGTCACCCTTGGTTAAGAGCTTGGGTGTCAAGTTGGACTCCCTGCTGACCATGGAGGCCCAGGTCTCCGTGGTCAGCAGGACGTCGTTCTTCCACCTACGACAGGCTAGGCGACTGGCCCCCTACCTGTCCAGGGACGATCTGGCCACGGTGATCCAAGCGACAGTCATCTTGAGGCTGGACTACTGTAACGCCCTCTACGTTGGCCTTCCCTTGGCGACAGTCCGGAAACTCAAGATGGTGCAGAATGCCGCGGCTCGCTTGCTGGTGGGAGCACCAGCGAGGGAGCATATTACCCCCATCCTCCGGCAACTGCACTGGCTTCCTATCGAGTACCGGATTGCCTTCAAGGTGCTGGTTTTAACCTTTAAGGCCTTGCACGGTCTAGGGCCTGTGTACCTGAGGGACCGCCTTACCCCGTATGTTCCCCCGAGATCACTGCGCTCGGAAGAGCAAAACCTATTGGTTATACCATCGTCCCGCGCCTGCCACCTGTCCAGCACAAGACAGAGAGCTTTCTCTGCGGCGGCTCCAGTACTCTGAATTCACTCCCGACCATGTCCGAATGGTCTCCGAGCTCCTCCCTTTTCGAAGAGAATGTAAGACGGCTCTCTTCAGGCTAGCGTTTGGGTAAATCTAAACTCAACTGGTTCGTCTCGCTTGGCTAAGAAATCGTAGCCTGTAACATCTAGGTTATGTATTGTGTTTTACTGTTTTACTGTATGTTTTATTGTATGTTTTTATTGCTTATCTGCTTGTGATCCGCCACGAGCCTGCTGGGAGGAGCGGAATATAAAACCAATGAAATAAATAAATAAATAAATAAATAAATAAATGGTTCTAAAGTACTTACAAAACTAAAGTTCTGGTGGTGAACACTAGGTGGCGCTGGTGCTTTGCTTCTACAGTGTTGCTAAAGTTCTGGTGGTGAACATTTCAGAACTCTAATAAAACTTTCAAAATTTCATTATTATTTCATTATTGGTGATTTTTAAGGCAGAACCAATTAGGAACTACCATTTATAATGAAGTTTTGAAAGTTTTGTTAAAGTTTTGAAATGTTCACAACCAGAACTTTAGTTTTGTAAGTACTTTAGAACCATCTAGAACCATGGATTGCCCAGGCCTAGTATTTACATTTTTCAGGAATGCAGACATGGTTTTGTAAATTAGAGGTCTGGACAAACGTACAAGTACAGATAGCAATTTATTCTTACCCATGATTCATGGGATGTCCTCCCAGGGACCATAAAAATGTTGTCTGTGTTTTCCTATATTAACCATAGTGGATGGGGAGACTCCGGGAGTTATAATACAAAAGCTAGGAGCCCCAAATGGTGCAGTGGCTTAAACCCTTGAAGACCAACAGGTCAGAGGTTCAAATCCAGGGAGAGCATGGATGAGCTCCTTCTATCAGCTCCAGCTCTCCATATGGGGACTTGAGAGAAGCCTCCCACAAGGGTGGTAAAAAGCATCCGAGCGTCCCCTGGGCAACATCCTTGCAGACGGCCAATTCTCTCACACCACAAGCAACTTGCAGTTTCTCAAGTCACTCCTGTCACAACAAAAAAAGTACAAAAGCTGGCTATGTCTCTTATTAAAGTTATGTTTCTCTCTCTTTCCTTCTTAGTGGACCTAATCGTGGACATTATATTACTATTGTGAAAAGTCATGGCTTTTGGCTTTTGTTCGATGATGATATTGTAGAGGTCAGTATACTGATAATCTCCCCATAGATTTCATATGGATTGAATTGGATCATTCATGCAATGTGGTGTCCTGCTTTCTTAATTTTGTTAATTTATTGGAATGTTGATATCCACCACTGGGAAGTTTCAGAATCCTAGATTTTAAGTCTCCTCTATAGATGATAGATCAGGGGTGCCCACACTTTTTCATCATGCGAGCTACTTATAATAAAACCAAGTCTGAAAGATCTACCTTTCGCGCGCGACTCCCGCGCTGCGCACCGTCCACGTTTGCTTCCAGATGAGAGAGAAGCAGGGCGGAGCAGGGGGAGGGGTGGGGCTTGTCGTGGCCTGGCTCCGCCCCCCTCTGGCTTCAACTCTAGCAGCAGCTGCTCCAGCCTTGAGGAGGGCAGGGCCAAGCCAGTGGTGGCATAGCTAGCACAAGGCTGGCTTGGCCCTGCCCTCCTCAAGGCTGGAGCAGCTGCTGGAAGTGCCGGGCTGGGGGAGGGGCAGGGCTTGGTGTGGCCTGGCTCTGCCCCCTCTGACTTCAGCATTCCCAGCAGCTGCTCCAGCCTTGAGGAGGGCAGGGCCAAGCCAGTGGTGGCATAGCCAGCACAAGGCTGGCTTGGCCCTGCCCTCCTCAAGGCTGGAGCAGGTGCTGGGAGTGCCAAAGCCGTGGGAGGGGGGGGGCTTGGTGCGGCCTGGCTCTGCCCCCTCTGGCTTCAGCACTTCCAGCAGCTCCTTCAGCCTTGAGGAGGGCAGGGCCAAGCCAGTGGTGGCATAGCTAGCACAAAGCTGGCCTGGCCCTGCCATCATCAAGGCTGGAGCAGCTGCTGGGAGTGCCGAAGCCGGGGGAGGGGGCAGGGCTTGGTGCAGCCTAGCTCCGCTCCCTCTGGCTTCAGCTCTACCAGCAGCTTCTCCAGCCTGAGAGGGCAGTGCCAAGCCAGTGGTGGCATAGCTAGCGCAAGGCTGGCTTGGCCCTGCCCTCCTCATGGCTGGAGCAGCTGCTGGGAGTGCCCCCGCCCGGGGGGGGAGGGGCTTGGTGCGGCCTGGCTCTGCCCCCCTCTGGCCTCAGCACTCCCAGCAGCTGCTCCAGCCTTGAGGAGGGCAGGGCCAAGCCAGTGGTGGCATAGCTAGCACAAGGCTGGCTTGGCCCTGCCCTCCTCAAGGCTGGAACAGCTGCTGGGAGTGCCGAAGCTGGGGAGGGGTGGGGCTTGGTGTGGCCTGGCTCTGCCCCCTCTGGCTTCAGCACTCCCAGCAGCTGCTCCAGCCTTGAGGAGGGCAGGGCCAAGCCAGTGGTGGCATAGCCAGCACAAGGCTGGCTTGGCCCTGCCCTCCTCAAGGATGGAGCAGCTGCTGGGAGTGCCAGGCTGGGGAGGGGCGGGGCTTGGTGCGGCCTGGCTCTGCCCCCTCTGACTTCAGCACTCCCAGCAGCTGCTCCAGCCTTGAGGAGGGCAGGGCCAAGCCAGTGGTGGCATAGCCAGCACAAGGCTGACTTGGCCCTGCCCTCCTCAAGGATGGAGCAGCTGCTGGGAGTCCTGAAGCCGAGGGAGGGCAGGGCTTGGTGCGGCCTGGCTCTGCCCCCTCTGACTTCAGCACTCCCAGCAGCTGCTCCAGCCTTGAGGAGGGCAGGGCCAAGCCAGTGGTGGCATAGCCAGCACAAGGCTGACTTGGCCCTGCCCTCCTCAAGGATGGAGCAGCTGCTGGGAGTGCCGAAGCCGGGGAGGGGAGGGGCTTGGTGTGGCCTGGCTCGGCCCCCCTCTGGCTGCAGCTCTAGCAGCAGCTGCTCCAGCCTTGAGGAGGGCAGGGCCGAGCCAGTGGTGGCATAGCCAGCACAAGGCTGACTTGGCCCTGCCCTCCTCAAGGATGGAGCCGCTGCTGGGAGTGCTGAAGCCGGGGAGGGGGCGGGTGTGATGACTTGGCTCATTAATTAAGGTCTGGAGGATTTTTTTTAAAAAAAACTCTTTCCGGTAATTACTGCCACCAACCTAAAATTATTAATTTCAGGATTTTCCTTGTATATAAAACACCACCCTACAGCTAGTCTCTTAATCTATTCATCAAAATAAACTAAAAGGAATGCTGAGGTAAAATAAAACTCCTTTAAAATGAGGAACACGAAAGACACTGGGCTGAATGACACAGCGGCTGCAAAGAGTACCACAGAGGCTTTTCTTTAAAGTTAATAAGTTAAAAGTTTATTAACTAAACAGGCACAGATCTTAGTGGTTCTACTAATGAGGCATTGAGAGCGTATGGTTATTAACAAGAATGGTTCAACAGCGTGATGGTTACAGCTAAATTGCTTCTTAATCTTGGATCTTGAAATATCACACAGACAGTGCTAGACTTGTCTAAACTAGAACTCCCACTAATATCTAGACTAGTGGCGAGCTACCTATCACGCAACTATCCTAGATAGTTCAGGGCTTTGCTACGGAGGCCCTACACTCTAACAGGGCTTTGACACAGAGGCCCAATACTCTAAACCACAGAGCTTTGTTACAGAGGCTCTTTACTCTGGAGTTCTGACCAGGGGCGGCCCCACCTCTCCCGGGGGGGTAGGCAAACCTTATTTTTGCGCCCGGTGGCTCCTGGACGGCCTTGCGCATGCGTGCTGGCGTCCTGCCCGGCCGCACATGTGTGCCCCGAGCGGTGGCACGCACACGCGGCGACGTCCCGGCCGGCCGCGCATGCGCAGTGGCATCCTGCCCGCCGCGAGGGTGTCCGGCCGCCCGCACGCCGGCGGCAGCGGCGCAGCTGGCTACGGAGGGAGGGGCGGGGCGGCCGGCGCGGCGGTGCCCCTCCCAGTTCGCGACGCCCCTCCCAGGTACTATCGCCGCCCTACGCGGCCACGTAGGCCGCGGAATGGCGGGGCCGGCCCTGGTTCTGACCAGGAGCTATCAGCAACTCCCTCTCTCCTCTGAGAGCGTGTCTATAAAACACTCCGCTCTCCCTGAGAGCTTGTCAGAAACTGCTCCGCTCTCGTTGAGAGCTTGTCAGAAACTGGCAAATAAAACCCTGACACTCTCCCTCCAGTGGTTCGGCTCCTCCCCTAACTCAAAGCTCCTCCCAGGCAGCTTTCTCCCTAACTCCTCCCAGGGAAGGCTCCCAAAACCACTCCCCCTTCTCCTGGCTGTTCCATCTGTGAAACTGCCAGACTGGTCTGGGCCCTGCCTTAAATGGGTGAGTCCTTACAGCAGGGCTTGCCGTGGCCTGGCTCCGCCCCCTCTGAGAAGCGTCTCCTTCGGCCCCGCGATCGACTGGTCGATCGCGATCGACTTCCTGGGCAGCCCTGTGTTAGATGCTACTCTACACACGGAATGAAGTGGTGGAACAGACCATGCTTTGCTTTTAAAAAAACAAAACAAAACAAAACCCTTTCATTTGTCAAACTATACACAATTACATTTGGTTTGACAGTGTACTCTTTGACTGTATTTTTTAGATGTATTCTTTGAATCGTTTGGCAACTTCTTTCTGTTCTTTCCTCTTTTTTTGCAGAAAATTGATGCACAAGCTATTGAAGAATTCTATGGTCTGACTTCTGATATATCAAAAAATTCAGAATCTGGATATATTTTATTTTATCAATCAAGAGAGTGATGGGGAAGACCAACTTTTTCCCATCGGAGAGGAGAAACTGACCAACACTGTTAACTGACTTCCATGTAGACCCATCCAATACAGTCCCATCTGAGTTCATCTCTAAAATTGCTGACCGAAATTCCCGAATATATCCTACCACATTTTTAGCCTGATTCTCATTAACTGCAGTTTATACAGACTCATATTCTTCTGTCAATCCTGCTGAATTGAGGTAGAACATTGGATATGTGTTTTTGCATCACCATTAAGGACCATTTCTTCATAGTACGTAAAGAACCATTCCTTAGGTTAGTGGTTTCCAAGTTCTGTTCTGAGGGATCTGGGATTCCTCGGATACATTTCAGCAGTAATGGTGGTCATCCATCAGAGCCAGCTTCAAGGACTGGCATTGTCAGATAGCTGCTAGTATCCATACCCAAACAGGAGGCTTGCTGCTGATACATGGAATTGGCCCATCCTGTTTCTTTTTACCTTTGCTGCCATTGCTTGTTCGCTTGCCTTCAACTGCAATGATAAAACCAAGGGCAAGGAGCAGCCTCCACAGACCTCCTCCTCCCCTTCTGACCTGTAGTCAGGGCCGGTTTGTCCATGAGGCGGACTACGCAGGCGCGTAGGGCGACGTCACCCGGGAGGGGCATCGCAACCTGGGAGGGGTGCCGCCGCGCCGGCTCCGCCGCACCACGCTCCCCACCGCACCGTTGCGCCGGCCAGGCCTCCACAGCCGGCTCCGCAGCCTGCGCCGCCACGCCGGCCAGGCCTTTGTTAGGCCAGCGCGCGCTCCGCATGTGCAGAAGCTTCTACAGGCGCTACAAGCCTGTAGGAGCTTCTGCGCATGCGCTAAAAGCTCTGCGCATGCGTGCTGTCTCCAGAGCGCACCTCCCGCTTTGGAGCCAGTGCGCGTGCACGCAGTTTCATGCATGCGCACTGGGCTTCAAGGCGGGAGGCGCTCTCTGGAGCCAGTGCGCGTCAAGACAGATTGACGCATGCGCACTGGGCTCCCCTCGGGAGCAACTGGGGGGGGGGCGCAATTTTTTTCGCGTACCCCCCGGGAATAGGTAGGTCCGCCCCTGCCTGTAGTTGTCGATCTGGCCCAGAGATTTTGGGGGGGGGGGATCAATGGACAGTGCCATAGAGGTGAACCTAAAGAGGCAGCGGATCCATTTCAAAATCTGACACCAGCATTGACTTGTTTCCCCTAGGATCTTTTGACTTGAACTCCCATCGTCCCTTATAACTACCCATTATAGCTCTGGATTAGTTAAGTTGCTCCAGAGAGAGTTTGCCCATGACTACTGAACTTTACCTGAAAAGGGCAATTGCAAGGATTTCTGGGGGCACAAATTCTGGGGAAAGCAGAACCCCAGCAGTCCTGCTCAGCGCTCCATGGGAAATGAGCATGCGGAGGTACCATGGAGCCAAATGCTCAAAAGTTACTAGGCAGAACCATTGATAGGAAAAGGTAGAAAGTCTGGAAAGTACAGCTTTAAATGTCTATTGAAATATAGCTCCAGTTCATGCTACATGGGCGGGGGAGTATATTTATACATTTCATAACTGTTGGAGCTAGAGTTGGATTATGGATTATGTCACATGACATTCTCCAGCTAGAAAATCATTCCCTCCTGAGCCTTTTAAGCATTGGGTTATTTGAAAAAAGAAATCAAATTGGCAACTTCAAGGCACAGACTTACGCAAAGGGATTTCAGTCCCAATTGAACCAAATCCTACTGCACGGCCGGTCTTCCTGTTTACCATGGGACGGCACCCAGGAACCAAACTGGTCCTCTGGATTCCCACTGTTTGAAAAGCTTTAGGTGGATTTTGCACTGAATAGGGGAAACTGCTTCTCTGTATTACTTCCACTGTGTAGGTAGTGATAGGATCTTTTTGAACCCAAAGAATTACCCCCAAGTGTCATTCTTACTTTCCCAAATGTGTCCCTTGTCTGGGTGTCATGCGTGAAACTGCTTGTAGATTGGTTATGCAATCCTGTTCAGCAATAATGGGCAAGATCCAAAGTTCGGTAGTAGTCAAGCACACAGACAGAGCTCCATAGGTGCAACAGTTCATTGTTTCCCTATGTGGTAGCAATTATGTCATGTGCATATCAAATATCTTGCATGCACTGGATTTAAGTGAACATGTCTTGCAGATGTGAAGCTTTTGGCAGGTTGCGTTGATTTTATGGAGAACATGGAATCAGCCAGGATGAAGCCATTTTTGTTGTTGTTTTGGCCTTCTGTAGTCATGTATATTCGTTTCCCTTTGAAACATTTTTTTTCAAAAAAAAAAAGAGCCAGTTTCGGAGATTTGTCAAGGCTTGACCAAGGGCACTTTCAGATAGGCAGTTATCCCAGGATCATTCGCGTTCATCCGCGTGGGCCTGTCCACACCCACCCCAGAAAGTGAACAGATGCTCTCGCGGGACTGGCCCATGAGAACACCTAGAAGCCCTAACCCCCTCCCCCAAGGCCCCCAGACCCCTTTCTAAATTAAAGAAAATTTACCCAGCCTCCAGTGCAGTATTGCAGCATCTCTCCCTGCACGTAGAAATGATTCGCCGGGGGGGTGGGGGGGGGAGAGGAAAATAGCTGCTGCAAGACCGTACTGGAGGCCGGGTAAGTTTTATTTACTTTCAAAAGGGGTTTGAGGTCTTTGGGGGAAGGGGTGGGTATTCCCTCGGTCTTGTGGACTAACTTAGTCTGGAAAACTGTGGGAATGGTGTCTGGAGTGTATTATTCCAAGAAGGCATGGAATAAACACAGGGTTTTCCTGGTTTGTGGTGAATTATCTGGTTGTGGTGAATTATCTGGTTGTGGTGAATTATCCGGTTGTGGTGAATTATCTGGTTGTGGTGTTATCTGGACAGCCGCCTTTTTATTACAGAAGTGTCCACAATAAAGGGGCTGTCTAGATCCGCCCTAAGAGACCAAACAAATGGAAGGGGAAATAAGAGATTTTCTACGGTAGAAACTAAATCATTCACAATCAGGCAGACTTCTTTGGAAGATATAAAACAAATTCTTGAGAGAAAAGAGCTTTTTGGGGCAGAAGACAGCATTCGCTTCCATCTCACTGATGTTTCATAGGTCATTAGAAGTCACCAGGCTAGAAGTTTAGTTCTTATCTCGATTATATCCCAAGTATATTCCTTTATTTTGTTCCCTGGAAATGAATACCTGGCTCTCATACCTAAACAGTGACAGCTTCCATATCTATGGAGCTAGTGAATCTGTCCAGCTTTCAGTCCCTATCTTAAAGAAGCTAGTAAGGGAGCTGAATCCTACCCTCCATCTAGATCAGCGTTTCTCAACCTGGGGGTCGGGACCCCTAGAGGGGTCGCGAGGGGATGTCAAAGGGGTCGCCAAAGACCATCAGAAAACACAGTATTTTCTGTTGGTCATTGGCAGGGTGGGGTCTGTGTGGGAAGTTTGGCCCAGTTCTATCATTTGTAAGGTTCAGAATGCTCTTTGATTGTAGGTAAACTGTAAATCCCAGCAACTTCAACTCTCAAATGTCAAGGTCTATTTTCCCCAAACTCCACCAGTGTTTACATTTGGGCAGATTGGGTATTCCTGCCAAGTTTGGTCCAGATCCATCATTGTTTATGTCCACAGTGCTCTCTGGATGTAGGTGAACTACAACTCCAAAACTCAAGGTCAATGCCCACCAAACCCTTCCAGTATTTTCTGTTGGTTGTGGGAGTTCTGTGTGCCAAGTCTGGTTCAATTCTATCATTGGTGGAGTTCAGAATGCTCTTTGATTGTAGGTGAACTATAAATCCCTGCAACTACAACTCCCAAATTACAAAATCAACCCACCCACCCACCCCCAACCCCTCCAGTATTCAAATTTGGATGTACCAGGTATTTGTACCCAACTTGGTCCAGTGAATGAAAATACATCCCGCATATCAGTATTTACATTACGATTCATAACAGTAGCAAAATTACAATTGTGAAGTAGAAACAAAAATAATTTTATGGTCGGGGGTCACCACAACATGAGGAACTGTATTAAGGGGTCACGGCATTAGAAAGGTTGAGAACCACTGATCTAGATTTTAGTCTGAGCTCTAAAGGCTGACCAACCTATTGGACATTATTCCTAAACAAGGTTCATCGCCTCAAATGGTTTCTTTAAAGTTCAGGCTAAAATTAAGATTGGATGAAGCACACTGATGAAGCTTCCAACTGCCTAAAGTGAAAAAAGTGCTTTCTCATGCTGGTTCACAGATTCTGGCGATCGTCATCTTTAAAAGCAGTGTTTCTAAACTCTAAGGCAGTGTTTCCCAACCGCTGTGACACGGCACAGTAGTGTGCTGTGACGGACCTCCTGCTGTGCCGTG
Organism: Anolis apletophallus; assembly: GCA_030556195.1. Classification (NCBI taxonomy): domain Eukaryota; kingdom Metazoa; phylum Chordata; class Lepidosauria; order Squamata; family Anolidae; genus Anolis; species Anolis apletophallus. Next base: position 21,538,718 of record JARBWK010000012.1, read on the forward strand.
AGAAAAGCTCTCTGCCCCCCTTCCTTTCCCCCTCCTGCCGAACTCCTGCTGCTTGGGGGAGGAGGAGGAAGGGCCGGGAGGCGGCGAAGAAAAAGAAGAAAGGGCCAGGGTGCCGCCTCCTTCGGCCGTTTCCCCAGCCAGCCTCCAATCCGCCATGACTCCCGCCCCTCGCTCGCTGAAGCCGCGTGGAGGAGGAGCCCCGCCCACTGAAGCCCGTCCACCACTCATGCTCCTCCTCCTCCGTGTGGCTTCAGCTTCAGCTGTGGGAGAGCTAAAGCCGGGGGGAGGGGCATGGTGCAGCCTGGCTCCACCCCCTCCCCCGGCTTTGGCATTCCCAGCAGCTGCTCCAGCCTTGAAGGGGCTGTGCCAAGCCAGCATTGCCCCCTCAAGGCTGGAGCCATTGCCCCCTCAAGGCTGGAGCAGCTGCTGAGAGAGCTGAAGCTGGGGGGAAGGGGCGGGGCATGGCACAGCCTGGCTCAGCCTGGCTCTGCCCTCCCAGCCTTGAAGGGCTGTGCCAAGCCAGCATTGCCCTCAAGGCTGGAGCAGCTGCTGAGAGCTGAAGCTGGGGGAAGGGGCGGGCATGGCACAGCCTGGCTGCCCCTCCCCGGCTTTGGCACTCCCAGCAGCTGCTCCCTGCAGGCCACCATCCCCCAGCTGTTATTTACTGTGTTAGAGTGTCATTTTGTGTCATTTTGGTTGGTGGTGTGTCCCCGGATATTTTTAATGTTAAAAGTGTGCCGCGGCTCAGAAAAAAGGTTGGGAAGCACTGCTCTAAGGAAAGGAAAGTGTGAAATCAAAAGAAAAAGGCACAATCCAGCAGGACTGTTTACTTCACAAATCTTCAAATACACTGAAACTGGCTGCAGTTCTGTTTCCTGGTGGATGGGACCCTTGCAGAAAGATCCTAATCTCTATGGAGAAAGTAATTACAAACTCACAGCATTTCTTTTTTCAAAAAAATATGCACATGTTTTAGGAAACAACTCTTTTCTAGGGGAAATTAGATTACATTAACTGCTGCTGAGTGGCTTTTTTCACGTATTGTCGAAGGCTTTCATGGCCGGAATCACTGCGTTGTTGTAGGTTTTTTTTTGGGCTATATAGCCATGTTCTAGAGACATTCCCTCCTTTTTTAATCATTGTTGGTTCTTGCTTTTCGGTTTATTCGTTGAAGCTGAAATTCCCTGATGTGATATTTACGTTTTCTTTAAATGAAAAACCAAGCTGTTCTTCCAGTACAAGCTTTTGGAACAGCAAGTGTCTGTTGCATACTAGAGCACTTTACTTGTATGAGGAACAAAACCAGATTTATTTATTTTCAATTTGTTTAAAGGGCCATAAATTGATCATCGCTGTAGTGAACTACCAGGGTAGGAAAGGCAGTCTTGCTTGCATTGGTTCAGTAGAGCTGGATGAGGCTCCAGCTCCTCATGCGGGGACAGTGGCGCAGTCTCCCACAAGGATGGGTTAAACCCCTGTGCTGGCAGAACTAAAGACTGACAGGTGGCAGGTTCGAATCCAAGGAGAGCATGGATGAGCTCCCTCTACAAGCTCCAGCTCCTCATGCGGGGACATGAGAGAAGTCTCCCACAAGGATGGTAAAACATCAAAACATCCAGGCATCCTCTGGGCAACGTCCAGGGGCGGTCCGACGTATACACGAAGTAAGCGGCTGCTTAGGGCGCCAACTTCTGGGAAGGGCGCCATCTACTGGGAAGGGCGCCGCCACGCCGGCTGTGCCGCCGTAGCAAACCTCCCTGCTGCTGCGTCGGCTTCAGCGCCTGGCCTGCAGGAGCTGAAGTTGAGCTCCGGAGCCACTGCGCATACCCAGAAGCTCCTGCAGGCGCAAAAGCCAAAGCCTGTAAACACGTCACGTCAGCACTCCATCCGTATTCGGCACGCGGGGTGCGGAGGCAAAGGGAGGGGTTAAGCCTCTCCCTTTGCCTCTGCCCTCTGCGTGCCGAATACGGAAAGAGTGCTGACATGACGTGTTTACAGGCTTCGGCTTTTGCGCCTGCAGGAGCTTCTGCGCATGCCCAGAAGCTCCTGCAGGCGCAGAAGCCTGTAAACACGTCACGTGATTGGGCAGCCAGGGGGCGGAGGCAAAGGGAGAGGGGGTGGAGACAAAGGGAAAGGGGGCGCCAAAGTAATGTTCACTTACCATATAAAATAACCTTAGACCGCCCCTGGCAATGTCCTTGCAGACAGCCAATTCTTTCACACCAGAAGCGACTTGCAATTTCTCAAGTCGCTCCTGACATGCCCAAAAATGAAAAAGTAGAGCTGTGCGTGCTCTGTATACACAAGTAGACATTTATGTATAGCTTAACAAAGTCTATTCCTGACCAAAAGAGTGTAGGCAAAGCCTGGTAAACTGTCATGAGCTTGACCCACATTAGGTATATGCAACTGGGCTGGAGGAACAGTGCTTCCATACCCCCTCCCCTGCAGCCACCTCTATCACCCTCTAATATGCTATACAAGGGATCAGGAGACAAGCTTTAGTGTCTGGAGGAAGACAGGAATCCCAGAAAATTGGACAGAGGAACTTTTTCCCATAGCAGGAAATACATTCTAGATCAGGCATGGGCAAACTTCTGCCCTCCAGGTGTTTTGGACTTCAACTCCCACAACTCTTAACAGCCGGTAGGCTGTTAAGAGTTGTGGGAGTTGAAGTCCAAAACACCTGGAGGGCCCAAGTTTGCTCATACCTGTCCTAGATCCAGTCCCTGAACATATTTTCATATTTTCAAGCCTGGCATATTTGTTTATAGCAGTCAATGTCTTTGTCTTCCCAGATACGTCGTAAGGACTAGAATAATACAAGGATGATGATGTCTTCACAAGATGCGTAGTACTGTCAAACATGCAAGGATTCTGAAGTCGGTTTTGATACTTGAAACGAACTCACAGGCTTCGAATTCTTTCCTTCTAAACATGCATCTTGCACCAGATTTTAGTTGGTGGATCTTCCTTAAAAACATATAGGTACTTCAACCCTGAAGGGTCCCATCTATTGCCTTGAATTTTTTAAATAAGTTACCAAACTGGTAGAGATATCGCCCCGTTAGTTTGGATCCGTTTGCTCCAAGATTCCTTTGCATACGACTTACTCACTGGACTCAAAGATGGAAGGTTGGCTTTATACCAAGAAAGCCTTCGCAAATTATGTCTGCAGTCTGTTCAAAGAAATATTGATACTATTCACAGGCTTATTCAGCTCTTCAGTACTTGCAATTGAATCTGTGAACTGGCTGAGGTTTGCTTCAGACATAGCGGGCAACTATTATTTACACAGTTTGTCCTAGATCAGGGCTGTCCAACTTCTTCGGGCCAAGGGCCGGAATTCAGGTGGCTGATCACCTTGGGGGCCGGAGCGGAGGGGGTGGCCGCTCCCGGTGGTGTGGCCGCAGTGGGGGCGTGGCCGCTCGCAGGGGCGGAGCCGCTCCCACCCTGGAGCGCATGCCCAGCGTCCTGCGCGGCCCGTCCCTTTTCGGCGGGGTGATGTCAGGCGCCGAAAAGGGGCGGGTCACGCAAGATGCCGGGCATGCGCACCAGGGCAGGAGGCGGGCTGGGGGATCAGCGAGCCGCCCTCTGCCGTGTCCCTAGCTCTTGCAGCGGCTGTGTCTGAAGGAAGGTAAGCCTGGGACACGGCGAAGGGCGGCGCGTGAGGAACAGGCAGGGGGAAGTCCCGCCCCTAGGGCATCTGACGTGGTTTCCCTCCACCTCCTCCTCACTCACGGCCCCTCCCCCCCCCGAGGATGAAATTTTTTGGAATTCCCCAAAAAAATTTTAAAAATATAAAAACTGATGTCTTGCAGGGGGTTAGGGGGCCATAAGGAAGGGGTTTGGGAGCCATGTACGGCCCACGGGCCGCCTGTTGGGCAGCCCTGTCCTAGATCTTGTATTCTACCACGTCTTTCTTAGTCAAGAACTAAAAGAAGAGCTTGGGCCGATCCATTTTCACTTTTAAACAAACCATCTGAACTCTGAAACACTGCTGCCAAGAAACAAGTATCGGAAATGATAGTTTATTAATCCTGGTTTGTTTGAACTAGTGGAAAATGAAAGATATCATTGCTTCTTTTTTTTTTTGCAGAAATAAACAATGGCAGTTTGTTTAAAACTGAACACGAAAGCTTCCTATCTGATCTAGGCGTATGATATCGAGTGTATTTATTTTACGTGCATCTTAAAAATACAAATAAATAAGAAAAGAGCATGGGAGGTATACCAACGCTCTTTCATATAGTAGGCAGGCCCGGATCACCCATAAGGCCACACTAGGCCACGGCCTAGGGGCGCAGCCGAGGGGGGGGCACCAGATCCGGACCCCCATATTTTTTTAAAAGTCAATCTTCAGGAGCTTCTGCGCCTGCGCTCCATTCATGCTCGCCCCACACCCCCCCTTTGCTGAACTCCTCCTTGGGTCCTCCCCACCTCCTCGCTGCTCCGCACACCTCCTTCTTCCTCAGTGCGCCCCGGGGGTGAGCCTTCCCTTCCTTCCTCCTCGCCATGCGCTTCCCTTCCTCGTCCTCCACGACGCGCCCGGCTTCCTTGACTCAAGGAAGCCAGGTGCACAGGGTCGGATCATCGGCCTGTGCTGCCCAAGGCTAAATGTCTAAATGCCGCCCCCTGGGGAGTGGGGTGGGGCCTCGAGGGAGGGGCTCGGGGGCAGATTTTGGGAGGGAGCCGGGCCTGAAGGAAGGGGTGAGGGTCCGCCGCCCCTAGGGAGACTCACGTGGCTTTCCCTGCCGCCACCGCTCGCACAGGCGCCCCCTCCCTTCACTGAAGGAAGGAGTGGCGCCCACCTGCGAGCGGGCAGTGGCGGGGAAGTCGCGTGAGTCTCCCTAGGGCGGCGGGACTTCCCTCACCCCTTCCTTCCTTATGAAATGGTAATCCACCCGAGGCAAGTGTCTCGGGTGGCCTTATGGGTAATCCGGGCCTGCGGGCGCATGGCGAGGAGGAGGAGGAAGGAAGGGAAGGCTCGACCCCGGGGCATGCGGAGGAAGAAGGAGGCGTGCTGAGCTGCGAGGAGGAGGAGGTGGGGGTGCGGTAGAGGTTGGTTTGGGGGCGTAATTCCAAAGTGTGGCCTAGGGCGCCAAAATTGGTTAATCCGGGCCTGATAGTAGGCCTCCTGTTACATTTGAATCCAGCCTGTGCAGGTATTGCCCTTGAGAAGGTAAATGTTGCTTGTCTGGTAATGATCTGTGTTCTTTCATGCACACATGCATACTTGCAAGGCATTACTTGATGCCACAGCCATCAAGGGATCAGCAAGTACGTGTGAAACAGCCTACAAGCAAGTATTTCAGTGCATGAAGCTCTTTTTTTCCTCTGGGACTGGAACAATGCTAGCTTGTCTAACCAATACCTGGAATTAACTGGACTCCTGCCTTTGTAGCCCATTTAAGTCACCAGACACTGTACAATTGACTCCCATGGGGTTGGGATGTGATCCTTTTGTGAATAAAGTCCTTTACTTGCTTTGCTATGTTGCACAGCATTTTTCTGAGATGTGGCCATCACTTTTCTGACAGGCTGGCTGCTCTGGCTGTGGCGAATAAATGCACTTTCGAGTTCAGTGTTAAATCAATATAATACCGATGTTTTGTACATTGCAGACGTTGCTGCCAAACATATTTAGGATCTATGTCGAAACCTTTTTATATAAAATGAATAAAAACCTTAGCATTACTGTATAACTTGAATAGTTGGAGCTGATATTTGTATTTTTTAATTACTGTTGATTTTTAAAAACAAAGCGAACCCGAAAATAAGAAGTATGGGTCATTATATTTGTGTTTTGCTTTAACAGCAATATTCTTTTTGTGGTGAATAACGAAAGCGGAAGATTGAAATAATATTTAAATATTATAATCTATGACTCATGTTTTTCCTTCCTGTATCTTATAATTTCGAGATGGATAATAAATAGAGAGAATTATAACATGCTTCCTGACAGTAGAATTGCTATACTTCTATTTTAATATTTTCTTGCAAAGCTAGGTTACAGTCCACCCAAAGTAAGCACCCTAGTCTGCACTTATATGTATAGCTCTCTCCTAGATGTCTGGATGATACTGGTCCCTATAGAAGTATGCCAGAGGTCTGTCTGTTGCTTGTTCATCCAACAACACATATTCTACTTCTTGCTACAGACCAGCACATGGTGTACTTCCTTTGTCCACATTACTGGTTAAAACACTGGATTTCTCCAAACCCTAAAGCAGGGGTAGGGAACCTATGGCTCGGGAGCCAGATGTGGCTCTTTTCATGATTGTATCTGGCTCTCCAGAGCAGCCAGGGCCTCAGCTTCCCAGCATGCAGTGGGGAGGAGTGACACAAATGCACCACGACTGCAGCTTCCGCACCGCCATCGCCGCCTCTTCCTCATCCCCCGCTGTTCTCGGGGCCCTGTGCCCTCTTCGACGGGGATGGTAGAGCCCGGCGGCGGCACCTCGCCCCCTTCTTCCTCTTCGTTCTCCGCCACGGGCCTTGGGGGACCAGCAGAGGCAGGCCTGGCCCTGGCGCCGCGGACCCAGCCTTGCTGCCCCCGGGGGACGCCCAGCTCATCGTCCTAATCATCGGGCAGCTCAAGAGCCGCAGCCTCTTCAACGCCGTCTGGAGGGAATGCCTCACCAACGTCGACGCCAAGGTCCGCCTTGGCCCCGCGCCTTCCTCCCCCTTCCTTCCTTTCTCTTCCTTTCTTTTTCCCTCTCTTTTTCTTTCATTCTTTTTCCTCCCTCTCTCCCTACCTTCTCTTTCCTCACTCCCTCTTTGTTCCTTCCTTCCTCTTCCATTCTTTCCTTCTTTCCTTCCTTTTATTTATTTATTATTTATTTATTTGCTTTCCTTCTAGACCGCCTCTCTCAGCCTGAAGGCGACTCGAGGCGATGTTTCCCTCCCTCTCCCCCTTCTTTCCTCCACTCTCCCTTTTCCTTCCTTCCTCTTCCATTCTTTCCTTTTCTCCTTCCTTTTCCCTCCTTCTCTCCCCTTCCTTCTTTCCTCCATTTTCCCCTCTTCCTTCCTTCCTTCCTTCCTTCCTTCCTCCCCTTTCACCCTTTCCTTCTCTCCTTCCTTTCCCCTCCCTCTCTCCCCTTCCTTCTTTCCTCCATTCTCCCTCTTCCTTCCTTCCTTCCTTCCTTCCTCTTCTATTCCTTTTCCCCAAGTCTTCCTTTTCTTCTCCTTTCTTTTCACTTCCCTCTCCCCCCTTTGTTTCTTATTTTCCCTTCATTATTTTACTTTTTTCTCACTCCCTTTCCTTTCTTTTCCCCACCCTTTCCTCCCTTCCCATTTCCTTTTTCTTTTTCCCTCCTTGTCTCTCTCCTGCTTTTCTTTTCTTCGTTTTCCATAGTTCGTTCTTTTCTTTCTTCCCCTCCCCTCCCTCCTTTATTTCCTCTTTCTTTCCCCCTTCCTTCTGTCTTCTCTTCCTTCCCAGAGTCCTGGACATGCCTTTTGCAGAGCCAGGTCTGAAGTGTCTCGTCATTCTGCCGGGGGAATCCTTTTCTCATAGTATGTACGTATATACTCACATTTAGTTGAATTCTTAAATTCAGTATATATATATATATATATATATATATATATATATATATATATATATACACACACACATACATACACACATACATATAGGCTCTCTCTGAAATAAATTTCCAAATATTTTGCATTTATGGCTCTCTGAGTCAAAAAGGTTCCCGACCCCTGCCCTAAAGAGTAGGTCACCTTAACAGTCATGTTTTACTAAGGAACCTTAAGGCAATTTTTCTCTTAATGTCTTTCAAATATGGAACTCTTGATTTTGTACCGGGAATGTGGCGCAGCTGGCTAAGTGTCAGCTGCATAAGATCTCTCTGGCCAGTAGGTCATGAGTTCAAGGCCTGCCCGGGTCGAGGTGGGTGCTCGACCTTTAAGTGTAGTTGCATCTGTCAAGTAGGAGATAAAGGTACCACATTAAGTGGGGAGGCAAATTTTGACTGAATTATGAGGCCATTAAAGAACTCCAGGAATGCTGAGGGATGCGGAAGGAACAACAAGGGACGCTGGGAACGCTGAATGATGAGGAGTGCGTCAGCTTCCCCTGGTGGCCAGAGTTTGCCTCTGTTCGTCTATATGTGTGTGTGGAAACGGCAGGGATTGTCTGCTAAGTATGTGTACCTGTAATCCGCTCTGAGTCCCCTTCGGGGTGAGAAGAGCGGAATATAAATAAAGTAAATAAATAAATAAATTTGCTTACATTTCAATCTTCAGGCGTCTCTCACACACCCCTTCTTTGTTGGCAAGATATACTGCACATTTATAATTTTTAGTATTTATCCATATGATTAGCTATTACTGGAGTCGACCATATCTACGTAACAGATTCAGATGATCCTCTGAATTTTCCTCATCTGAAATGCCCATCAGCCCTTAGCACAGCCAATGGTAAGCAGCAATATAGGAATAGCAGTTCAATACCATCTAAATGAGCATATTCACCAGCGGCTCTGAGCTGGATCACAGACTGGGCAACGCTAGAGAAAAAGGAAACTATTGATATTGGAAATGCCACGAACTGAGGAGGGGCTGGCATGCGTACCTCTGGTACAACAAAGCCAAGGTCGAGAAGAACTTTACGAACCATTTTATTAGAGCCGCCCTTCTGAAGATTTGGAATAAGTATAAAGATTTATTTTATCAAAAGACTCCCCTTTGGATCTCTCCTACAGAGGCTCAACAGGTGAAAGAGATTTCCGCTGTTAAATGGCCAACTTATAAAGTATTAATACAAAAATATAATAAAACATGGAGGCTAAAGACCTTACAAGAATTAAGACAGTGTTTCTCAACCTGGGGGTCGGGACCCCTGGAGGGGTCGCGAAGGGGTGCCAGAGGGGTCGCCAAAGACCATCAGAAAACAAAGACCATCAGGCGGTTGTCAGCGCCGCTTGGCCCGGTTGTTGTCCTAACGGGTCAAGCCTCGCGCGCCATCAGATAAGAACAGCATCTGGCGGGCTTTGAACTGGAACCGCCCTTTGAAGTGCCAGGCTCCTTTTCCTGAACTTTGATATGCGGAGAGCCGGATGGTCATCCCTGAGGAAGGAGGGGCACAGCAGGGGGCGGGCCAGGGAGGGCTTTTGAAGAGAACCTCGCGCGGGAAAACTTTAGTCTATCTGTGCCTACTTTGGATTAAGGACCTATTAAACCATCTTTCCTTCAACCATGCTTGGAGTGAGCTTGATTTACTAGACCCCCCTTGCCGGAGCTTACATAAAGATAGACTAAAGTTTTTCTGTGTGGGACGTTTGGCCCAATTCTATTGTTTGTGAGTTTCAGAATGATCTTTTATTGTAGGTGAACTATAAATCCCAGCAACTACAACTCCCAAATGACAAAATCAATCCCTCCTCCCAATCCCACATTTATTCAAAATTTGGAGTATTGGGTATTTGTGGCAAATTGGACATGTTGGGTTTTTGTGACAATACATCCTGCATATCAGACATTTACATTACGATTCATAACAGTAGCAAAATTATAGTTACAAAGTAGCAACGAAAATAATGTTATGGTTGGGGGTCTCCACAACATGAGGAACTGTGTTAAGGGGTCGTGGCATTAGGAAGGTTGAGAACCACTGAATTAAGAGATCAAGGTGAAGTTATATCTTGGTTCCACTATGCGCAAATAAGGGAGTATTATAAGCAGGATGTGAAGAGGGACTTCTGTAGCCAAGAAACAGTATGGGAGAAAGCGATGAAAGGAGAAAAGAAACAAATTTCCATATTTTATAATAAGTTGCTCCAATGGGATATGGAGGAGGAGACAATAAAAGAAACAATGGCGAAATGGGCACAAGAGCTGGGGCATACCATCCTCCTACAGGAGTGGGAAACCCTGTGGAAGAAAAAAACCAAATATTCTGGCTTCACCAGTCTCACCGAAAACTGGTTTAAAATGTTTTTTCACTGGTACTTAACCCCAGTGAAACTGGCAAAATTTTACAAAAATCTCAAGGACAAGTGTTGGAAATGTGAGGAACACAAGGGAACTTTTCTCCATTGTTGGTGGTCCTGCAAAAATGTTAAGAACTTCTGGAATTCCGTACATTACCACGTAACGAAAATACTGGATTACAAATTTGATTTGAAACCAGAACATTATTTACTTAACATAATGGATGATGAGATAAAGGATAATGAGGACAAAATTTTCTTTTACATGGCAGCGGCGGCTAGGATTGAACTAGCAAAAAAATGGAAAACTAAGGAAATACCAAGTATAGAGGACTGGCTAATAAAATTAAGAGAGGTTATGGAACTTGATAACCTCAAAAACCTGGTAAGTGACTGCAATAAAAAGAACAAGATAAATTGGACCCGAGTGAAGGACTATCTGAAAGAACTGGAAATTAAAAATGGGAAGAAAGACGGGAAAACCAAGAAAAAGACTAAAAGTTTAAGACCTCAGGTCTGAAGGAGATGATAATGGCAAACTATAACTGTTATAAGAGGAAGGGACATTATCAAGTATTCAAGGCGCACCCTACACCAGAACTGGAAGCCAACATCCATTATGGACTAGAGCAGTGTTTCTCAACCTGGGGGTCAGGACCCCCAGAGGGGTCGCGAGAGGGTTTCAGAGGGGTCGCCAAAGACCATCAGAAAACATATTTCTGATGGTCTTAGGAAGCCCTTGGCAGAGAAGGTTGAAGATCTCTCTGCTGTGATTGGCAGGCCTCTCTGCCAAGGGGAAGGCTGCTTCTGAGACTCCAAGTGGGGAGGGGAGAGCAGGCGTGCTCAGCGCATGGCAGCATGATGCGCATGTGTGGGTAAGGGAGAGTGTGTGATGTGGCATGGAGGCTCAAGTCAGCTAGTCCCTTCAAGGCATGTGGGTTCTGTGTAGGAAGTTTGACCCAATTCTATCATTGGTGGGGTGCAAGGGGCTCTTCGATTGTAGGTAAACTATAAGTCCCAGTAACTACAACTCCCAAATGTCAAGATCTATTTTCCCCAAACTCCACCAGTGTTCACATTTGGGGATATTGAGGATTCGTGTCAAGTGTGGTCCAGATCCATCATTGTTGAGTCTATAGTGCTCTCTGGATGTAGGTGAACTACAACTCCCAAACTCAAGGTCAATTCCCACCAAAATCTTCCAGTATTTGCTGTTGGTCATGGGAGTTTTGCATACCAAGTTTGGTTCAATTCTATCGTTGGTGGAGTTCAGAATGCTCTTTGATTGTAGGTGAACTATAAATCCCAGCAACTAAAATTTCCAATTGACAAAATCAACCCCCTCCCAAAAAGAAAAGACAGTTATGAAGGTGCAATGAAAATAATGTTATGGTTAGGGTCTCCACAACATGAAAAACTGTATTAAGGGGTCGCAGCATTAGGAAGGTTGAGAAACACTGGACTAGAGACTTACTGGCTATCTAATTCCTCCTCTTATTCCACCCTTCTCTAGGTTACACCCTCTCTTTTTTTCTTTTTTTTTTCTTCCCCTTCTCTCTCTTTTCTACTCTTAAGTTTTCCTTTCCGCCCTCCTTTCTATACTCTCTTTCCCCATGCCTCTCTAATGCTATATCCCCGCACTCCCTGACCCTCTACTATCTGCTGTATAAGCTACTTGAATCTGTTTTTATGGTATGTTTTTGGAAAATGCAAAATAAAGATATTTTTTTAAAAAATAATAAATGAGCATATTCACCATTCTTGATCTGCACATTTCTCCACCATTTATAATGAAATGACCGTATTATGCTTTCGGAGTATGACACTGGGTGCTATTTTGCTCCTGCTGTAGCTCAAATATTCTCTACTATATTGCTTGTCTGTTTATGGAACTTCATGACAATAGCTTTCTTACCCTACATCAGTGTTTCTCAACCAGTGTGCCGTGGCACACTAGTGTGCCGTGAGCGATCATCAGGTGTGCTGTGGGAAATTGGAACCCCCAATACCCTTTCTTCCCCCTCCTGCTGAACACTTTTTCTTCTCCACTCGGGCTCCCTTATGGGAGTTCTGTGTGGAAAGTTTGATTCCATTCCATCATTGGTGGAGTTCAGAATGCTCTTTGACTGCGGGTGAACTATAACTGCCAGCTGTTGAGCAAGACCTTCGTTTGTGTCTTTCTGCCATTCCTGCCAGGATATCTATGTTGTGTTCATCGAAACAGGACCAGGTTTCACACTGAGTGTATAAATACATTTTAAAACATATTAACTATATGTATTACTGTGTTTGAGTGTCATTTTTGTGTCATTTTGGTTGGTGGTGTGCCCCAGGATTTGGTAAATGTAAAAAATGTGCCACGGCTCAAAAAAGGTTGGGAAACACTGCCCTACATTATCAATGGGGAAACTAAAGGTGCCTTTATTAGGTGGACCTTCTGCAAGGAGTGCTGGGAGGGTGGGAGGAGTTTGGTGAATTCCTATGGCAACTCTGGAGGTGTCCCTCCATGTCATGTAACTCTGAGGTGGGATCTAGACTTCACTTTAAGTCATATGACCTAAGTGTTGCACCCCCGAGTTTGCCTTTTACTGGCTGGGGAGGACAGGCCATCTACCTCCACTGCTCCTACATTCAGTCTCTCCTCTTCTGCAACCCCAGGGGATAATACCAAATAGGTATCAGTGTTTTTCAACCTTTTTTGAGCCGCGGCACATTTTTTACATTTACAAAATCCTGGGGCACACCACCAACCAAAATGACACAAAATGACACTCTAACACAGTAATACATATAGTTAATATGTTTTTAAATGTATTTATACACTCAGTGTGAAACCTGGGCCTGTTTCGATGAACACAACATAGATATGACTTCCTCTCACATACTTATACATGGCTATCATGTCTTCTCTCAGCCTTTTCTTCAGGCTAAACATGCCCAGCTCTTCAAGCCGCTCCTCATAGGGCTTGTTCTCCAGACCCTTAAGCTGGTCCAGAAGCACATCTCCATCGTCAGCGGAGTGGCCTTTCACCACCTCCGACAGGCGAGGAAGCTGGCTCCCTACCTGTCCCGTCATGATCTAGCCACAGTGGTCCAAGCCACGGTCATCTCAAGATTGGACTACTGTAATGCCCTCTACATCAGCCTTCCTTTGTCGGTGATCCGGAAGCTTAAGCTGGTGCAGAACACTGCAGCTCGGCTGGTGGCAGGCCTTCCATCTTGCTGCCACATCACGCCTGTTCTGCGTGAACTGCACTGGCTTCCAATAGAGCACCGGATCACCTTCAAGGTGCTGGTTTTGACCTTTAAGGCCTTGAATGGTCTGGGCAGGGCCGGCCCCACCCATTCCGCCGACTACGCGGGCGCGTAGGGCGACGGGACTTGGGGGGGGCATCACCACCTGGGAGGGCGCCGCTGCGCCGCCACTGCGCGCCTCCACAGCCAGCCGCACTGCTGGGTGCCACCGCTGCCGCACTGCCCTGCGGTGCTGCTGTGCCGGGTGCGCCGGGCGCGCCTCCGCAGCTGACCCCACCAGTTGCACCGGCCGCGCACGCCTCCCAAAGCGCGGACGTTTCTGCGCATGCGCGAATGTCCGCGCATGGGCACTGCGTCCGAGCACGCCTGGCACAGGCGCATGTGCAAAAACATCCGCGCTTTGGGAGGCGCGCGGCGGCCCATGGGGCGGCTGTGCGGCGGCGGGTGGCGGCGGGCGGCGGAGGAGGAGGCGGGACCGAGTGACGCGGCGGCCGGGGGCGACAAAATTTTCTTCGCCTACTCCCCTGGAAAAGGTAAGGCCGGCCCTGGGTCTGGGGCCAGTGTACCTAAGGGACCCCCTCACCCAATACAATCCTCCATGACCACTGCGATCTGAGTGTCAGAACCTCCTGGTGGTACCCAGTTGCCAATCCATCCACCTGTCTTCAACACGGAGGAGGGCTTTAAGCACCATCGCGCCAGTCTTATGGAACGCTCTTCCCTACACAATCAGCGCACAGACCGATCTGTTAGCCTTCCGTAAGGCTTGTAAAACCCTCCTGTTCGTACAGCCGTTCGGTCTGTAGACAACTCTAGGCCACTTACTTGTAATGTAGGCCTTAAGAGTTACTTTTAATGTGTATCTGTCTGTTCAATTTTAATGTGTGGACATTGGTCCATTGTTTTACAGTGTTTTTTATGGTTTTAAGCATATGTAAGTCGCTCCAAGCCTATCGGAAGCTCCAAGGTAGGAAAATTAGGACTAATAAAGGGAAATATTTCTTCACCCAGAGGGTCATTGGGTTATGGAACTCACTTCCAGAAGAGGTTGTGACAGCTGTCAGCCTGAACAACTTCAAGGCAGGATTAGACAGATTCATGGATACCAAGTGTATCGCTAGTTACTGAAAAGGACATTCAAGTGCCACCTCGGAGTTGGTTGAGGTAGGCAGGATTTCCCCGGGTACTGGTTGTGGGGGGTTGGGAGCAGGTCAGGGTTTTGCCCTCCCTTCTGCTCAAGATCCCCGTGTACAACTGGTGGGCCACTGTGTGATACAGAATGCTGGACTAGATGGGCTGAGGTCCGATTCAGCATGGCTCTTCTTATGTTCTTATGTTCTTATGACTAACAAATCGAAATAATAAATAAATAAATAAATAAATACCATTACTGCCATCTGTTGAAGAGTTACGAAGGTGGAGGCATTGCTTTTCATTCAACCCTCGTACAAAGAAACCCTAACTAGTTGGTTTCTGTACAATTGTGGTGGTGTTAAAGGTTTTTCACAAGAGCTCTTCAGCAAGTCAAACCTGGAAAGGGCCTTATTTCTGTTTCAACCCATATATTTATTTATTATTTATTTATTATTCGGTCTTATATTCCGCTCCTCCCTGCAGGCTCGGGGCGGATCACATTATATTCCTCCTGGATCTACATCCCTCTCCCACCCTCCCAACTTCTCTCTCTCTTATCTTCAATATGAAAAATAAAGCATGGATGTTACAAATCCATCAAGAAAGATTGTGGAAATCCTTATTGCAATGCTCATCCACTTACACTGAGCAAGAATCCCTGACAGTGCAAGCTTGAATTTCTCCTTTGCTTCCTCTATATCAGGGGTGCTCACACTTTTTCAGCATGGGAGCTACTGATTAAAAAACCAAGTCCCAAAGATCACCTACCCAGAAATGTAAAACGTATAACTATTTTCTTATTTATTTATTTACGGTATATTTATTATTCATTTTTATGTACCGCTTCTTCCAGCAGGCTCGGGACAGATTACATGAAATGAAGTTATAAAACATCAACATTTCAATTTAATAACAACAATATAAAACAGAGCATAAAATACATCCAACCACCCCATTTCTCCCACACTGCCATATTACCACACATATTATCAGCCAGAAAGTAAGAAGAGAGGCTTTTGAACTGCAAGGCCATTTAATGCTCAGCAAGGTAAACAAAGGGGATTGCAAAAATACATCCAACCACCCCATTTCTCCCACATTTCCATATTCCCCAACATATATTTCTCAAGGAACAAAGCAAACAGAGAGGCTTTGGAGCTAAAAGGCCATTTTTAAACATTAAAAATAAACAAAGAGACATGCCACAGAACAATCAAGCACCCACCCCAAAGTAAAAAGACCGACCTTTGAGATGCGGTAAGGAAATGACCCCAAAGCGTCCTTCTTCTTCTCCTCCATCGTTGCTCCTATTTCCACGCCGCCAGCATACGTGCCACCTCCAAGAGCTCACGAGAAGTCAGAGAGGCAAAATGGGCGCTTCTGCGCATGCGCGCGGGGCCAGCCCTGCATCGCGTCATCCAGGGCTGCCCCCTTTGGTCTCCTACGACTCTGAGTGTCTGGAGAAGGACGGAGGGAGGAGGAGGAATCCAAAAGAGGGGGCCCATTCTGCCTCTTGGACTCTGGAGCTTTTGGAGGCGGCGCACAAGCAGGGAGCGGAGAGGAGCAACAACGGAGGACTTCTTTGCAGCGTGCAGGGGCGCATGAAGAAGACCAACAGCAAAAAACCTGGTCAGGGGCCTGAAGATCACCAGGATGAGGCCCGAAGATCACCCTGGTGATCGTAATCACCGTTCTGAGCACCCCTGCTCTATATCCTTTTCATGGGTCACTTTCTCATTCATAAGTCGACAGATGTGGCTGTTGTCTGACTGGATCATGGAGTAGAAGTTGTTTGAGCTCCGTCTGTTGACTTCCCCACGCTCGATCCAAGTCAGCAACGTCTGCACAGCCTCCAGAAACTTGGAATCACCTTTTAGCTTCTCAGCAACCATACTACATTCATGATCTAAATAGTGAACCACAGGAGGTGGGGACGGAGGGTGGAACTGCTCTTCAGCCATCCTCCTGCGATGGCGTTCTTCTCGGGCAAACATGCGCTGCTTGCATTCCCACTCATAGAGATCATCTCGGGCCTGTGCAAAATCCACATGGAGGCGACCTGTGTCCTTTTTGTCAGTGCTGGAGCCCAATCTGATGCGATAACCAGAGAGATAGATAGCCTTGT
The DNA here is from genome assembly GCA_030556195.1 of Anolis apletophallus. Classification (NCBI taxonomy): domain Eukaryota; kingdom Metazoa; phylum Chordata; class Lepidosauria; order Squamata; family Anolidae; genus Anolis; species Anolis apletophallus. Next base: position 21,555,170 of record JARBWK010000012.1, read on the forward strand.
CCACCATGTACTCCTCAGCAAAACGGACGTGGCAAAAATGCTTTTTACTCTTCCGAAGGGCTATGATTTCTCCACACTGCTCAAAAATCTCTACAATTGTCTCTTCTGTCCCATTTTACGGCAGGCCTCCAACAAACACAGTCTTGCATCCTGGAGGTCTTTCCCTTGTAGTGGGAGGGGGAAGGTTTGGATTCGGTGGGAAGAGTGTGCAACTTTTGCAGTGAATGATCTCCTTAGCCACGGGCATATCTGATGGGATCGGTGGTGGCACCATTCCCAAGCCAGGCATCAGGGGATTAATGGGTGGGATCCCTGTCATCATTCCAAGGGAAGGGTCAAAATCTGACAAGAGAGGATCTCCCGCTATTCCCACTGGGGCAATCCCCAAGTTATTCATGGCAGTGGCCCATGATATCAGAATCATATATTGAAAGTATCATGAGATGGAGATGTAGTAGCCTAATATTTGAAAAGTTCTCCCCAAATGTGCATGGCTCCCACCCATGAGTCTTCTGGATAGGAACAGTACTGACAGTATCCTTGGTTACAGTTGCTATAGCATTTCTCAGAATGTCATTTCTGCTCATTCTTCAAAAGCGTTTGGACATAAGCGTGGGAGATTTAGATCTCCACTAACACCAGGCTTCTCTCCTCTGCTCTCTCTAGGGAATAATCTATTACTATCTTCCTTTCCTGAAGAATATCTCAGATGCTTCTGGCAAAAAAACTTTCGTTTTTTGCTCTTCTCTTTATTCACAGTATAAGGTTTCTCCTCCTTCTTTCTATTCCCAATCCAGGATTTTCAGTCCTGAGACATTAAAAAAACCACCTACTTTTCTTGCTATTAAGTGCATCTTTTTCCTGCCCTCCCGCCACAACACAGCTAAGTAGTGCCGAGATTGTGACATTGTGATGTGCTGCCAATCAGAATATAGCCCATACATAGTTTCTGAAAACATCTACAGAAGGAAGAATATTGGTTAAATTTATTTATTTTATTTACTTTATTTATATTCCGCTCTTCTCACCCCGAAGGGGACTCAGAGCAGATTACAGGTACACATACTTAGCAGACAATCCCTGCTGTTTCCAACATACACACATATAGACGAACAGAGGCAAACTCTGGCCACCAGGGGGAGCTGACGCACTCCTCATCTCTCAGCGTTCCCAGCGTTCCTTGTTGTTCCTTCCGCATTCCTCAGCGTTCCTGGAGTCCTTTAATGGCCTCATAATTCAGTCAAAATTGGCCTCCCCACTTAATGTGGTACCTTTATCTCCTACTTGACAGATGCAACTGTCTTTCGGGCTGCAAAGGTTGACAGCAGGCTACACTTAAGGTCAAGCACCCACCTCAACCCGGGCAGGCCTCGAACTCATGACGTACTGGTCAGAGAGATCTTATGCAGCTGACACTTAGCCAGCTGCACCACATTCATTGTCCCCTCCAAAATTGATAATAAGTAGATCTCGGTTCTACTACACTGTGCTTAACTGTAGTACTCAAAACCTCTACCTCACCAAATTCCACATCCAGGGAATCCAGGTGATTCAGCCATAACATATAAAGCAGCATCAACTAGTAATAGCATGTAGTGTAAGACCCAATTTATCACATCATTGCCCTGTGCTGCTGCTGCTGTTACTCCTACGAAAGGATTATGGGCAAGGAACAACCTGGGAAGAGGGCTTTCCAGGTTGTTCCTTGCCCATAATCCTTTTGTACTTGTCCAACACTTTTTCCAAACGTCAGAAATATCAATTACAGAATTAAAACTGAAATAGTTACTGCTAGGGAAAGCATCCTTTCATCTGGAACCAATATGAGAATGGATTGAGCAAGAATCTGGGCTTGTTTGGCAGAGTAAATAAACTCATCTTCCTTGCACTTCCTCTAGATAGGCAAAGACAGTGATGATGTCTTTTCAATTGTCTTGGTGTTTAATTACATTTTGATTCCTTTCCTCATTTTTAAAACCATTTTGAACGTCACATACACTCAAATACATTCCATTTTGGTTAGGATGATGTTGTTGTTGTTGTTGTTGATGATGATGATATTTATATCCCACCCCATCTGCCTGAGGGGACTTGGAGCAGCTTACAACAATGTGAATAATACAACATAAACAACAATAAAACAAATAACCAATTTAAGTTAAATCAACCAAAATAATGGACAAATCAATAAAAGTGAACCAATCATATTAAATTAACATGCATCATCCATAAATAAACAGGGATCCCTACCAGTCCGGCTTCCGTATTGGGCATGGGATGGAGACCGTGCTTGTCGCCATTACAGACCAACTTCGCCACCAGCTGGACCAGGGCGGGTCAGCCCTGCTTGTCTTGTTAGACCTGACAGCACCGTTTGATACGGTAGATCATGCACTGTTGACCCACCGTTTAGCCGGCGTTGGGGTTGGGGGGACCGCCCTTCCATGGGTGGCCTCCTTCCTCCAGGGCCGGGGACAACGTGTGGAGGGGGGCGGGGAGGTCTCTGGGAGGCTCCCACTTAACTGTGGGGTTCCCCAGGGGGCAATCCTCTCCCCCTTATTATTCAACATTTCCATGCGCCCCCTGGCCCAGCTGGCCCGCGACTTTGGTCTGGAGTGTTACCAGTACGCTGATGACACCCAACTTCTGCTGAGAATGGACGGCAGGCCGGACACCGTACCCGATTGTTTCCATCAATGCCTCGAAGCCGTGACTGGTTGGCTGCGTGCCAGCCGGCTGAAGGTGAATCCGTCGAAGACGGAGATCCTGTGGCCTGGTCGTCCTGGAGAAACTCAAGCTAGTGCAGAATGCCGCCGCTCGCTTGCTGACGGGCTCGTCGGTGAGGGAGCACATCACGCCCATCCTCCGGCAGCTGCACTGGCTTCCCATTGAGTACCGAATTGCCTTCAAGGTGTTGGTACTGACCTTTAAGGCTCTACACGGCCTAGGGCCTGCGTACTTGAGGGACCGCCTTACCCCGTATTTACCCCCAAGATCACTGCGCTCAGATAAACAGAATCTGCTGACGATACCACCAATCCGCTCCTGCCACCTGTCTGCGACTAGACAGAGAGCCTTTCTGCGGCAGCACCGGCGCTGTGGAACTCTCTACCGGACAATGCTCGAGCCATCTCAGAGCTGGCTCCATTTAGAAGGGCCTGTAAGACCGCCCTCTTTGGACTAGCCTTCAATTAGGCCTAGAAGGATTGTACCCCAAGAAACTTTTGTATGTCACCCTGCACCTCGTGATGTGATGTATTGTGTTTTAATGTGTTTTTATGCTTTTACTGTAGGGCTACATGTCTGTGACATGAGGCTCATATATATTGTTGTTATCCGCCCCGAGCCTGTGGGGAGGAGCGGAATACAAAATCGAAGAAATAAATAAATAAATAAATAAATTGTGTTGAATAAAAGCAATAAAATAGTTAATTTAAATATTTAAATATTTTAAAAGATTAGGCTATAATTCTATGCTCCCCGGGAAGGTATCCCAACCTCTCTAGAATGTCTTCTAGCCCCCGGCTACATGCCTGCTCTGACCATAGGTCGATGTTAAAATGGAATTAAACTATCAATAACATTAAAGTTAAGTTGTGACATTCAATTACGTTGGCCTTCCTTTGTCGGCGACCCGGAAGCTCAAGCTGGTGCAGAACACTGCCGCCCGGCTCCTGTCTGGAACCCCAGCAGGCCGCCACATCACACCTGTTTTGCAGGATCTGCACTGGCTCCCAATTGAGCACCGGATCTCCTTCAAGGTGTTGGTTCTTACCTTTAAGGCCTTGCATGGCCTGGGGCCAGCGTACTTGAGAGACCGAGTCACCCCACACTGTCCCCTGAGATCACTACGCTCCGAGGATGCTAATTTGTTAGAGATAGCCTCGGCGAAATCGGCTAAACTGACATCTACTCGCCGGAGGACGTTCTCCGTTATAGCCCCTACGCTGTGGAACGCCCTCCCGGCTGGAACGCGGGCTATAAAGGACCTGCTCCCGTTTAGACGCGCCTGCAAAACTTATTTGTTTAAGCAGGCCTTTGGTGAGTAGGTCCTGCCCATGTTCCGCTTTAGCCGCTGTCCTGGGGTGTCACGTTGTCTAATTTCTGAACTGTACCTGGGGGTTTTGTATTTTGCTGTTTTAACTGTTTTAATTGTCTTAGATGTTTTATCGCATTGCTTGTGTGTAGTTGTACCTTCGGTTCCTGTGAGCCGCCGCGAGCCTCAGGGAGTCGGCGGCATAGAAGCCCGAATAATAAATAAATAAATAAATAAATTTAAAATATTAAAAGTACTTTTTAAAATCCTCTCTAAAAACATGTAGTTGCCGAAAAACTGTGAAAGTAAAGCAGTCTTTGCCTGCTGATGGAAAGATAGTGACAAAGGGGACATTATAGACGTTCTAAACATCATAGGAAGGGAGTTGCAGAGTCTAGTAGGGTTGCCATTTTTTGATATAAGAAATAAGGGACATTTACAGGATTTTTCACAAAAATAAGGGACACTTCATTAAAAACTTGAAACTCAAACATTATGTAGAAATAGTTTTATTAACAGAATAAGATAATGATTGAAACTCACAAAAGAAACTGACTTGTACCCTCTTAACAGTACATGGTATGTTTCTGCATGCTTTGTCATGCCGAAAAAAACATTATTAGAACTACCTTGTTTTCTCCATCTGTATTTAGTACTTGACTTTGCTGACTTTAAAAGTGCACTGTCTAAACATTAAAACAAAATAAATTTTATAAGACAGTACATCTTCATGATTACCCGAGAGACATCCGCCGAAGCGGAGGCGGGGTCGAGGGCGGGGCAGGGGACGGGGACGGAGGACGTCCCTCCCCCACTCTGCAATACCCCCCCTCCCATGGCGGTTGTCCCTCGGAAGGCGCCCCCCAGAGGGCCCCGTTCCAGGACCTTCAGGAACGCTACCCGTAGGCGCGGGACGCCTCCACCGACAAGCCCCCAATTTGGGAGGGTGGGCAAGCCGCAGACAACGAGGCACGGCCCACTGACTGACAATGACCAATATCGCAGTGGCTGTCACTGCTCTGACTTGGAGTCTTTGAGGACGCTCCTCGATTTGTAGGTCCCCCCCGGCTCCCCTCATTTGATGGACGTGCTTGATAGCTCTATCGGGTGGCTCTGCCCCTGGGCATGAGCCTGGTCTCCCCCCCCCCCCTATTTGCTGTTGGTTACCCTGTGATGTTTTACCTTCGTATGTCTTGTATGTTTATTTATGTATACTTTGTATCCTTGTTTGCCTTCGGCTCCTGTGAGCCGCCGCGAGCCTCAGGGAGTCGGCGGCATAGAAGTCTGAACAAATAAATAAATAAATAAATAAATAAATAAATAAATAAATAAATTATTATGTCAATAGTTAATGGTATAGTATAGTATGGGATACACAGCATTGTATAGTATTGGGATGCACAGCTAGGCCTATTTCAAGAGTAACTCTCAAGCAACCAGAAACTATCTTTATCCAACATGATCCAACATTCCCCTTGGGTAACGGTTAATTAGTCTACTGTACTTTGAAAAAGTCCTGTATCGTCTCTTCCTTCCAACGGGGACGCAGGCTGCCCTGCGAGTTGGAATCCCCGGGCAGGCATTGCCGTGGAAACAACAGCATGCACCTTCCTCTGGTGAACCCCGCCCAGTCCTGTCCTGCTAGTCAAAAATAAGGGACAGGGCCTGAAAATAAGGGACACAAATTTTAGGGCCAAAATAAGGTACGTCCCTTAGAATAAGGGACATATGGCAACCCTAGAGTCTAGGGACAACAACTAAGAAGGACCTGTTTCATGTTCCCACAAGACATGCCTCTCAAATGGTGGGGCTAAGAGAAGGGCCTTTGCTGAGGACATCAGGGCCCTGATAGGTTCATAAACTAAAACTCCAGCAGTATCCAAAGACATTTTCCTCATGGAGGCCACCCTCGTCAGTCAGCCTGGATCTAAGGTGTATAGGGCTTTATAGATCATCGGATATAGATCATTGCATTTTGCCCAATCCCTGATTTAGGATTGTTCTCTCATAGCATTGTTGTCGAGTTGCTTTCTATACCTTGTAGGTATCTGTACTCATATCACTCACACAATATAGGGCTACAAGACAAATAGAATTTGTCCCAAATGACGATATAGAGAAACTCTTTGTTTTTCTCACAACAGCTGCAAGAATGGTGTTTGCAAAACTATGGAAACAAAACCTTCTGCCCACAAAAGAGCAGTGGCTAGCTAAAATTATGGAGATAAAGGACATGGATGAATTAACATATTAGTCAAGACAGAACAATGGCAAAGGCGTTATAAGGACAGATTGGACCTTGATAGAAGAATACCGAAAAGAAGTGTATTAAAGAAAGCAAGGGAACACTGTCGGTAATTTAATAGTTAAGAAGAGCAACGGGGATGTCTCGTGTTTGATAAAAGAAAATTTTGATGAAAATGTATGATTAGCGCGGAATGAGAATGGAAGTCAACATACCCCTATGTATTCTTTCCCTCCCCATCCCTTACCCCTTCCCTCCCCAATGTGATTTTGTATGTCTTATATATATATATAATTTGTCAATAAAAACTTTTTTTAAAAAAAAAGACAAATAGAATTTGGATGCATTATCTATTGAGATCACGACTCAAAGAATCCACCAGCCCTGCCAACTGTAATCCCAAAAGACTTTTCTTCCAAATTCTGAAGGCTTACTTCCTAGGTCAGGGGTGGGCAACCTACGGCCCGGATGCGGCCCGGCAACCGGTTCTGTCCGACCCGGGGAGAAGGGTATCAGGGGCGAGGCCAAGAGGAAGGGGTGCCGCCACCGCCGCCATCCCATCTCGGGCTCTGTGAGGCCTGCGTCGGCAGACAGGCCGGAGGAGTGGTGGCTTTGGAGTGCCTGCCATCTCTGCAGGCGATCTGGGCCTGCAGCGGGAGCACTCCGCGACCTGCGGGGGCTTATCGCCCTGGCAACCTGGAAGACTTGATCATCTTCCGGGTCCCCAGGGCGATAAGCCGCCTTAGATCGCCGAGTGCCCCCCCTGCAGGCCCAGATCGCCTCCAGGGATGGCAGGCACTCCAAAGCCACCGCTCCTCCGGCCTGGCTGTTGTCGCAGGCCTCACAGAGCCCGCGATGGGATGGCGGCAGCGGCACTCCATAGCGGGCGATTATTTATTATTTATTTATTTATTATTCGAGCTTCTATGCCGCCGACTCCCCGAGGCTCGCGGCGGCTTACAGGAGCCGAAGGGCACAGTAAAGTACAGGCAATAAGCAGTTAAAAACAATTAAAAACAACAGCAGTAAAGCAATTAATAACACAGTTAAAACAATGAACAGCACACCGTCCTCAGAAGAACGAATAGAAGGCGGGGCATGGGCAGGACTTATTCACCAAAGGCCTGCTTAAACAGGTATGTTTTACAGGCCCGTCTAAACGGGAGCAAGTCCTTCATAGCCCGAGTTCTGGCCGGGAGGGCGTTCCACAGCGTAGGTGCTATGACAGAGAACGCCCCGGCGGGTAGCAGTCAGCCTTGTAGTTTAGCTGAAGGTATCTCCAGGAGATTGGAGTCCTCAGACCGAAGTGATCTCGGAGGGCAATATGGGTGAGACGGTCCCTCAAATACGCTGGCCCCAGGCCGTGTAAGGCCTTAAAGGTGAGGACCAACACTTTGAAGGTGATCCGGTGCTCAATTGGCAGCCAGTGCAGATCCTGCAAAACAGGTGTTATGTGGGCGCCAGCTGGCGTGCCAGACAGGAGCCGGGCGGCAGTGTTCTGCACTAGCCTGAGCTTCCGGGTCACCGACAGAGGAAGGCCAACGTAGAGTGCGTTGCAGTAATCCAGCCTTGAGATGACCGTGGCTTGGATCACCGTGGCCAGATCGTTCCGGGAGAGATAGGGGGCCAGCCTCCTTGCCTGTCGCAGGTGAAAAAAAGCGATCTTGCTGACCGCAGAGACCTGGGCCTCCATGGTCAGCTGGGAGTCCAAATGGACCCCCAGGCGCTTTACGGAAGGCGATGGGCATTACACGGCACCGTCCCGGCTCGGCAGCTGGACATTATCATCACCCGGGCGTCCCAGCCACACGAGCTCCGTCTTCGCGGATTCACCCTCAACCTACTGGCTCGCAGCCATCCAGTAACGGCTTCGAGGCAGTGTTGGAAATTATCGGGACGGAACCCGGCCTGCCCCCCATCCTCAGAATGAGCTGGGTGTCGTCAGCGTACTGATTAGCTGGGGAACGGCTGGGGGTGAGAGCGGGCGGAGGCCTGCAGCCTCCAATCACCTGCTGCTCTCCTCTTTTTTTTGTACTGGCGGAGGAACAAAAAAAATTTCAACATATTATAATGTCTATATATACTATAATATAATAATTATGATATTAATACTAATAATATATGGATATTTCTTGATATATTAATATGTTAATATTAATGATGTGTAATACAGTATATAGTAAATAAATAAATAAATAATGTAGATTAGAATGTAGTTCGGCCTTTAGGTGCGGCCCTCCATAATATTTTTTGGCTCTTGTGTGGCCCCTTGGGAAAAAAAATTGCCCACCCCTGTCCTAGGTCATTTATGGGCTGCTTTATATGAACATTTACAGTGACCTGTTTCAAGCTGGAAAAAGTGCCTGCCTGAGATATTTATAAATGTAGATCTATGACTACTCAGAAAGTTTGCATAAGCAGGTAGTTACAGAAATAACCCTGTTCCCTTTCTGCCATTCATTTTTCTTTGCTGCTTTAGTGAGGTAGCAAAATATGGTTAAATCATATATTTCTAAGCTTTATTATGTAACGATGAGGATCTTTTGTTTTGTGGAAATGATGTTGTTGCCATGTGCCCTACCAATGAATTCAATGTTCTGCATGAGTTTCCTGATGACATCGTTGTTGCCACAACAAAACAGAATATTTTAGTCATTCTGCCACCCTGTACCACATACTGTTTAGCTTAGAACAGACCAAAATAGAAACTCTTCTAGAACTAGCTTATCCCGGTTTGTTTTGTATTCTGGTTGCATGACGAATTCCCATAATTCAAGAGAAAATGCTAAACTTTTCAGAGAATCCACGGCCCACAGTTCTAAACAAAGTGTAGTAGATTTACTTTAAGTCTAAAATTATATATGATGTCTACCTTGGAAATGCCCAATAAAAATGTACAAATACTTGAAACAGGCATTAAGTGGTCATGAATTTAATGGGCCCACATAAAAAGCAACAGATAGGCTTGGGACAGAATGGCGCCAGGATGACTTTGTCATCAGGACCTTTAAATATTGCCCTTCAACATCCTTATTCCAACATACAGTCCCCCAATATATTATGTAGAGTTCTGTTGTTTTACACTTTCGTAATGAAAGCCATGCTTTGAGACTTCGTCAAGGAGTATATGAAAGGCAAAACTGAGTGACAGTACACCACTGGTAATATTACAAATGATGTGAGTTATATATATTCCTCCTTAAGTTTATATCCTGATGAACCAAGCCACCATTTTTTCCACGTCAAAGTCAGGCTCACGCCTAACAACCTAGTTTTGCTTTGAGCTGTTTCAGAGAGATCTGCATGGACTATTCACAGACATCATGAAAAGACTATGGTGGCACCAAGAAAACCATGTTCTTGCATTTGGAATATCTAAGCTGTAAACAGAATGTGGGCTGCACTACACTCTTCACTCTAGCTTTGCTGCAGAGCTACCTTGCACTCCCTGACTAGAATCATCTCAAAATTGTTCATGTTAAATTCTTCTTTGCTGTCTTTTTCTCTTAATATCTCAGTCAGCTCCATTTGTATTGTTTCGATAATTTTAGATATCCATTCCTCTTTAGTTGGATTTTTTTTTTTCAGATTTCCAATATTTTGCATAAAACATTTTGGCAGCAGTTGTTGTTAATAGATTTTTTTTTCTGTTTTATTTAGTTCAAGATCCATTATTCCTAATAGAAATGATTCTGGTTTCCTCAATATCTCTTTCTCGATATATTTTTCAATTTCCTTATGTATCATTGTCCTTGCTTTCGGACATAAACACCAGAGATGGAAAAATGTTACTGAATACCATCTGCTGGGAGAAACCCTAGGAAAACGCTTTTGTCTTCAATTACTTTTTGTTGGTCTCCCAGACACTTGCAACTGGCCTCCCTGGGAAAAGAGATAGAGGACTAGATGACCCATCCTTTGCCGTGTGTTGCTGTGATGTGCTATCGTTTCCCAACTGCTACCAATATGCTCTGCAGTGCGTCTTTTCCCATCACTCATACTTCCACAGTTTAGCTTCAGTTGCGCTGAGTTAACCGTTTGCTGCAGTTCCACTGCAGAGATGTGTATGGCTGTAGCTGCCATTTATAATTTTGTTTCCTGACATTATTTTGTTTCCCCACCCCATAAGCCCTAAACAAAAACAAAAACAAAAAAAAGAAGAATTGCCATATATCCACAGGTGATTTGAAAATATTCACACACTCCTTGCTTGCTTTCTGAACAATAGCTAAAATAAATTTTTGAAAAAACTCAGCATCTTCTGAGCTTGATGATTTTTGAAAATTTGGACTTTTCTGCCCGCCGGGTGAGGAAAACGCCCAAGTTTTCCAAAAAACCCCCCCCACAAACTCAACATCTTCCAAACTTGATGATTTTTGAAAATTTGGACTTTTCAGACCCGCTGTGTGAGGAAAACGACAAAATTTTCGACTAAACTCAACATCTTTCGAACTTGATGATTTTTTTGAAAATTTGGACTTTTATGACCCGCCGGGTGAGGAAAACACCCAAAATTTTCGCACAAACTCAACATTTCCCAAACCTGATGAGTTTTGAAAATTTGGACTTTTTTGACCCGCCGGGTGAGGAAAACGCCCATTTTTTAAAAAAAAACCCCTCAATATCTTCCAAACTTGATGATTTTTGAAAATTTTGACTTTTCTGACCCGCCGGGAGAGGAAGACAACCAAATATTTGACCAAACTCAACATCTTCCAAACTTGAAGATTTTTGAAAATTTGGACTTTTCTGACCCGCTGTGTGAGGAAAACGCCCAAGTTTTCAAAAAAAAAACTCCCAACAACTCAACATCTTCCAAACTTGATGATTTTTGAAAATTTTGACTTTTCTGACCCACCGTGTGAGGAACACACCCAAATTTTCAAAAAAAAAACCCCTCAACATCTTCCAAACTTGATGGTTTTTGAGTATTTGGACTTTTCTGACCCGCCGGGTGAGGAAAACGACAAAATTTTCGACTAAACTTAACATCTTCCAAACTTGATGATTTTTTGAAAATTTGGACTTTTATGACCCGCCGGGTGAGGAAAACGCCCAAAATTTTCGCACAAACTCAACATCTCCCAAACCTGATGAGTTTTGAAAATTTGGACTTTTTTGACCCACCGGGTGAGGAAGACGCCCAAATTTTCAAAAACAACCCCTCAATATCTTCCAAACTTGATGATATTTGAAAATTTTGACTTTTCTGACCCGCCAGGAGAGGAAGACGACCAAATATTTGACCAAACTCAACATCTTCCAAACTTGAAGATTTTTGAAAATTTGGACTTTTCTGACCCGCAGGGTGAGGAAAACGCCCAAATTTTCAACCAAACTCAACACCTTCCAAACTTGAAGATTTTTGAAATTTGGACTTTTTCTGACCTGCCGTGTAAGCAAAATGCCCAAGTTTTCGACCAGACTCAACATCTCACAAACTTGATGATTTTTGAAAATTTGGACTTTTAAGACATGCCGGGTGAGGAAAACACCTAAATTTTCGACCACACTCAAAATCTTCCAAATTTGATGATTTTTGAAAATTTGGACTTTTCTGACCCTCTTGCACTAAATGGAAATGTATTCTTCAATTTATTTCTATGGGATGCTTTGCTCTAATAACCTGATATTTATCCTCAGCCACAGAAGTCATGTAAGTACATTTACTTCCTCTTGCACTACATAGAAATGTATTCTTCTATTTATTTCTATGGGATTCCCTTTGTATGTTTTAAACAAATGTGCTCCAATAACCCGCTCCAGCATTTAGTGTGAACTTGGAAGCAGTTTTTCTAGGTGTTGGACTTGCTTTAGAATAGGCTTCAGGACCTTGAATCTCACAGGCTATTTCAAGTACGACTAGAGTGGTTTATTTCCATCCTCATACTGATATTACTGTTTTATTTTCTCCTTTTAATTGTTTTTGTCTGTTTGTTTTGTAGAAACAGAAATATTTTGTACTACAGTTAAATGCAAGAAGACTGAATCTGTCATCCAAAATCTTGGGGACAAGCTCCCATCGACCCAATCGAGACACACAGAGTTTGAGGGAAGGGCCTACATTTAAAAGCAAGAAGACTGAATCTGTCGTCCAAAATCTTGGGGCCAAGCTCCCATTTCGAATCTGTCGTCCAAAATCCCAATCGAGACACACAGAGTTTGAGGGAAGGGCCTACATTTAAAAGCAAGAAGACTGAATCTGTCGTCAAAATCTTGGGGCCAAGCTCCCATCGACCCAATCGAGACACACAGAGTTTGAGGGAAGGACCTACATTTAAAAGCAAGAAGACTGAATCTGTCATCCAAAATCTTGGGGCCAAGCTCCCATCGACCCAATCGAGACACACAGAGTTTGAGGGAGGGCCTACATTTAAAAGCAAGAAGACTGAATCTGTCGTCCAAAATCTTGGGGCCAAGCTCCCATCGACCCAATCGAGACACACAGAGTTTGAGGGAAGGGCCTACATTTAAAAGCAAGACTGAATCTGTCGTCCAAAATCTTGGGGCCAAGCTCCCATCGACCCAATCGAGACACGCAGAGTTTGAGGGAAGGGCCTACATTTAAAAGCAAGAAGACTGAATCTGTCGTCCAAAATCTTGGGGCCAAGCTCCCATCGACCCAATCGAGACACACAGAGTTTGAGGGAAGGGCCTACATTTAAAAGCAAGAAGACTGAATCTGTCGTCCAAAATCTTGGGGCCAAGCTCCCATCGACCCAATCGAGACACACAGAGTTTGAGGGAAGGGCCTACATTTAAAAGCAAGAAGACTGAATCTGTCATCCAAAATCTTGGGGCCAAGCTCCCATCGACCCAATCGAGACACACAGAGTTTGAGGGAAGGGCCTACATTTAAAAGCAAGAAGACTGAATCTGTCGTCCAAAATCTTGGGGCCAAGCTCCCATCGACCCAATCGAAACACGCAGAGTTTGAGGGAAGGGCCTACATTTAAAAGCAAGAAGACTGAATCTGTCATCCAAAATCTTGGGGCCAAGCTCCCATCGACCCAATCGAGACACACAGAGTTTGAGGGAAGGGCCTACATTTAAAAGCAAGAAGACTGAATCTGTCGTCCAAAATCTTGGGGCCAAGCTCCCATCGACCCAATCGAGACACACAGAGTTTGAGGGAAGGGCCTACATTTAAAAGCAAGAAGACTGAATCTGTCATCCATAATCTTGGGGCCAAGCTCCCATCGACCCAATCGAGACACACAGAGTTTGAGGGAAGGGCCTACATTTAAAAGCAAGAAGACTGAATCTGTCGTCCAAAATCTTGGGGCCAAGCTCCCATCGACCCAATCGAGACACGCAGAGTTTGAGGGAAGGGCCTACATTTAAAAGCAAGAAGACTGAATCTGTCATCCATAATCTTGGGGCCAAGCTCCCATCGACCCAATCGAGACACACAGAGTTTGAGGGAAGGGCCTACATTTAAAAGCAAGAAGACTGAATCTGTCGTCCAAAATCTTGGGGCCAAGCTCCCATCGACCCAATCGAGACACAGAGTTTGAGGGAAGGGCCTACATTTAAAAGCAAGAAGACTGAATCTGTCGTCCATAATCCTGGGGCCAAGCTCCCATCGACCCAATCGAGACACACAGAGTTTGAGGGAAGGGCCTACATTTAAAAGCAAGAAGACTGAATCTGTCGTCCAAAATCTTGGGGCCAAGCTCCCATCGACCCAATCGAGACACACAGAGTTTGAGGAAGGGCCTACATTTAAAAGCAAGAAGACTGAATCTGTCATCCATAATCTTGGGGCCAAGCTCCCATCGACCCAATCGAGACACACAGAGTTTGAGGGAAGGGCCTACATTTAAAAGCAAGAAGACTGAATCTGTCGTCCAAAATCTTGGGGCCAAGCTCCCATCGACCCAATCGAGACACGCAGAGTTTGAGGGAAGGGCCTACATTTAAAAGCAAGAAGACTGAATCTGTCGTCCAAAATCTTGGGGCCAAGCTCCCATCGACCCAATCGAGACACGCAGAGTTTGAGGGAAGGGCCTACATTTAAAAGCAAGAAGACTGAATCTGTCATCCATAATCCTGGGGCCAAGCTCCCATCGACCCAATCGAGACACACAGAGTTTGAGGGAAGGGCCTACATTTAAAAGCAAGAAGACTGAATCTGTCGTCCAAAATCTTGGGGCCAAGCTCCCATCGACCCAATCGAGACACGCAGAGTTTGAGGGAAGGGCCTACATTTAAAAGCAAGAAGACTGAATCTGTCGTCCAAAATCCTGGGGCCAAGCTCCCATCGACCCAATCTAGACACACAGAGTTTGAGGAAGGGCCTACATTTAAAAGCAAGAAGACTGAATCTGTCATCCATAATCTTGGGGCCAAGCTCCCATCGACCCAATCAAGACACGCAGAGTTTGAGGGAAGGGCCTACATTTAAAAGCAAGAAGACTGAATCTGTCGTCCAAAATCTTGGGGCCAAGCTCCCATCGACCCAATCGAGACACACAGAGTTTGAGGAAGGGCCTACATTTAAAAGCAAGAAGACTGAATCTGTCATCCATAATCTTGGGGCCAAGCTCCCATCGACCCAATCGAGACACGCAGAGTTTGAGGGAAGGGTCTATTGCTTTGCTTGGTCAAAGAAGGGTGTCAGGAGACATCTCCCAGATTGGACATGCTTTACATTCATTGACCTGACATTTTATAGATATTTGGAAAAACAACAGATATTGCTTTGATTGGTACAAATTACATTGGTTCAAAGTATATCCATTGTTACCCAATTCCTGAAGCATTGTTCTAGTTGTATATAGTGGAACCATGATCATTTTATTTCTCTAAATTCCTCCATCATCATTTCCTTCTTCATAACAACCTTTATCCAACCCCCTATTTTAGCTAGATCTTTTCCCTTAATATTTTAAACACATTCCATTTTTTTTTTGAGAATTTCCATTCAATTATAATTGGTGTTATTATTGAGAACTTCTATTTTGTATTTGTCAGATAAAGGATGCTCAGGTTTTTTCTACGAGCAAGGATTTACAAGCATCATGATTGTATGCATTGAGCACTATGGCCAGGGACTACTTTTTTCCCTTGGGTGAAGCACAATGGCTGGCGGAAGGATCTGGGCAATTCAAGTAAGTGAGGCTGTCCCATTGATTCTATACTGGTTTTTTCCCCCCACTCCCTCTATTGCCAGAGCTTTGGGCAGGACAAGGGAGAGGGATTGGGGAACAGGTAGGTGGAGGAACATCACATACATCCCACCCCCAAAAGTGGAGAGATGACAATTGGGCAATCTGGTGAAACCACAGTAAATCATAGCTCAGGTTTTTCATAGCAAACCAAGGACTGTTGATGGGTTTAATTTGATATATGTATGTCTAAACATTTTGGGTTTGGGGTGGATGTGGTGTATCAATATATTTGTACTTATTATTGTATAGGCATTGAATGTTTGCTTTCTGTTGCTGGAATCTGCCCTGAGTCCCCTTGGGGAGATAGGGCGGAATATAAATAAAGTTATTTATTCTGTTATTTAGGGAACAGATAGTTAAGTGTGAGAAGGAGATACTGTTATTTCAAACTAGAAATACGCTGGTGGAAAGTAGGGGGATATGTAAGCCGCCACGAGTCCCTTCCTGGTGATGGTGGCGGGACACAAAAATAAAGTTATTAGTATTATTATTATTCAAATTAATTTTTATTTAAAAAATAAAGTTATAAGAAAGTAGTTCCTTTTACATCAAAAGTGGGAGAACATTTCCATTTATAGAAAGTAGGAAAGAGGTGGAAGAAAATTAACGAAGAAAAGAAATGAAGGGTTTGGTAGGATAAAATAAAACAAAATAAGTGTATTGACTCCCTTCTAGTTTTGTCACTGTGATCACATATGGTAGTATTATTTCCTTTCTATCGTCTCCTTCCTTATGATTAACTCTTTTTAAGAAATAAGAGATATGTTCCGTTGTTTGATGTAATCATTTACTAGGTCCCAATTGAATTGTTGCTTTGGTAGGCCTTGATTCAGTGATGGCCAGTAGGTTAGTTCAGTGTTTCCCAACCTTTTTTTGAGCCGCGGCACACTTTTTACATTTACAAAATCCTGGGGCACACCACCAACCAAAATGACACTCTTAACACAGTAATACATATAGTTAATATGTTTTTAAATGTATTTATACACTCAGTGTGAAACCTGGGCCTGTTTTGATGAACGCAACATAGATATCCTGGCAGGAATGGCAGAAAGACACAAACTTCCCACACAGAACTCCCATAACCAAGAGAAAATGCTATAAGAGTTTGGTGGACATTGACCTTGAGTTTTGAGTTGTAGTTCACCTATATCCAGAGAGCACTGTGGACTCAAACAATGTTGGATCAGGACCAAACTTGGCATGAATACTCAATATGCCCAAATATGAACGCAGATGGAGTTCAGGGAAATAGACCTCGACATTTAGGAGTTGTAGTTGCTGGGATTTATAGTTCTCCTACAATCAAAGAGCATTCTGAACCCCACCAATGATAGAACTGGGCCAAACTTCCACACAGAACCCCCAGGAGGCAAGAGGAGGTCTCTACTTGGGGAAGGGAGGCGGGTCTTCCCAATGCATGGAGAGGGAGAGACCAAGTAGACAACGGGTAGGGAGGGGTGGTTGTAATTTTGTGCCTTTACAGAGGTAGGTTTCTTAAGGTTTTTATACTTCAACACACTAGACTCTCCCCCCTCCCCTCCTGGAGGTTCCAATTTCCCACGGCACACCTGATCATCGCTCACGGCACACTAGTGTGCCCCGGCACACTGGTTGGGAAACCCTGGGTTATTTTGTCCATGTTTGTTATCTCCAGAACC